>CM068367.1:496847883-497447883 GCA_034769895.1 Magicicada septendecula
GATCTTATTAACCCCACGAGTGATAATGGCTACCTCAATCTCATGCGGGTAATGTCTTGCCAATTTCCTGATTAAATGTCTATCTGAAATAGGCGGAATCAACTGTCTATTCTCCAACAATTTTCTCTCTAAATATTGGATTGTAGACATCCCGGTTTCTGAGTGGTACAGTCCGAATTTCAACTGGTCTCGCACCCGTTCCTGGATCACGTCATTCCAGTACTTATTACTAAAAGCTTCTGTAAACCCCGCAAAATTATTAATACTGTCTTTGACTAACCGCCACCAAATTGCAGCCTCTCCTTCCAGATGTCTCGATATCCATGCGATGTTGTTGATGTCGTGATAATGTTCGTGGTATATCTCAGTTAGTTCCTTGATGAATTCCATCGGGAAATCGCTGGATCTATTAAACTTGACTTCCTTAATCTGCTCGTTGACAACGCTTCGGGTGACGGGTGACGCGTTTATCAATGCCATCTTCATCCGCACGTCGCTTTGTAATTGCTGCAGCTTGAGGTTCGTTTCGCCCGAATGGTTATCCACTTTGCTCTCTAATTCTTTTAATTTATCTGCCCCTATTTTGTGAGCAACAATACTTTCGTCACAACGTTTATTGATCGCTATTACCTTTTCGTTTAAAATTTTAATGTCACTACTATGTCTATCGTCTATTTCCTTTAGTAATTTTTCATTATCACTAAACTTATCATTAATTTCATTCTTAATAGCACTAATCTCTTAATCTATCATAGTTTTGGTGTCTACTTTAAATTGTTGCAAATTTTTCTTGTTTTCCTTTTTAAATTCACTGAGTTGTGTAGCTATTTCGTCTCTTAAGACCTGGTTTCGTTGTGTAATCTGTTGTGATAATTGTTTTGTTTGTTGTGATTGTTGCTCTTGTAATCGTTTCGTCTGTTGTGATTGTTCTTGCAATTGTTTTTGTAATACTTTCTGCTTGCTGTGTCATTTGTTGTGGCATCTGTTGTGACAATTGTAGTGACATCTGTTGTGATAATTGTTGTAGTAATGCATATATATTCGGTTCTTTAGGTGTTTCTGTTGTTGCTTTTTGTGCTAATCTCGGTCCACCCTCGTGTTGTACTTCTTGTGTTATTTGTGGTGTTTCTACATCTTCGTGGTCCTGTCCCCGCGTCCTTGACTCTTGATCCTCCACTG
Organism: Magicicada septendecula; assembly: GCA_034769895.1. Lineage (NCBI taxonomy): Eukaryota > Metazoa > Arthropoda > Insecta > Hemiptera > Cicadidae > Magicicada > Magicicada septendecula. Next base: position 496,849,063 of record CM068367.1, read on the forward strand.
TTAGTTGGGCGAGTGTATGTTGATCCCCTAATTGGTTGTTAATATCTAACTCCCCTTCGTAACTCTGAGTTGTCCCTGTTTCTGTATTCATTTTGTTGTTTATTTTGTTTTGTGTTGTTCTGTATGTATTTCGTTTGCCTACGTTTGCTTCGTGTGATCATACAAAATTATTCTTATTCTCTACGTTTCTTATTCTACTTTTCTTATACTCTATTCGCAATTTAATTGTCTGTTTAGATTACAAATTAAAACTTGCAATAGGCTCCAAATACTACCTAGTGTAGGATTTGGTCTTTATAAGCTCCACGGTTATGGGCGCCACATACCACCCTCGCAGTTTAGAGCTAGAAAAGATATGTGTCATTTACCAATACTAAACTCTTGACTCTGCTTGATGGCGACTCTTAAAATTATCTCAGGGTATCCAAGAAATGATTATTAACACAATTAACTTGAATGACTGCTAATTTTAATGATCATCTTCTTTAACATATTACAAATTGCATACAATCTTAATGATTAACAATTATTGAAATTATACTTCTCATCAATTATCATTGAAAGTAGGTTCATAGACCAATTGAATTGCCAATAGTAATAGAGCTACAAAAGATACATGAATTAACCTGAATTTAATTGTTCAGTTTGGTTTACTTGTTAAGTTGAATTCCTTTTGGTTGGTGAATCCTTCCCTCGGAGTCTGTGATCTTGGAGATTACGTTGTCGGCGATTCAGATGATCCTGTTGTTGACACTCGATGACACTAGCACTTGATTACTTCGGTTTCACTGTAATTACCACTGTTCACACCTACTCACTGATTCAGCATGTAACTAGTGTTTACTAATTAATTTTGACACCTTAGTAACTATGTTATAAAACTGAGTGCTCGCAATATCAATTCATCCCGAATACACTCCCACGTTCCGTGACTTCCGAATGCACGCGTTCGATTATCGATACTATGAAGTTCGGTAATTATCACCAAGTTATTTAGTCTAACAATTACTTTGATTTGGTACACTTCGTTTACTGTAATACCGGGTTTAATATTATTAAACGCACGACACGAATACTGTACTTGTTACTTATCGCAAGTTTTAGTTATGAAATCGCAATGCGCGATAACGAGTCTGATAGTTGCAGTGTTCGCCGTAGACTCCCTGACAAATTCCCAACTACATTTTTTATACTCCCTCAAACGTTACCCATACTCAATATTTACAAATCGCGTTCCCATTGGTTTCAAGTACCGCGATATTTGATTTCCTCCAACCCAACTAGCTAGTTTCACCCGCTTAAAAGTGACGCTTTCTCCCATTCGTCAAAAAACAGCTCGTAGCAAGCTTTTACCGCGAAAGTTAACCTGACGCTACTTCGAGTTCTCTCTCTCACCCTCTCTGTCTAAATTCAAACGGTACGGTATTGTCTGAGCACTCAATTTTCCCACGATTTCACTTAACTTTATGGCTTTTTTTAATACAATACATTTTATGATTTTACACCCTGTACGTGACTTGCTGAATAACTTTCGCACCGGCAGACTGTCGCCTTGCCTAGGGTGTGTGTGCTTTTGAAAAAACACCGCTAAGCTGGTTTCTAACCGTACATAAAGTCACATTACTTGCATTTCTTATTCTAATATACATTTAATAAGCATGTTTCTGTATAAAACCAGCGTAAAATTGGGTAGCATTCAATTTTTACGTTATAACACACGCGTCAAATAGGCTATATCGTAAGCACACGCAGCTCGTCACCCTCTCGGCTGTGTTGAAAAATGTTTCAAAAAAGGTTCATTTCTGTTTTCCACTGTTGAAAACTATTTACAACAATTTCTGATACCGCCTTATTTATATGTACATAAAAAAATTATGATCGTATATGCAAATATATATCGTTGCAAAACACACATATACACTGCGGTATGTATAGTTGCAAAACACACGGGTGTGTGTGCACGCGCGCGTGTAGAAATTGAGTGGAGTTAGTAAATATGGCAACAAGTCTAGAGTTTGACGATACTTGGAGGCATGCTGATAGAGGAAAAAGGCTTATTAAAACTGCGCGCTATAAAAATACGTTATAAATTATTTAAAATAAGCACATTATAAGAATTACTGGAACGCAGTTAACTACTGTGGTTGGTAGCGCGTGCTTTGCATTACATAATGCAGTGGAGCAAGTAGGCGTTTGGTGTTGCAGCAGTCAATGAGTCAATGAGTGGCAATGAACCTTAACGGCGCGCGATGCATATTGCCGACCGACCACCTACACCGCGCCGTGAAAGTTAACTACAGAACCAATGTCCTCGTGCTAAATTGCCTATGACGTCTGTTGCCAATTAACCTGTCAGGTCTTCTGTTTGATTTATTAACCAAACACTGCCGTGCTCTAAATCTTCTAACATAGACTCTGATTTAGAAAACGCTGTATCGTTCAAACGTGGAAGCAAAATGTAATATACAGCATAACGTACGCTATATATTTAGATTATCATCACAATCTCTTCATACTCATTTATAAATCTCACGTGACAGGAGATATTAAAATTTTCATGGTCCGGTCACTGACCATGAAAAATGACCGGTCACTGAAATAGTCATGTTTCATTGTAAGATTTTACAACACTAGTCGTTACTCCCTTTCTTCAGGGAGGTGAGATGAGGCATCTTCACTGGCGGGCCGATACTCATAGGGTAATTACTGAAAGTGTACGTGTTGCAGACATAACAGAATTGAAACCTAAAATATTGGCATTTGTGTTTTTATGTTTCTCGGGGCGTTGTACACCCCTGACGGACTGCACTCATGTAAGTACCCTGTGAGTCTGTAATTTAGTCTTTCCCTTCGCTAAGGACATTTCAGGGAAGGACATTTACATTTTTCTTTTATGAGGAAACTTTGCCCGATGTCAACAGTATTTTTCTGGGCTCCATCAGAGTGGTTTCTCTTTTCTGAGAACACATACTCCAACGCCGTGTAAATATTCTGTGGGCGCCGCCATGTCATATAGTCTGAGCAGAACCGTTTCCAAATTTCTGGGAGAACGTTCTATTTCTGGTTACGTAGGATCCCGAAATTGGCTATAATTTTTTGTAATTTGACCTACCAAGGCATTCTAAAGTTTTGTCGGTAACAGGATTCTTCTAGTTCCGTAAAAGTTCTGCTTATACGTATTAAATCGTAGTACTCTTGCATGGTTCGTTTAGAGGGGTACCGCAGTTTCTCTACATCTGGAAATTGTTTCGTACAAACTCGAAAGCGTTGGTTGCCTAGAGGGGCTAGAGGTCTGGATATTACAGTCTAGAACCAGACCGAGCTAGTATTTTCTGAACACCGCACCGCATTATTTCTCATTTCTTTCCCTGAACCCCCTACAGTCGATGGTAAACCTACATGTTGATTCCGATTTGGAACCGAGAATGATTGTGTAATTCAGCTTTCGTCTGTAAAACTACATCTTACATCTCACTACAGACAGAAGATGCACGGGGCGTCTCGTGCCCTTATAACGTCGGGACGACATTACAATATCGGGAACCTGGTTAATTGGCTCAGGTCAATTAAACAGGCTGCCATAATATTCACAAACTCATAACTATCTGAAATATAAACAAACACTAAATAGGATCCCGTGAATTGAGGAATTTTTGACCTGGGTTTGTACATTTATTCACTCACCTTTTTGGACCATGACATCTCTTTATTACATACTGTTTAAGCATCATAGAAGAAAATTAGTAATGTGTATACTAATGATAAAAATATTTGCGCATTTTGTACAATTGTAATTAGTGTAAGTCATGGGTGAACATAACTTGTACTGTCCTCGGATCCGAGTTGTGTGTTCTGTATATGATATTAAAAATAATAATCTTTACTTTGTGCCATCTGAAGAATGGGCTTATTTAACTTTAGCGTGTTATACTCATTAAACTCATTAAACTTAACACATCTTATTACTTATCATGAAATTACAATATTATGCTAATTAGATCAGTCTTTTGTCTTTAACTTTACTCTTATGTTGTTATTTAAGTGTCTTTCATATATTAGTTAAAGTTAACAGAAGTAGAACTTCCGTGTCACCTGTGTGTAACATATCCTCGGCGAATCGGGGCTTCTATCTGTCGTGCAGGGTGTCTGGGAGATCTTCTGCTATCGTGTGTTGGTGAAGTTTGGTGTCATTCTTAAAGATGAGTAGTCTGTCTCTTCTGTAGATTCATGTGGTCTGTTTCTTCGTGGTAACTTTCACTAGTGTTCACATTGTTGTACCGCACATATTGCTTATGGTTAACAGTTATATTCTAGAAGTTTAACATCACATTTAGGTGATGTTATTTATTTATAGAGATGTCATCGCCGCACACTCAAGTCATTCACAACATTCACATCATCCGGTAATTACGTAAGTTTTACTTAGTCTACATGTTTAATATTTTCTAGCGGTCTACATAATGTGCTGTACGCTGTATCACCAGGGGAGTCTCTGATTCAACTGGACTAACTAACTATAGGGATAATGGGGCTGTCCGCGCGCGGGTAGTTTCTTAGCGCGAAAAGTAGTTCTTAATTATTATTAATTATTTTCCTTTAATTTGCTTACAATTTAATTACATCACTCTATACTTTTATTATTCTTTTATGTAACGCGAGGTCGTTATGGATTTATTGAGTTTCTTAAATCTAATTTTATTAACTGATACATCGGCAAATCGGCATGTTACTACCGGTTTGGGCCATAGAGAAAGGGTTCTTTTGTACCTTATTAAATTATTTTAGTATTATAATTTTTTATTTAATTTTATTGTGGGATTTAGGCATATTAAATCGTCACACCCTGACTTGCTTGCGTTGTCCAGGCCGGAGCCCGATGAACGCCAGGTTAAAAGAGTGCAGCGCGGTCGTTTGCTCGGCATAAGGCGTTAGAGTGGGGTCCACGAGTACATGAATGTGCATGTATGACGTAGGGGCATCTCTGAGGTCTCTGAATAATTTGCTTCAGCCAGTCGCCAGTCTCCGTGGCCACCCTTAAGGCATCGCCCACAGGAGCTTAGAGACGCGCTGGTAGGCTCGACTGCCCGGATGCGAGTCATTCCGTAAAGATGGATTGGGCCCCGCAATTAGGTGTTGCACACCTCGCAGTTTCCCATGCTCTGAGTTTCAGCCCAGCCGGGACGGCAAAGCAGTTGATGACTAACGTGTTATGTTCTGTGCTGACTGTAGGCAGACCCTGTGTAACCTCAGCGTTGGCAAGTCGCAGCCTGTGGATGAACCTGTTTTTACATCTCATTGCCTCAGACCTAGCCAGATTTATGAAAATGTTACCGTAAGAGAAATTAAGTTCAGAGGCGCCTATGTCTATGATCCTGTTATACAAAGTAGTGAAATTGAAATAATAAAAAAATGTTAAAAAGTGTAATTTCATCAACTCAGTTATCTTCACAACCATGAACAATATCAACATCAATATTTAATTTATATATTTTTTTAAACAGTTTCCTGATACACCAAGTAAACAGACAAAATAGAGTTTTTAATCAAATGAAGTGACGAATTATTAGCTAATCTCTGAACGATGGTAAAGATGTCAAACTAAGGCATATGTACTGCTTTACAGCCATGAAGTCTCCTAACATTACACTTAGTTACTGTAGGCGTATTTAGGCTTTATGTTACAAATAAGTGGAGACGTCACCAGTTCCAGTCTACATCTTTAATGTCACTACTGTTTTAGTTCGTTGTAATAGAATACGGTCCGTTCGTTTTTCCATTTGTTCGAAAGATAAAGTTGTTTAAAACTCCATTCTCATGAAAATAGAGAATAACGCAGTTATTGATTCGTAATGGAGGCTTGACTTCAAAGTGACCGGAAGAAGGTAACACGTGTTTTGCATTCGTCGTAACTGAAGACGTATTTATTTTTGGAAATCAGTGCAATACTCTGCTCAAAATACTCAAGGCGTACAGAACATCTGCGTCCGTGGAAACAACAGTAAACGACGGAATTCGTTTTGCTGTTGCGCGTGTCGGTACAGTGCTCACATCCCAGCTTGCATATGATTGAATTTTCTCGCTGTCGCTAATGGAGAAATAAATTTTTAAGCGATCCGAATTTTTACTACAACAGAAACTGCTGTAATGTCTCCTGGACATACTTTGTGCACCGCTATGGGAGTATCCATGTTGTAATTTCAAAGCGACACGTCAAGGCCCCTGTTGTACTATTACCAACCAAAGGGTTTGTCCCTTTCACTGCATTTGCAGACCAATTTTTCCAATAGTCATACTATTGGAAATACATACATACATACATATGAGATAATATGTATGTTTCAAACTAATTTGTAAAACAAGCTGGTAAAGTAAAAACCTATAAGTCGGTTACGGACTTATTCGCAAGAGGGTGTCGTTTTTCCCGCTCACAGGCTCACAGACGAAGCAGTAGAAAGTTAATTTAAAATATCACTGTAAAGTAAATAACATCGCGTTTAACAGCTCTTTATCTGCTGATAATTAGTTGCGTACTTGCAATGTTGAAGGCGTGGGTAGACGCGAACGGACAACATGCACATCCCGAAATTATCGAACTGATTAATATAAACCAAAATAAAGATGGATTGTCGGAAGAAATTGGTAGTTTCTTAAGGTATTTGACCTGAAACATCGAATAAAACAGGTCCCAGAACCATATCTGCAATAGTTTTTGAGAAATCTGGTGTAGAACGGAAATACATTGGGGTGAAAACCCCGTTTTTTATGTTTGACGTACAATAACATTGGTAATGGGTAATAAACTCCTAATTTTTTGAACTAAGTTTGTAGAATATTTAATTCTGAGAAAATTGATGTAAATAAAGTCAACTACAAAACAAAAATAAGTTGCAAAAAATAAACTTTATTAACATCAAAATATCCGAAACTTGGCTGGAAAAATGCGTTAATTTTTATACTAAAAGAATAATACTTGTAATGTCCAAGAATATCTTCAAATAAAACAATAAAATAAAGTAAATAAATATAAGATCTTATTTTTATAACAACTGTTCAAAATGTCCTCCGTCACTAATAACACAGTACTCTGCTCGTTTTAAAATTCCTTGTGTGGCTCTTCTCAACGTATCCGGATTATTTTTTAGAATGTCAAATGCATTGAAAATTCTTGCCTTCAATTCTTCTTTTGTATTTACTTTTTGAGCGTATACTGACGATTTCATGTGGCCCCACACATAATAGTCCATTGTCGTCAGATCAGGTGATCTAGGAGGCCAATTAATTTGGACCTTGTCGCCCAATCCAGTTGTTCCTAAATGTTGCATTCAAATAATTTCTAACTTCACGACAAAAATGTACAGGAGCCCCATCTAGCTGAAAAATCATTTCATGTCTTGTTACTAGTGGAATGTCTTCTAAAAGTTCTGGTAGTTTATTTTCCAAAAAAAATAAATACTCGTTTCCCGTAAGGTGACCTTCAAAAATAAATGGTCCAATCATATGCTTATCAATAATACCACACCAAACGTTTACAGAAAACCGATGTTGAAAACTGCATTCTACAGTTACATGTGGATTTTCAGAACTTCAGTGATGACTATTTCGCAAATTATTAATTCCATCTCTTGTAAATGTTGCCTCATCAGTAAATAAAATAGAACTTACTTTATGACGGTTCTCTTGAAGCCAGTGACAAAAATTTATACGCAGTGCAAAGTCGCCAGGCAGCAAATTGTGAACCTTCTGAAAGTGGTACGGGTAGAGATTTTCTTTGTTAAGTAGTCGCCATACTGAACTCTGTGGCAAACCAATGCGATTTGAAATTCGTCTAGTACTTATCCCCGGGCTACGTTGAGCTTGCTGTATTACATCCTCCTCGTGAGCGATACGACGTTCTTATTGTGTTTCAACTGAATAAGAACATGAAGGAAAAGAACCTGTTAAACGTAAACATTGAAAAACTGAAGCAAATGTTTTCGGATTTGGAATCCTTCTATTAGGAAATCTTTCTTCATATTCCTTCTTTGCTGGCAGCGAGTTTCCATTGCAGTATCCATAAATAAAAATTATGTCAGCATATTCCTCATTTGAAAACTGAAATGGCATTTTGATAGCGCGGAACACAAATACTTCAATTTCACGCACAATGCACAACTGCTACAACTTTAATAGTGTACAGAACTATTCAAATTCTGAGCCAAAACATTGTGATTGTTGATCAGCTGTTAATACTGCCAACTTACAAAATAAAAAAACCCATTTACTGTATTTGTCCAATAATATTTTTATTTATTTTTTTTTTCAAAATTTGTTGGTAAAATTATTAACTGTTTTTTATTCAACTTTTCTCGCGTTTACAAGATCTTTTTAATTATGTATTTATTTACGATATCATTTTGTTCAATTTTAATAGGTACAGTTTGTCATTAGTTCGTTTTAATGATTAATTAACGAAATGAAATATTCAGTAATTTTTTAAGCTGACTTTATAAAATTAATGCAAACAATTATTTGTTTATATTGTTTTTCTATTATTTTAATAAACGCATAATAGCGTTGAAAGTAGCCTACCCGTACTTCGAGAATCTTCTTAATGAATTCAAGGAATAACAATACACAGACGGACACCCATATTGCTGGAACATGGTAGAATTAACAACTAGTGAGACAGATATCAAAGTAGGAAAAAATAACCTTGATTTGCTAACTAGTAAATACAGAATCACAGGATTTGCGGTACAAGATCCGAAAGTGAGCTCTTTCCTACAGATGGAAGAGAGTTCACGTCAGATATTAATTTGGAGTTCATAACTACAGAGAACTTCGTGAGAACGAGAGCTGTATAATGAAGAAGTAAACTGGAAGTCTTTGAATGGCGGTGTAAAAACCAAATGAACTGAATAAATAAAATGAAAATATCCTTGAATGACCGATGTGACAAGCCACGCTTATGGAGAATGTGCAATACAGAGTATGCAAATGAGCAACTAGTGCAGCGGCTACAATCTAATTCGTGGCGATTGAGAAAGACACCCGCATGCTGTTAGATAAACATGCGCGAGTGCGAGCGCGTACGCGTACCATTATAGAGTATCATGGTTCCGAGAAGCTTTTTAATTTAGCCGAGCGTGATTGCTTGTTCCAGAAGGACAATTTCAGTTGTTTTCGTTTGCACTCTTCATTAGTGTCAATTCACAATAACAATAAATGTTTAGTTTCGAAGGGCACTTTGTAGCCACTGAATGTCAGCTCGCGAGTGGCATAGCTTTCTGTTCTTTGATCTACCCTCTGTAACTGAATACTGTTGTTGTTACGAGCATAAAGTATTGTGTGGTTTTTACATATTATGTCTTGTCGTAAAATATAGCTTACAGAGGGATTAATATTTATTTAACAGTACTGTACGTAATGAGCTACGTTAACTTACCCAGAAGCGATTAATTCTCAACGAATACTCAGATTTAGGCCTTTGTGTACCTATGTTCATTTCTATTAAGTACAGTGTTACAAGGTACAAAGTAACTTCTGTGTATGCCTATATATTAATGTGTATGTACATGTACGTATATTTTAATTTCTAACAGGCTGTTATACGCGTCCGAGGTCTATTCTACCTGATTTCAGCTTCGGTTTTTGGTCCATCAGGTCTCTTTTACTAGTCACTCACCTTCAAAAAATTATAGGTTTTTGCGGTTCACACATCCGCTCCTGCCAGCAGGTATTTTTGGTACCATGTTTACACATCTTTTATATCATCCTTCATTGTGATGCTAATGCCTTTCGTTTAACGAATTGTACTTTTCAAGATATTTGATGTTTTGAATCATTTCAAGTCTCTAAAACTTTTGTCTATTTGAGTTGTTCTAGTACCGTCGCAAAACCGTACCAGCTTCCCAGAGAAGAGCAGCAAAAAGAACTTTCGGAGTACTGAGCGGGATAGGAACGTGGTCTGCTACTGTGGCATGTGAAAATATATATACGTATTGATGCAAGACCTAACGTTGCCCACAGGGGATCTCAAGAAGGTGGCATTTTCTACTCAAATAGACAGAACGAGGAAGAAGCGACCTCGCTTTGCAAGCATTTCTTTAAAGTATAAGATCAAGTCTTTTGTCTTGCAACAGGTCAAAGACTTAGGGTACGAACATACATCTCTACTTAACTCTATTCCGCGCATTCCTCTTTGTTTTTCTATAAGGGCTTCTTCCGTTGATTTCATTGATAATTGTTAACCTTCGTCTACCACTTTTTCTCTTAGCGTCTAACTTCTCTTTCATTATATTCCCATAAGGCAATTACCACTTATCATATGTCTTAACCAAACGGCTTTCCTATGGTCATAATTCAGTAATCTTTCCCACCAATAACTCGTTTCTTACCGTATGTGTCCGGTCTATAAGCCTATTCTGGATTATTCTCCAGTTCCACATCTGGAAACGTTTTAGATAATTTGCCTCACTACATTCGATATAGACATTATCACAACACAAAAAATATTACAAATAATCTCGCAAAAATGACAAATATGTTGCAGTCACCTCAGGCGTTGCGTTATTGGGTACAAAATCTTTACCCGTATTTGTCTAGCCCTTACGAGATTCTCTATTACCTACAGTCTCAATAAACAAGTCTATTAATTATATAAACTTACGTAAACAAAATTTACATGTTTTTGTATAAATAAACATGTAGAGTTCGAAATTTTGGTGAAACATGTTTTATGCGAGGCGTGTTTGGTACGAGGGATGTTGGTGATTCCCACCAGTGTTGATGACAAAACATGCAGCGACATTCTTGCCTAGTAGATCTTTCAGCTAGTTCATTCGAAAAAGGCGCTGAGCTTTATATTTTCTATATCTGTGATACAAACACAAATATATAGGCAGAATAGACAGGAAACAGAGAGAGAGATATAGAATTTAGGATGATTCTCAAACAAATGTTTATTTTACTTTTTATAATGAATTTTACACAGTTAAAAATGTAGGCATATCGACAGAAGAACTCTGCCTAAGTTTCATTATTCACTACATATTATACTTTTTCTACATTCATTTAAGTACATTCAAACAAATAGAACATTAAAAAATTTGTTATCTTTTCGCGTATTTTATTACAATTTCTTTTTTCTTTTTACTGTCTGTACATTTCAATTTTACATTTAATGTACAAGATCTGGAAAACATATATGGTCGTGGTGGAAACTTTCTCTGTTTTAAATTTCGTTTTATTTGTACGCATGAACGATTCTAACGACTCTATTTATTTATCTTCTCACAGGATTTGTTTCAATATTATTGCAGTCTTATAATTAATAATATACATTTTAATAATAATAATATAATCAATATAATAGACGCCAAGTACACAACGTATGTAACGCATTATAACAAGTTCAAAAACAAATAAAATAAAATAATTGTTGCTGTAAATTAATCATAGGCTAATTCATTTTTCGTTCAAAAAGTTTGTACTGTTTATTATAATAGTAGCACTGGTGATAGTAGTTGTAGTCGTAATTCTTGATGTTGATGCTAATTTGACTGTCTAACTAAGGAATCATAGTAACTTAGTCAAACAATATTGATTTGATTAGCGCGACGGCCTCAACGAAGAATGGGAAGACCCCCGATCCGGATTGCGTCCCAACAGAGGTAGTGAGGTAGCAGCTCGCAGCTGTCCGGACTTTGCTGTGGATGTTCAACGCCTGCCCGAGAGCTGGAGTTTTTCCTTCGTGGTTGAAGACATCAAGGTTGGTTGTACTGCTAAGGACAAGGGTTCCCCACATTCTCCGTCAGTTTATCGCCCGCTGGATATAGGGGGTAAGTTTATGAAGAAACGTTTGAAGCAGCGATTGCAACAGCCATTCGACCCGCTGGTGATCTTTCTATTCACCAGCATGGATTCAGAGGGGGATGTATCACCATCGGTGCGATCTCCGAGGTTACCGAGGCCGTCAGACGTGCAGAGATAGCGTGTCACCAGCGCGACCTTTGGTCTTGTGACTCTTTATGTGGAATTCACATAAAAAACGTCCAAGTACCTGGAAGTATTAGACTGTAAGCTCACCTTCAGGGACTATATCTGGAAAGCGTTTGATAAGACTACTGTGGTGACTACTTCCTTTAGTAGACTGATTGTTAATATTCCCGGCCTGTGCTGACTAAGAGAAGGCTGCTGATGCTCTCGGTGCAGTCTATTCTGTTATACGGCGCGGAGTTTGAGCCGATGCTGATGACTTCTGACCAGCGGCGAGGCGCATTGAGATACGCGTACTCTTAAAGAACCGTGTCGGAGCCGACAGTTCTGGTGTTAGCCAGCGTCATCCCGATAGACCTCTTGGCACAGGAGCGCAAATTTATCTACGCGCACAGGGGAGATCTTGGGAGAGTAGAGGCAGCTGTCCAGGTCATATTATGCTCATATTGTGGCCTTATGGCAGCAGAGGTGGGACGACGACACCAGAGGCAAGACTTATCAGGAACTTAAGACCGTGGATGGAGCGCAACATGGTGAAGTAAAGGTTTTCTTCACGTTGTTCCTAACAGGCCATGGATATTTTCGTGAGTATCTCCACCGGATGGGAAGGGTGGAATCCCCTCACTGCATGTACTGCACGTCGCAGAGAGACAGTGTTTTCACGCTTTTTTCCGAGTGCTTTCGTTCTGAGGATGACCGTCTATACCTCAGTTCAAGAATCGAAATTTTCAGTCCTCATAGCATGGTTTCAGAGTGAGGGCAACTGCGAAGCAATCAGAGTGCATCCTGCGTCGTAAGAAAGACGAAGAGTATTTGTCCGACCCGTGATAGTAAGAAGGAAGTGGGCCATTCAGGATGGTAGTGCGTTGAGCTGTGCACGGCCCAGGTCGAAGTAATGCGAAAGCGGTCTCGGTCTGGCAGATCGTGGACAAAGATGGGTTTTATAGTGGCACAAAAAATCCCGCACTGCCAGATCAGACAGCCTGGCCACCTGTCTAGTGGCTTTTGAAGGGTTTTCCCATCTGTAAAATATAGATAATAAAAGTCTTAAAAATATTATTTACACGTAGGCCTGTTGCAATTTATATGTAATAAATTTCATGATATTCTTTAAATATTGTACCACACAATATATAAATATTATAATATTACGGTTTACATAATATGTTATGATTTTTATAAAATAAAAAGTACATTAATGGTAATATTAGTAATATTAATTTTTTATATTTTAATAAAATAATACTAAATAAAATGTTATGTATAGCAAATGCATTTTATATTATTATTATTATTATTATTATTATTATTATTATTATTATTATTATTATTATTATTTTAAGTAAAATAACTTCTTTCATCTTATATAATAATTCTTATTTTTATAAAACTGCAGTAAGCGCAAGATGAGCTGCAGACTCATTCAAAGGGTATAGTTTTCACAACCAGAGATCACATTGTATTTCACACGTAAATTCAATTAACAGTTCAGCTGATGGAATATTTACAAAATTCTGCAACCGTCACTGATACAGAAGGTATACTGCAGTTGGCGAGTGATGTTGGGGAAGTTATTGCTATTAGCGGACGCGCCCAATGGACTGCGCTGCATTAATCTTTCAGCGTTGCTCACTTATTTATTTACTTTAACAAAACATTCAAGAAGCTAATTTTGCATTCGTGTTTACGCGTGAATGTAAGTGCAGGTTTGTTGACCTGTGCGGGGTTGCCCACTTCTCACATGAGTAATTGGCGTCGGCTTGGCAATAGGTACAGCCGTTTATAGTGTATTCTGTGCTGTCATAATTTCCACTGAACAGTTAGTATTGATCTATCTTTCAATTGCTACATACACACGTTTTACTAATACCGTGTACACGTATGATGCCAATGATAACAGTCTTGTTTGTCTTGAAGACAGATGAATACTAAACTATTTAGTTTGCTGCGTCTTTTAGAAAGAACGGCGGTAGACAGATTAAACTCTTTTATAAGCTAAAGTGAAGCGACTTCCTGAAGACGGAAAAAGAGATGGCTTGAACTTGCTGACCGAAACTGGCGATACACCGAATCCTTGAAAGGATAAGAAGGCGGTGGAGGAGAAATTGATACTTCTGTCGTCGATGTTAAAGGTCTTAATGTAAGTTAATTAAAATCCTAATTGAATAGCCTAAAGACGATTAATTTGTGAATATTAATTATCACACACGATGTCGAGGCTACGACGTACTAATACGAGTTTCAAGATAGTTTTCTTAGCGAATCGATGAGTGTATGGTACACCGAATAAAAAAAAATCGAAAATATCTTTCAGTATACCGTCTATCTGCCCATGAATATGCAGGTGAGTTCTGCATTTCAACCTTTTGTTTATTGAAAATTTCTATAATGAGAGTTATGATATTAATTATGCTTATTACGTACTATAACAGTAGGTAGGCCTATCACTGTACGTAGAATATACAGTAGCGTTCACGGCAGGCAGATGCCAAGCAGTGACGTCACACGCATCTATAGCAGTTCCACTCTTAGGCTATGTATGTTCACGTTTGCTTTTTTCTATGTTCTCCAGCGTGACGGACCGTTAATGTAGTATGGATATGATAACAATAATCATGGTTTAACAGTTTAAATGATCACGTCATGGTTTTTTTTACATAATACTGAATTTAAAGCGGGACACCTAATAATGAAAACCAACATGTTTCCTAAACAAACTCATCCAAATAGAGAAAATTTAACATTTCATTTTCTGCTGTTCGATTAAATAACGTTTATTGGCTATCATTTAACAAAAAAATTGCCACAGATTTATATAAAATACTGATTATTCCAATAACGTGATAACGTGATAAAGTAATTAAAAAAATAGCCTACAACGAGTTGTAATAGCCTTAGCTTCAGAAGACTAGTAAGTACAATCTCTTTTTAATATATACTGTTAATGACAAGTGGAAATTAACTATTTTGCTAATAATTACTTTGAAACTGTAATAACTGAACCAGAAGAGTGTATCTGATAGAGAAGAACTTTATTTTGTTGTTTAAGAGACGGACATTCTTTCTAATTCAACTTCATTACATCTTTATCAATACTTAATACGCACTCATCCGATTCATTATCATTTTATTCAGTGATTACAGGAGGAACATTATGAGTGAAACTCGCAAAGAAAATGTTAATATTTGTTTACTTTCTTGAATTAGGCAGCACAGACGAAAACTACCGTAGGAACTTCAAAAGTGGGAAGTGCCGTTTTTCTTTAAAACATGTTTTTGCGGAATGTTCAATAATGCCCATTTAAAATGTGTTTCAGAGTCAGGAAACGGTGTTCAGGAAAAATACATGCGTTGTCTTGGAATTAAATTCATCCTTCCTTTTACAAAAGTTAACCCAACGATTGTGTATGAAGTTATCTTCAGGGGAATCTGAGTGAGTGAGTGAGTGAGTGTGTGTGTGCATTGTATATTATATACTCTCTCTCTCTCTCTATATATATATATATATATATTGCAAATATACATATATTTGCATATTTGCCCAGGGCGGTATGTTTGTAAATATTTAGCATAGAAAAATATATGTTGAACAGTTTTTAACAATATTATGCAGGATAAGAATTGTTAGAAAGCGTACACCTGCCCCCGCGAGTGAATACAGTGCTTGTGTGTTTGTGTGTGTGAACGCAAGCTACGACAGGCAAGAATCTACGGTTGTGGTGATGCGTACGAATTCTCTGTAATCAGGTTTTAACCGGATAAAAATAAACTAATTAATACGTTTTAAACCTGTGAACAAAGACTTACCCCACTTATAAAAACACCATCACATTAAGGAATTTTTAACGAAAATAGTGATGTAAAAGTATTGCACAAATTTGCAATAATAAAGACGCCAGGTAATTTAATGTTAATTACTAGTGTAATTAAATAGTAATTAATAAGTGCGTTATAGGCCTATGTGAGTGACCAGGAAAAAATTACGCAAACGATGGTATCGCTCGTGCTACGAGGATGTTTACGAAATCGCGAAAATGAACCAAAAAGTGATTTGTAATTAAAAGGACGCTTTGCACGAAGTGACAATATCTAACAGGTCGAAAACAGTCCTGGACTTGTCAGATTGCCGTTCTGTATAAATACCACCGGCAATTTTGGGGCGGTCTCAGAGACTCAAGATATCTTCACACAACGTCACGCTGCTGGTCTGCCGAATGATCGACATCTTTAGCACGCACACCAAGCTTATGGAGGAACTCTGGACCATCACAAACAACAAACCGTAGAGACAGAGAACACAGCATCATCATCATCATCATCATCAAATTCTCAAGATTCAGGAAACACACACACACGCGCGCGCGCAACGGTAACGTCGGCAGTACGCAGGTGATGAATAAACAATTATATTTTTTCGTTTGTGAAAAGAACTCTCAAAAAGAAACTTATATATGAACAGTAAATACTTAAAGTTTTAATTATAATTACTGTACATAAATTTAAAGGGTAGTTAAAGAAAATAATTTAATTTAACAAGCAAATTTAAAAATACTAATCTTTTGTTGTATATTAAAATTTGAGTGTGTTAACAGAAATAAATAATAGGTTGGAAGTAAATGTTATATTTTTTATTTTGCTTAGAGCAACAATTAATTTTATTCTTGAGATAGAATATTATTTTTTGTTTGTAAATGAGTTGCTGTTATTTAAAATTTGAGCCAAAGTCAGACACACTGAAATAAAAAGATTTACATAATTTGTTTAACATGTCTGTTTAGCTAGTAAGATTATTTGTTGTTTATTTTATATGTCATGAACAGCATAGAAGGTTACATTGTATTTGTGTAAACTTATAAAAAAAATATTTTTATTTATCTAAGATTCGAATTTTTTAATATTTGCATATTTTCTATTAATATTAATAAATAATAGAATGATTATTTTGAAACGGTTTTAATTAATTATTTCATGTCAACAACATCTCACTCCTCTTTGAAAATTATTTAATTATTGTGCAACTCATATACTTGACGCAATGAGAATAAAAAAAAATCCTGCGACCTGGCCGGTGTAATACACTTCATAGTTGTGTTGAGTACATGGTAATGTATTTGTGTGAATTTTTGAAATACTTGTAACGTTGCAATATATAATATATATGTTATTATATGTTTATCATTTTTGACTTGTGTGTATTATATATTGTTACGACGTTACGACGTTTATTGTATTTCAACTGATCTTCGTATGGTAGGAACAGTGGAAAACAAAATACAAGACACCAATTAAGTCAACGAGTATAAAACACAATTGTATTACAATTGTCCCGTATTATAAAACACATAACTTTGCCACAATACTTCGAACCGGACTGGAATATATCGCAACTCAAACTGAAACTGAGCGTCGCTGAGTACTTGTATTTATACCCCGCCTAAATTCCAGAAACATTCCATACTACGCTTCAGCGCTACACTAGAACGTAACTGATTGCGGCCTTGACACAGTGCGTGCGGTTGGCGAAGTTTAGAAAAGTCGTGAATGCATGTTGAGATCACGTACGCTTACAACATCACAGCCGGATTCCACTGGAGCATTCAAGAAACACGTAGATTGTTCTGTAATGTCATAACACTATGTTTACATTTATCTTTATAGCCTATAAAGTTTCTATGCATTTATTTTATTTCTTTGTTTGCTAATTTACATTAGATGCACGTAAACAAGACACACACACACACACACAAACACAGAATCACATCTTACTTTCAGTGTGATTATGTAGCTCATACATTTGCAGAGCACGGGACTTAACGTAATACCGTAAAATACAAATTTATATTTGTAGTAGCAGATCGTATATTAAAATAAAGACATATTAACAGCAATAAGAACGGTATATAATATCACGTGGTGCCGGATTACTAGCGAAGTAAATAGGACAAAACGAGCGCTGGGTGCTCGTGACAGAGGCGCCAGTCTACTGCGCATCCAACGTCGTGATCCAACCGTGAGTAGGCTTCGTCTTCATTTAGGGAAACGTACATAATGCACAAACGTCACTAAGATGAGAGACGGACACGTAGGGCGTTCATTGCGACACACATCGATGTCGAAACAGTGGGTGGTAACGACCTGCAGAGGAAGACAAAGATTGGAGTGCAGAGGCCTAACACAGATTACAGCAGACGTGGGATGTGCAAATTATGCACAAGTGAAGAACCTTTTATACAGCCAAAGGGAAAATATACGTATACATACACGGCTTAGCGGAGCTGTTGGAATGCTAACGAGAAAAGAAGAAGAGAAATTGATTAATATTGTTCGTGTAATGTTCCACCCTTCAACTAACAATAAGTGTGTATTTAATGTACATTATAAATAATGTATTAATACTAAACGCGCAATAGTAATGTAATTTGTTAAGTAATTTTCGTGTCAAGAATTCAACTAATATAACAAAAAGCGTGTAGCGAGTGTTCGTACTAATGTGGATTTATTTACGTGTGCAAAAGTATTAATCAATTTTATGTAGATTTAGATAGTAATAGATTTATTTATTTACGCAAGTAAAATTATTTATTAATTTTGTATGTTAATACAAAAATAAAAATAAAATAAATTAATAATTAATAATTAGAGTTACACTGTTTCACATATACTAGTAACATGACTTTTACGGAATGTCAGTGAAATGAGTTGTGTACGAACTTATTTAAGTCTGATGAACAAAATCTGTTAATTATTTTCAGTTTTTTCAAGCCACATTAATATAACACATGGCTTGTACTAATAATTGGTCGGTTTAGGTTCATTCAGTCGGTCACGATCTGTATCACACGAACTCAATACCACGTGCACACAAACTTCGAAATCTGTATTTTATGTACTCTCTATTACAGTCGAACATAACAGCACACACAAACATACAAACTTCGAAATATGTATTTTATGTGCTCTCTGCTTTATATATACCACACACGAATGAGCCTGTATATTTTATTCAGGATAACTTGCTGTCCTACCTGGTATTCTAACGTATTCGTAAACACCTTTCGTGCTTATTCTAGAAGTATGCAAATTTTCAAATAATAATTTCCAAATCATTAACACTGGTCATTAGCAATCACTCTGGGGACCACTTGCCACCATTTATAAGAAAAAAACCTGTTAAATTGATAAAAATAGCAAGAAATTCAAACAGAGAAACGGATGTGGAGGTCTAAGCGTAATAACTAGGTCTATAATTAGTACAACAGTAACCTATATTACAAATACGTGTGTCCGTCCGCGCGCGTCAAACGCGCACCTCACGATTGGATACGATGGATGTAAGAAGCGATTCTGTGTATAATTCTGCACGGTTCAGTATTAGCGATGACAAGTATCGCAAGTAATTTGCGGTGTGGCTGCCAAGCGATCTCTACGAGTGCTGTTCTCGTAAGCAGAGGAAACTTGTTGACTGCCACACTTTTCTTGTGAGATACAACGGGCGTTTGTGCATTTAAGTGAGGAAAAGAATAATATTTAAAATGAAATTAGTTCTACAATTACCAGCAAGTTAGAACAACTGGTTTTTTCTCTTATTCATCTTCTACTTCTCATGCAGCGAATTTTAAATCTCTCACGGTCCGAAACCTATTGTGCATAATTCTGGCCTGCTGACTTCGTATTGTATTCTTACAGAGTACTTGTCCAGGTGGTACGCTGACAGGACTCGGGGGAATGTTTCACATTCCGGTATCTTCAGCTTAAAGTTTCGCACAGCACGCAAGATGTAGTGACACAATCGCAAACCTTTTATGGAACCCCTACAAAATAAATCTAATAATTAGTCTGTACAATACAATATTGCAATATGCACTATTCACCGTTCAGAATGTTTTAAAATTAGTGACCAATCGTTACAATCATTAACTCGCAGTCACTAACAAATTATCACTTAATATCGCATCTACTGGACGCAACACTTATACTCTGCAACATTGTAATACACATTCATTTGGCCACGAATCAGTTTGTACGTGTACAATTTTTTCAGATAATTATAAGCTATAAATAGAATGTACACGCCTTTTTGATTCTTGTTCTGTCAACTTCTACAAGTGGAGTTTATTCATCCGGTCCCCTTATTCATCCGGACACCAATATAAAAAACTATAGTTTCTTCATTATCAGTGTTTACAAAATAACTTTTATTAATAACTGTGAGTATTTTTGTACACACCAAAACACTGGAAAGTAAACAGTGTAATTTGTCAAAATCCACAAGGTATCTGCCTAATTAACATAGTTATTAGTTATTTAAAATGTGTATATTAATGGACGTACGTACAATTAGGAATATACAGATAAAATAACTAGACATGAAACGGCAGTCTGGTTGTGCTGTGTCAAAAGATCTCATTGCGCATGCGTAGCTTTGATGGGTTGTTCTCGGACCAATTATTTTGTGTTCAGAACAGCGACAATGATGATGTATCACATGGTTGTGTGTCATGGTTGTCACCTCACACTCCACTTTCTGCACTGCCTTCACTACCCATTCACGATCTGCGCGAACCCTTTTATGTCTTACGATATCATCTTATAAATGCAATCAATAAATACAAAATTATATTAAAAATAAATGCACAACTAATTAATTATGATTATCATTCTATTTCATGTATACTTGCAACGTGATTTATGTAGAATGAGTTACGTTTGAAAATACTGTAAACACTATGACTTAAAGCTACTAATATTGTAAATCGTATAAAACACGGATCTACACACAGTGCAGTGTGTAAGGTCAGAAAGGAAGAGCAAAATTGTTTTTCAGTCATTTAAAATACTTCTGTTTTAAATAACAGAAAATACTTCAGTCATTTATTATAAAATATTGTTTGAAATTCATTACGTATTTTGAAGTGTATTAATCATATTTCTCAAAGTCTTGGTCCACAGAAATATTCTCTTATGGGAGGTTTTTTCGTACTGTAGAACGAACAGAAGGAACAAAATCTTCCTTCCTTTTCATACAATTTATTTTTGGCAACAACATTCGAAGCAATTTGTCAACATAAATCAATAAATTAACTATTTATAAATATATAACGCAGAGACAGACGTATGCGCATGTCAACCACATATCAATAAAATAGGTTTGTGTCGGGAAGTTTTATAAAACCTGGAGAAAAAAAGAATTATTTTCTCATTGTCAAGAAACTGTCCATCTGCTTTCTTGACTACCAACAACGGTGGAATAACTATAAAACAGCGACAGAAAGGCTGAAAACTCAGAAATGCCCGATTGCGATCTATGAAGAACTCCAACGCAAATATGACATAGAACCAAATGAGGCAGCACCATTTATACATCACCGTGAATTCTTTAGCCAACTCCCAAATGCTAACTTGAAACTCTTCGACCATAATAAGACCAAAACTGAGTCGAATGAAGCCGAGCTTCGTCAAGCAGCCTTACACACTGTACAAAAACATTTTCCCGCTGAGCAGTGGATACGAATCTACACAGACGGATCCTCTATACCATCTACAGGGGCAACAGGGGCTGGGTTCTACAGCTCTCTATTTGAAGGCCACCTCGCTGTAGGAGGCCGGCTAAGCAACTATGACGGAGAGGTAGCAGCCATAAAGGCAGCATCTATTGAGCTTGCCAAGATCTCACCACCTAACAAAGCCGTCTTCCTCATAGATTCGACTGCAGCGATTCAAAACGTGACCTCAAATGGTGATACAAACTGCTCCCTGACAATTGAGTGTAGGCGAGAACTGCAGAACCTTGTACAATTAGGCTGGCAGATTGAACTGCAATGGGTACCCAGCCATGTCAACATCATGGGAAATGAAAAAGCCGACATCCTCGCCAAAATGGGCGCAGCACTACCTCAGCCGGAGACCCCCAGCTCATATGCATCTGCGAAAGCACTAATAAATTCCTCAATAAGCCTATGGCTAAAAGAAAAACAATTAAGAGCCTGTGTGGGAAAAAGATGGGCAACATTGGTTACGGACGGCCCCATCAACAGAACTCTACCCCGAGCAACTAGTGTTGCTCTTTTTAGAACTACAACCGGTCATGACTACCTGGCCTCCCACCTGCACCGCATTGGCGTGTTGTCGTCTCCTGAATGTGTTCTCTGTGGATACGCTTCCATGAATGCGGATCACCTAATTGCATGTCCAGCCTTGATCTCAGACACGGAAGTCCAGGACGAGGATGGTATGGCAAGGCTCTCACGTCTCTACTGGTCAGCGCGCCGCCTAATGGCCCAACAGCCAAGGGTGGGCGTTGGCTAGTAAGTAAGTAAGTAAGCTTTCTTGACTGCTGAAGTTTCTCAAACTGTGAAAGAAAGTAACTGAGCTGCTTTTATGAATGTGTTTCATTTATTGTAATAAGTATTTTGAAGTAAGTGCCATTTGTTCTTACCAAATGCGTAAAATTATTACATGATTAGGCCCTGTATAATATTTCCAAGACACGATGCCATTATACCTTCAGTGAGTACTTTCTTCTAATTTTAAATTTAATTAATTTATTCTTCCATTCCTGACAGCATTGATCAAACCAGAGAATGCCAGAGAAATGGCACTGCACAATTTAAAGACTTGTACACACATTGTGTATACATAAAACCCATTTGCTTGTCTTCATAATACACATAGGCTACTGTCGTCACTACGTGGAATGTATTCACACGTTGCATACTCCATGTATAGGGAAGTCCGCTTGCAAATAATTTTTCTACAAAGAAATTTTTTTGCAATTTCTGCGAGAAGTAAAAAATAAAGGGAAATTTTTCTCCCTCTCCCCCGATCAGGTGGAAGGTAACACTGACCGCTTTGTTATAAATCATAATTTTACAGAGTCTGTTGATTGCAAGTACTGTATTCTTTTATTATTATTAATTTGCTACATTATTTAAAAGTTAATTTAAAGTGAGTTCACCATTCTGTGACTGCACCAAGAAGAACGTCGAGCAGAGATAGCCTACTTTTCCTAACCCAGACGGGTGAAACCTGCAAACATTATTAGTAGCCTTATAATCGGTGCATCAGCAATATGAATGAGTGGTAGCAAGGTCTTCTACAGTGGGGGGGGGGGGTATCACACACAACACACAATTCAAAACTCAACAGTAGTGCAGTAAAATTAGCGATAACGACATTTTAGCGATACTGAAGGGGCACTTGTTGTTCATTTCATAACTAAAGGTGAAATTGTAATAAGCGATAAGTATTGACAGGTTCCCTATGATTACTGAAGGCAAAAGTCAAATCCAAAACACATGGTGAATTTTCAAAACGTGTTATTTTGATTCAGGAGAACACCTCACCTCATACGGTCAACAAAACAACCGTGCAAGTCATCTTATCGACTTCAAAATATTGTAAGGTCAATGTTTTTTTAGGTCAGAAAAGTGGTGCTAAATTGGGTGGCCTCGAGTCTAAAATGTTTCTTCCACGAAGTAACACAAAAGACCGTCTATGTACATAAAGTAGGAGGGGATTGTTACAAAAATAACTCGAGTTTTATTGTGTAAGTACAAATAATATAATGATTTTTTACATAATTACAACTTATAAATTTAAATACTACTAGGTCTACTACTACTACTACTACTACTAATAATAATAATAATAATAATTTGTTACATTTCCCTCTACTTTCGAATTTCTCCTCTATTTCAACAGAAAGTTATTAATGCAGCATTTCCATTATGACAATATGCAACGAAATACTTGATGTGATGTTATCTGGGAAGCACATCAAATTGCGTGAAATTACAATACAACAATTAACATTATTAATTAATAGGTTAAGGTATGAGCTACTGTCGTATTCCTTACATCAGAATTGGATTGGTGTTACTGCAAAGCTTAAACAGATTATATTTTCATATCTGTTGTTCCAAAAGCGATTTAGTTTTACAGATGTTTGTTTTTATCATACATGCTATAACAATGAACAGTTTAATTTATCGACTAAACGGTAGTAAGGAATACATAAATTCTTAGTTAGCGTTTCTTTACAATAGTTAAATTAGATTTCAAGCTTGGCAAAAAATAACATGCATTGTATACAACTTTTTTTACGTATTCAACAAAAAAACAATTTAATAGTGCTATAGAAAATAATACAAAACACCTGAATAAAACAGAACAAACTCATATCATTTTGCCAGTCCGGAGACCAAAATGATAAGAGACGGTTTTTGCAAGGACCGTTTTTGTGCTTTCCTCTTTACCACTTCATATCATCACACGTTTCATATGTTTCACGTGTAACATCTAAGAAGTAAAAATCGTCATTGAAATATTCACATAAACATTGAAATTAACATAAATATTGTATCGTGTTTTTGAATGTACATTATTGTGATAACTTTCGTTCCTGAATAATATTATGTAGGCGTGAATCGAGTACATTACAGCTAACAACGCTATGGATTTTGGATATCTAACGTTAGAGCAGCAACTTTTTAATTTCAAAAAAATGTTGTATACCATAATTAGTCATTGTTTAGTTGTAAATTACTATTTTTGTCGCGGCCATGTGAGGTTAAAAATGTGGGTTGTGCGCTAAATTTATTTAAAGTTAGCGACCGCGGACTTTTTTTAAAAAGAACTATGGGCGTGACACAAAAACGGATTTCACGACAAATTTACGACTACTTAGAGTGGAAAATTATGGCATAAAACAGTTTTGCACTAATTTTAGGTTCTGTGGATTTTCGCAATGTACAGAACTCGTTATGGGCATAATTTAATGGAACATAACGTATTCCCGACCGACTGGTTCCCGGAGTTTCTAGGCTATAAACGCACCAAGCGAATAGTGGATCTAGTAGGTAGGTTTTCAGTTTCATGAAAATAATTTGTCGAATTTGTCGAACGTCTAAGCGTGATATTCAACAACTTCGTAAAAACAAAATTTGATTTTTCTTCACGGTAGGAATATGGGTAATTTCAAAAACTGTTTTTGTTTAAACATAACTGGCAAAAAACCAAATACTCTTTTATACTAGTATAAAATATATATATACTAGTATAAAATATATATATACTAGTATATATATATATATATATATATATATATATATATTACATTTTTACAAAGTAGAAGGAGAAAACACTTCCAGCGCAATGAAGTCAGTCTGATACGCGTACTGACCATTCTCACATCCTATAATCAAGCAAAAGATCGACTTATTTCTGACGCAGAGTATGCATAAAGATAACTCGTGTTCTTGATATCATACGCATCAGAATGCAACTTAGTAACCATACAGCCTAAGAATTCGTATATTTTAGAATTCATGTCTTAGCATGACTATGAATGGGTTGTGTATACATAAGGATAAATCGGAATAAAAATGATCTGTAAGGAAAGGGATCTCAGAATATGTTTCAAACCGAGACTTTTAATTCGATCGGTTTTATATTTTTTCTTCAAAGTAAAAGTTTGCCTGAACAAAATAAACACCTTGCAGTTTTTAACCATATAATTATGTGGTTATAATGTATTAAAAAACTTATGACATTTAGTCATGTTTGTTTATTAATAAAACCTGGCAACCACATTTTATTTATGTAGAGTTTAATCTTCTACATGAGCTCTAATATTTCTCACATAAAATGACAAAATTTTATTTAACAAAAATATATGTACTAAACAGACGTGAATAATTGGTTTTCGTGGTGCAGAAGGGCGTCGCTATTCTGCCTGCCAAATAAATCTAAATACCCATAATGAAATATCCACATTGAAATAAAATATCAGCAGAGCGGTGAAGACACTTTCCGTTGAGCAGAACGTGTTGTCTGCGCGTACTACTTTAACGCAGGACTCAGAATTAGATGTAGGCTATATATTAAATAACATAAGTAGTAGGCCTTCGTTTTACGAACAGCAATTGTGTAATGGTTGTTTAATATAACGCTTAGATAGCAGCAAAACTTTCTCCGATTGCCTTTATATTGTAAGTTAATTCTTGATTTCAAAGTACGCCCAAGTTTATAAAGTTTGTCATCTTTTTTAGTTTGAAATTTATTTGTAAATCTTTATATTGCACGCTGACTTCTCGTTAGAAGTTTAAAGGGTTCGAGCACTGAGGTTTTGTTCGTGTATTGCTTCATTCAAAGGATCCTATTTATAGTTATCTGGGAGGCGTAAGTTTTATTTCTTGAAAATTTGAACATTTTCTCCTCGTTTAGTTGAACTTGGTTGTAAACGCTTGAAAATAAACGTCAAAGGAAGTCTACAGATTCGACCCTTACAAACGAATAAGAACAAACAAAAAATGTATTTCCGAGGTAAAATTGTTGGTGATCCCATACCATTTCAATTAGGCCTGCAGCATTCTGAAGCAATGCCTTTCAAGTTTATCATATTGAGAGTTAAAATATATGTTATGATTAAGTGTCTGAGTTAAACATTGGATCTTAACAAAGAATAGATTTCATAAAGAACTGGACAAACAAGGACACGTTCTTTGTATAATAACTATTCAAATTTTAGCAACGTTAATCACTCTTATTAGGTGATCACTCTCACATACTTTGCAATACCTATGACTATCACAGCGTTAAAAATACACATACTATGAATTTATACAAAAAAATTGTAAAAATGAAAGTTAATTTATTACGATGTAGGCCTACATGTTTTTCTGTGCATAAACCAAAATCGTGATTGGAAAATTTACACAAGTTTCTCTAAATACCAATATTGATAAGAATTTCCTTTTTATTACATACTAGCTGTTGCTCGTGGCTTCGCACGCGAATATTTGACTTTTAATAAGTATTTTAATATAATTTTTATTGTCTATGTCTATATGGCGTTCTGTCAGCTCGTATAACAATTTTGTACTCATTAGTCAAATTCTCTCCAAAGCTGTTTTCAACACTTGTACTATTTTAACTTGTACTAAATTATTATGTTGATGCAACAGCCTTCTGAGATTTAAAAGTACCCGTTTATAAAGCCTTTGGAGACTTTTATAAAGTACCTGTTAAATCGAAAACGCTAAATTCTTTATTTTAAGTTTTACTGTATTAGAAGCATTGTATAACACATTAAACGTTATGTTTTCCTCAACCATTGCTTTTATTTATTTCAGCAGTAACTAAAAAGCAAAAACCGTTGTCACCTAACCTCACAAATGAAAACAACACGTATTTTCGCTTTTCATTAAGTAATAGGACAATTTACAATTAGTACACTTCTTCTTTTCCACACCGTAATATATCGATACAATCGCATATTATATAAAACATCGAAAACATACTGCAGGAATGGATAAATGTAGGCCTACAGTTCCGATGCCGCTAAATAGCTTTTGTTTATTCATTTGTTACTATGGTAATTAATTCTGGTCCTCATGGTGTTGTTGACATCTTTAGTAGTAGTATTTAATATATTTCATTACTTATTCATTGCATCACCAGAAATACGTATAAACATAAATTTTATAATCGTTTAAGACAGTTACAAAATATATAGACGTATCTGTATACAAAATTACAAAATATATCGATACAATCGCATATTAAAAACTGCAGGAACGGATAAAGGTACAGTTCCGATGCCGCTAAATATCATTTGTTTATTGACTTGTTACTATGGTAATTAATTCTGGTCTCCATGGTGTTGTTGGCATCTTTATATGCGTCAACGAAAAGGCATAATTAAAAGGACCTAAATCGTGCGAACGGGGCAAAATGTCAAATTCCAAGTTAGACAGTATTTTGCGCCTTGTGTCAAAGGTTACCTGTGCCAAATTGGGTGGTAATCGGTGTAACGGTGTGGATTTGTATTCAGTACCCATAAATCCTCAGACTTTGAGTTTTATATATATAGATTTATTAGCAAGTTAATGTTAAAATGGAAAAGCATTCTGTACTATTCTTTCTTCAATATGTGTAATACTAAAGTCATCTGAACATAATCATTCCGATTGACATAGTCCGACAAGCCTCACACTTTGCTGTTTTAAAGGCTAAAATAAATTAACTAAAGTAGAACGTAACCTTATTTATTGTATAACACACCTCCAACTTCTGATTGTGTAATACAGTAATTTAATTAGTTAATTTTAAAGTTATCAATTTAATCAATAAATTAATTAATTTAGCCTTGAAAAATTTTGATATAAAGTATACATTATGCATGACTATTAATCTAGTCTCTACTTACTTCGATATATTAATGTAATAAGCCTATGTTGTTACAAATTGAGGTGACTGTAAGCAAAGCATCTTTGCTATATGATTTTGAGAAAATAAGTTTGTACCAAAGAGATTCGTGTACTATTAGAAACTCTGACTTAAAAGTGTAATGTGATTCTACTTCTTCTTCTTCTTTAGCACTACAGGCCAACTTGAGCCCTGGCTTCCAACACCAATTTTCTACAATGTCTCTACCCATTGCAATCTCAGTGTAACACCTCACATCCATTCTTCTTATATTTTCCAGCACATCACCCAAACCACATTGGTTTCCCACTAGACTTCCCATTGTTTAAGCCTTTCATTAATTATCGAGGTCAGTACTTTATATGGAGAGCTGAGTAACGTCATGCCTCTATAATTATTATAATCCAGTTTAACGTGTTACAAAAAAGTGTAACGTACAATTCAAAAACAAAAAAATATACGCAACTCTTAACTGAAGTTTATCAACTGCTGTATGCTGTATTATTCTATAATTTACATACATTGGGACTCGCACGTACCACACACACACACACACACAGATTAAATAAATAATCTGATATGAAGTTATTTATATTTATTTTTTATGTACGTGCATTTAGTACAATGTACAGAACTCGTTATGGGCATATTTAATGGAACATAACGTATTCCCGACCGACTGGTTCCCGGAGTTTCTAGGCTATAAACGCACCAAGCGAATAGTGGATCTAGTAGGTAGGTTTTCAGTTTCATGAAAATAATTTGTCGAATTTGTCGAACGACAAAAATATTCCGTTTTTACTGTTTGTAGTTACTTTTGTAAAATATGACATTTTGCGTCTTAATTATTGCCAAGTTGTGAAAAATATAGATTATCGTCTTGAAAAACATGACGGTATTTTGAAATTTATTCCAAACATCCGATAGATCTAACAGAAATTTGTTTCTTTAAGAATATTTCGAACGGAGATGAGGGTCTCGGGGTAGTAATAGTCACACATATATTTAAATGAATAAGAAAAGTCTTAATTTGAAAAATGAATTTTTCCTATTTTCCTCACAAAAATCAAATACAATTTTTTCAGATTTAGGGGCTTACTTGCAATTCTTTTGCTTGACTTCGATTTGTTCAGATGTTTTCACGTCAACAGTGTGATTAATTTTTCCATTAGCGTAACCGATGTCGCGCTGATTGGTCTGACAACTCTCCCTTAATTAGGATGGAATTGAAAGGCACAGTTCTGTCAGAAGCGCTAGACTCGTCGTTAGATAGGCATAAGTCGAGTGAGCGGCTATTCAGAGAGTCGAGTGCAACAGTGTATGCGGTACAAACTTGCCAGGACAGGTAGGCGCTGGGGCTGTCAAAATTTGAATCATGCGTCGCGACGTAAAACATAAATCATATTTTAATTGGTTTCCATTGTTATCAATAATTTATTGAGTGGTGAAGGTAGCCGGGAATCAATTAATTTAACTTGTAACATGCTAAGAGGAAAGTGATTAATAACCGCGGTACGTTATTTGTATCTGCGTATATGTGTATAGAGTGTGCTTTATTCGCACACACACATTCACCAGCGCGCTCTTGTATAGCCTACGCACTTATTCTCCCCTTAATGCTTTAAATTTAGACTGCTGTTGTTAATTTCTTTTTTCCTTTATTACTTCTTCTTAGCCGGTTTTCCATCATTCCTCACCGGCGGCTGCAGCTTCATTTTTGCAGTTTTCCTTCAGTGTAATTTCTGTTTTCTGTCATATGTGTGTTTAGCTGACGTTTCACCAGTGTCTCGGCTTCTTCTAATTTCTATACATAGGCCTATCCCTTACATTCTCCTCCGCGCTGATCATCTTGTTCTTTTTCTGATTGTTTAATGTCATGCTGATGCAGATTATTCATTATCTGTTCGATCGTACTTCGATTCTCTCGGTTTACTCTCAGTTGGGTATGTAGGTTCATCATGGGTGCATACCCACCTCGGATAGAAAGAGTTACCATTGTACATGCTACTATTGAGATGCAGCGTGTACAACCCGTGGCTTTTTATTTTGTCTTTTTTTTTGTAATTCGTCTGCCCAGTACCCAAGCCATAATTGATTTAATCATTAGGCCTATATTACCTTATTTCAGTTCTGTCTTTTGACTTATAGCAGCTACGTGACGCGTTTCGAAACGATGGTGCAATTACCAGACACATATGTCCCTCATAAGAGATCGTCAAATAGTAAAATTTTTAATTACAGTGAACGACATATCAACAATAAAAACTGATTTGCGTACACGCTACTTGAACGGTGTACACCGTGTCGTGTGTGGAACGACACTGACTTACAATAATGGCCAGCGCGATGCGTGGTGTGGACCTAGTTGTACATTTGCTCACTCTCAACGCGGTATCATACAAAGCATTGATTTGAACTTGGAATTGATAATTTATTATGTAATTTGGGTTGGTTTTAAATGCCTTATATATTTCAAACTCTGCAATATCATCCATATATCTACTTTTATTACGTGTGTGTTTAGGTTCAACATTTGTATCAAATCAGTGTTACTATTATTACTTATTAAATGTCGTCCAAAATTCGAATTTGTTGTTAGGATATATTTTTGGAGGAAACGTTTTTTAAATCCTTTACTAAATGACTTTCCTGTTTGGCCTATATAAAAAATATACTGACAATGTCGCATGTTATCCTGTAGGCCTGTACACGTAAGAGATTATCGTTTTTGATCCTTTCTTTGGTTCTTCTTCCTGCCGTCTCTCTTTCTAAAACATTAGTTGCTTGTATTAACTTTTGAACACATCAACTGCTTTTCATAAAACTTGGCATGCGTGTCCATATTTTTACGCTGTAGACCCCTACTGTTTTTGAGATTGATCCACAAAAATAAGGGGCCGGAAGCAAAAATCTGAGGAGTCAAAAAGGTGACAAAATTCCAAAACCCATGAACGGTATCAATTTAAAGGAATTTTAACCACCATCTAAATTTTACAGGCTAGAAGCGCGAACTATCTTAAGATCTGTATTCTAGGACCTGAAAAAGATCTGAAACGAAAAGTTGGAAAGATAACTTGCATTTTGTTACTATGTGCTTATTTTAGTGCTTATTTTTAAGATTTAAGACTTTGGGACGACATTGCCTAAAACGTTGGTGAACATTTTGATAAAATCGCAAAAATTCATTTGGGGTATTAATTGTATGTGTCCCTTGTTCTTCTCCCTCCTTATAAATTCGCATAAAAATTGGAGTTGAACGCTTCTCTAGACGTACCGCATTTTTAACGTTTCTCTTTTAGCGTGGGTCCACAATCTTTTTATGTGTTTATGTGACATGTGACACTCGTTACAGGACTTTTGAAATTCACAAAACGATAGACCATTACAGGATCTTTGGAAGTCACAAAAAGCTTTCTAACAATCCGATATATTCCTCGAACCACGTTTAATACAGTTTTTCACAATGTTCAACATTGTGTCCCTCGTTCTATCGGGAACCGCGAATGTAGGTTCCCCACATATTTCTCCGAAAATCCATTGTTGAAGATACACTCTTCAGCTTAGTATATACGGCGTGAAAAAACCGATTCATGTATTTCAACAGTTAAATTATTACCGCCAATTTTACTCAAACCATTAACGGTTACTGCTTCCTAACCTTTTCCCGGTATTCTGAGAAGTATAGTGCGTCCGCTTTTTGCATAAGGCCCTTCGTTTCTACACGTACTCATTTTACACTCTCAGCTTGTACTCATAAGTAGGCCTAATGTTTACGAATGCTTGAACAGTTGCCGTATTATACGTACCCGAAAAACAAATGTAACCAAACTACTGAGAAATTAACTAAAACTCAAATATTTTGAAATGAATATTTACCTTTATAATTCAGTATAAAGTAGTGCGAAGCCACGAATGTAATAGAGCGGTGATAATGACTAGATTATCTGTTGTCCCTGCTCGCTTACTCTTCGGTCAGTGTAAACACACAAAATAGTTTTGAAGATATCAGCGTCTGGTCCTGGTCTGAGTGAAAACAAACATAGACAAATTCACGTGATAGCGTCATATGTTAATCTGGGGCAATAATACCAGAATTGAGGAGCAAGCTTTCAGCGTAAATGAAATTAACGAGCATAATGATAAAGGAAGAAAAAATAATCACTAAGAGAGGACTGTCTATTACTTTTGCTCATCTTTCATAACAATGATTTTTCATTAAATTATCATTCTAAGGAAGTTCTGGAGACAGTGGCCGACATTCTTAATGAAAGCATCGACACTAATTTCACAATAAAAGAAGTGGTTTCAAGGACTCAACCACACCCAAATTTCAGTTATCAAGCGGAATCGAGTGAAATAAGAATTAAAATTTAAAAGTAGATCGGCAAGCAGTAGGAAAAAAAGAAAAACGAGAGACAAGATGAATTTAGTACCACTGGAACCTGAAATTGACTTTCGTAAATTAAAAGGACAAGAATTCTTTGAAATCGATTTTATAATGTTAATTGAATTAAGGAAGGGCTTTTTCTCATTAACTGAACATAAATAAAAGTACTTACGTGTGGCTGTCACAGTTAACCTTCAAACCTTTCAAAAGTATGCAATGAGGTTTTGATGTATTTCCAGGGAGACATTTATTTTTTGGATAATTAGTGAGTTAGATATGAGAAACACATTTTGATGTCAAACGATGTGTCATATTAGAAACGAAACCATATTTTATTAAGGAACCATATTAAAATGAAAACACATCAAATTACCAAACAGCATAGTAATCTTGAATCAAAAAGTATACAGTGTCAATTGTGTACTGTCCTTCTAGATTCGAACAGAAGAAGAGAAATTTAAATTATATATTTTAAAATTATACCATTTAAAAATTGAAAAAATTTTAATGATTTCTGATTTAAAATTTTTAACTAGCGGTCAATGTTAACAATGAATAGGAGAAAATATGAAAGAGAATTGTAATGATATGTAGGGGGAATTCCGCGCACTTAAGATATTTTTATCGTTTTTGATTTTACGAGTTAACCTTGTTAGTTCATACTGTTTACAGTTACTCTTTAGACATTTTGTAACAAAAACATACATTAAAATTTTATATAGCTTTTCTAAAAAAATAATTATTAATATTTTTAACATATATGCTTTTGCGCGTATACAAAATATTCGTTTATTTTGTATACAAAATATACAAATAATTTTTAAAATCTTAAAGTTTTAAAAAATACATTTTATTATAAACTGAATTATGCAAATTACATTCGAGCAAATATTAAACACTATATTTAAAAAAACTACAACGAATCTAAAGAATTTTTAACATTTCTTGTTATTCAAGTCCCTTTCTTTTTTCAAACACCTATCACATCTATATTCGTCAGCACAGTCCCACCCACTACACTCTGAATGTGACCAAAATCCACATGTGATGCAGCGATACCACTCTTCGCCATCTCGGCCAAAATCAACACAAATAATTCACTTTTCATTATTTTGATCACTTACTAAATCTCCGTATCACTCTCCTCATAAATATCTTCTTCTGTAATGTCTGATTCTTCAGTTTCTTCAATTCTCTGTTTTCGTTTGTTTTTTGAAATTCCTTTTAGCTAGTTTTTTTCTCCATTTAGGTCAAGCTTTCTTTTCGCTTTGAATCCCTTTTCACGTTTTCAAGTCTCTTCCTCATTTTTTCCTCAAGTTCCGCTTTCAGGGGTGTGCTCGTCAGTATCTGCGAATGTTGTTTTCTTGCACAGGCTTTCTTTTCTTTGTCAAGCGAATTTCGTTTCGGTATTGGTGCAATATTGGCCACATGAACGTTTGATGGACCCGCATTTAACGAATCTGGACTCCCTGGAACTAAGGCTAAAGAAGATGATCCAAAACTTCTAGGGGTTGAATAACAGATTCGTTTTCTGTATCTGCATCAACAATCAACTCTTTATATTTTTCTGCTGGTGCAAAATCGTCTGCTGAGAATTTGTCTGGATTAAAAGGAACAAACCCAGAAGCTTTGAAGCCAGAAAGTGCTTTGTCCGTTGTTCCTACCTTTAGGTAGGCTTTGTTGAATAACTGAGGTATGTCAGCTACGGTTATACGTCTATGTGCATGATTAAATATAAACAAATCATATTCTCTTGACAGAACACTCTTAAGCGGGCCAAAAAAAAGTTAAATCTAATGGCTGCAAGCAATTTGATGGATGCGGTGGTAAAGAAACCATTACAATATGATTTTCCTTGCAGAACTGTAAGGTTTCTAAGGAAATGTGGCTCTGATGATTGTCACAAATGAGTAATACAGGGTCTTCGATAGAAGATTTTACCTTAGTTTGGAAATTATTAAGCCAGACAAGAAATAAATCTTCATTAATCCATCCATTCTGAGAACACTGGTAAGAAGTTCCAATAAGACCATCGCGCTGGAGATGTGCAGCCATCCACAAACGAGGATAAATACTCATAGGTGGAATATGCGCTAAAGCAGCAGACAATAGTAACATTTTTTCCTCTCTCTGCTGACGTGGGATCACCGACTCGTTTTTCTCCTTTCTTCGCGAATATTTTGGCTGATTTTTTTGAACAACTGAAATGCCAGATCCGTCAACATTGTATATTCGGTTAGGAGGGAAGTTTTGCCTAGAAAATACCGTCTCCAGATTCTTGAAGAAAAGTGTTACTTCTTCTCTATTGAACGAACTGATTCTGTTGATACTAGTTCCTTCAGGTTGACGAAGGCTAACGGTTGGGTTCCTCTTCAAAAAGAGGTATAACCAGTCTTTACCAGCAAGTTTGAGTCTGTCATTAAAATTGTGTTTGATATTTTTAGAGGAGCAAACTGGTACACTATACGTCCGAGTGCTATAGGGGTCAGTCCATAAAACAGTTTGGCCATTGTGATTCCATGCTGCGCGAGCTCTTCGTCTTCTTTTTAAAAATTGGCCTTCTTCCTAAAGCTGGACACATTATGAAAAATAATGTGTCCAGTGTTATGTGTCCATGTGTTATGTGTTCATAACTTCTCATCAGAAACTTTCAGTTTGTCTCGCAGTGTAGATTCAGGAATATGAAATTCTCTTCCCGCTTTACGTATAGAACTGCCATCTTTTATAGCTTTTAAAGCGTTATTTAGCTGGTCCGGTGTCCACGACTGGCGTTCAGTTTTTCTTTGATAAGTTCTCGGCATCTAAAACGAAATAAATCGACTTTTTAAAATAGATAAAGTGAAAATGAATAATGGATGGAATAGCGAACAATGTGGGGTAAAACCGCGCATTTCGACCTAGTGTGCGTAATTACCCCATCTTAACCTCAATACATAAACGCAACCACATCTCGGTTAAGTAAGACACTTTTACTAATTTAACTATATGTAATCATAGATAAATAAAACGTAGACTTGCCTTGAATTCTGCAAATTCCTCAGATTACTATACACAGCACTATCACAATTCAACTCAATGTTAGAAATAACAACAAAACCACACGTCTTCACACTAACATAGATTGCACGCTACTGGCCTCTGGCCACAGAGTACGAATATAATATATATGAGGCCTCTGGCCTCATGGAGCGCTATTCCCGCGGATTCATTGCAGTTTACGTTCCAGTCTCTAGAGTTCAGCACCATCCAATACTTGGATAAACCAAGTTGTAATATACCATCCAATTGTGTTCGAGATTATTGCAGATTCTGATTGTACTACTCTCAAAACATGAAAAAAGTCATTTTTCGAAAAGTGTCTGTCTGTCTATATGTAGATTTTTTTTCTATGGCAAACGATAAGAGCCGCAAATTCAAACAGAATCAAATAATGTTTTGCATACAGCCCTGAATTGTAGAGTTCTCAAGACCTATTGGTGTTGGTGAACATCGGTTAAGAGAAAGGGGTAGTTTACCAGCAACGTTTTATGTTTTAACAAGGGTAATTTTTTTATGACGAACGATAACTGCCGTAAATTCAAAGAGAATCAAATAATGTTATGCATGCATGCCTGAATTGTAGAGAACTCAAGGCCTGTTGATTTTGGTGAAGATCGATTAAGAGAAAGGGGTAGTTTACCTGCAACATTTTATGTTGTAACAAGAGAAATGTTTTCATGACGAACGATAACTGCCGCACATTCAAACAGAATCAAATATTTTTTTGCATGCATCCCTGAATTGTAGAGGACTGAAGGCCTATTGATTTTGGTGAAGATCGGTTAAGAGAAAGGGGTAGTTTACCTGCAACGTTTTATGTTTTAACAAGAGTGAAGTACTTAATTGTGATAAATAAAGTATCCTGATAAGAAGCTCATAATAATCCACTGTAGAAACGTAGATGAAATATCTATAAATGAAGAGGTTAGGTGAACGGGGTAGGGGAGAATTTTTTATAGGTGTACTACGTTATCGGCAACAAAGAAGTAGTTTTTTGTTAAAATTCCTTCCCGGGCTGTTTAGCCGTAGTCCAATGTTTTCTGCAAAACCAGACGTTTCGGCAGTGCCACCGACTGCCATCATCAGTGAAAATCGAGTGCGAAAACGTGAGGTGGTATACGTTAGTGACCACAGTACTGTGGTTAAGGCTGAAGCAACAAGTAGAAAGAAGTAGTTTCTATGGAAATATTTCATTTCGAATATGATTTTAAATATAAATCTTAGAACATGGAAGTCATGTATGGTTCTCCATACCGATATTTAAAGTAAGGCTATGCTTTTTACCAGCCCATCTCAACGTTTGTTAACCATGGTAAATCTGTTATTAATAGTGTTTAACAACATAATTAAATATTTACCAATTATGTTAATATAACGAATAAATATTTAATATAAAGAAAGTTACTGCAGTTTTCTGTACACTACTGTATAGCATTATTATTAATAGTTCACACTAACAGTGGCCTAATGCAGAAAGCGGCCGCAATTTTACAGCGGAATTTCCTATTCACTAGTCCTATAAATTCTCAGAATACATATGCCATATGCAGAAAGGGAACTCTCTAGGACTTCTCAGAACACGTCGAATGTGATAAACAAGTATAGTATCGTCTATCAACAGGTTTACATTCGGACAGGTGTGATGTAATAGTGTGTTCTCAGAACAGTAGGACTTTGTGTACCTTCCAATCAGATTGTTCCGTGTGTTAAATATCGTGAACACTATTAGCTCACATGGACGCAGCGTTGACACAGGTCGTCGTCGTTCTGCTGTCGGTATAGACCTTTACTGAAGTGATATACATCAACGTATCATGGGTGAAGCTAAATAATTAATTACGACTGACAAGAATTACTTTGAAAGCCAACGGTAATAGCCGGAAATACCTGTAACATACTGTAACAGATTGGAGAAAATTTGTAAAAGTAGTTTGTGCTGACGTGCCCTGCATAACCGTAATACAGTTGACAGCACGTGCTGAAAACAGTATGCTTTCGGTATTCACAAAGATGAAGATTGTACAGCAAGCAAACAAATTACCAATAAAGGATATTGACTTTTTGGCTGGTGACGAAGGCAGTGCTGAACGTAAACATGGTCCGCTATTACCGAACAGTATTCGCTGTATCGTTACGGGCCCAAGTTCCTGTGGGAAATCTAATGGGCTATTCAACCTACTGTTTGATGCCAACGGTCTACGTTTCCGCAACGTATACGTGTTTTCAAAATCATTATTTCAGCCAAAATACAGAATGCTAGAAACTGATGAAATCACTCGCTGATGAAGGTTTAGGTTATCACACATACAGCGAGAACGAAGAAGTCCCACTACCGAGTGAAATCACTGGTCTCGACTCTGTTATCGTATTCGATGACGTATCGTGTGAAAGACAAAACAATATTCGAAAGTATTTTGCTATGGGGAGACATAGCGGTGTGGACACATTCTATCTATGTCAGACATATAGCCAGATACCGAAACAATTGGTGCGTGACAACGCTAACTTGTTGATATTGTTCAAACAAGACGATCTAAATTTACGACATGCATACAACGATCACGTCAACATGGATATGAAGTATGATGCTTTCAAAAACGTCTGCACGGAAGCGTGGAAGGATCGTTATGGATTTCTAGTCATAGACAAAGACTCGTCAATAAATGAAGGTAGATATAGAATCGGCTTTTCTCGATTCATAATTGTTTCCAGCGAAGTATAAAAGTGGTTGCACTGTAGTAATGTAATCAGTCCTCTTGCTAACACACGATGGCGATGAATAAGGAGGAACGACTTATGTATGATATAGACACGATAAGTGACAACATAAGGAAAAAATATCATGCATTACAACACGGCATCAGAGAAAGCGACGAGAAGTTCAGAAAAAATTACAGACCGATAATGGAACTATTATGGAAGCTATTTCACGAGAGTTAAGTGGTGATATGATGGAGGAGGAGGAGGAGGAGAAGCAGCAGGTAAACAAGAAGAGCCTACACAACACGTAATAACTGAAACCGAAAGTGGCGCGCAGAGTCATAACGCTTCTCATTTCAGTGACGATAACGCATGGAACCCTAACGCTTCACATTTCAGTGACGATTCATTAGCAAACAAATATATGCGTTTGTGCGAATCGGCTGACTGTAAACGGATTATAGATCGTATGTATGGTGTTCGATACGAGGCCGGTAAATGGATGATAGGTGATTCAAATGTGAAAATCGATGATAACGATAACTTTCATGTCAAAGGAAAAATTTACGAGGGTACGCCCGGTCTGTACGAACTTTTGTTTATGAAACTACCGAAAAAATACAATAAGGACGATATGAGGAAATACAAGTCCATACTACTAGCAACCAACGGACACAAACAAAAATATAAACACAATACGCGAATAAACAGTAATAGTGGTGTCAAGTACCGACTAGTAATATCTAAATTG
Source organism: Magicicada septendecula (assembly GCA_034769895.1). Lineage (NCBI taxonomy): Eukaryota > Metazoa > Arthropoda > Insecta > Hemiptera > Cicadidae > Magicicada > Magicicada septendecula. The sequence continues at coordinate 496,888,122 of CM068367.1, forward strand.
TTTGCATCGAGTGCGCGAAAACGTACAGGGAGTGGCTATATGGAGATGAAGCCGAACGCTGCAATCGATTACGTACATTGGGATGATCCTAACGAGTTGGTTAATCGATTGAGAATGTTAATGGCTTCTCAAAGTAGTGGACACACTGGACATAGGAATGAAATCGTTTCGATATTGGAAGAATTACGTGAAGCCGGCATTATCATATAAAAGCAGACATAAAAACATCTACAGTTCTATGACCACCAGTTCTTCATAAATATGAGTGTAGACAAGTTCGGTAGACACGACAGCACTGTAAGAGTGCGAAAAGAAACTCATCGAAGTCTGCGTGAGGATATCGGTTTAGGAGTGACTAACGACGGTCACTTTGATGTGAAAAACAAAAAACACACAACTTGGGTGATCCCGAAGAGCTGCACGATGCTGTTTCTTTACAGTACGTAAACGATGCGTGCTTACAGTACAAGAACGACGCTACCGTTGTAGCATGACAGATAATCCACACAAATACATTACTCAATGATCATTAATAAAGCTCTAAGATATGGAATATCCAGATGAGAATTAATTAAAATGCACTGTTTAATAATATATTCACAAGAAAGGTTGAATAAAGAAAATTTCTGCAAACAATATAATATAATACAAATTTAAAAACCCAGAAGACTAAAAATGATAATAACAAAATTACCCAGGTAAGATAGAAGCAGGCAATTAATATACCCCGTCAAAGAAACCAGACCAGAAGAAACGAAGCCATACACGGCGAAAAACTACAGAAGAAGGAAGAATAGTCAAAACTACCACTACAGAAGACAGAAGAAAGAAGACTAATTAAAACTACTACTACTGAAGAATGAAGACAGAAGAACGATCAAAGATACAGAAGACAGAAGAAAGAAGAATAATTAAAACTACTATTACTGAAGAAGGAAGAACAATCAAAGCTAAAGAAGAAGGAAGAACAATTAAAACTCAAAGAAGAAAGAAGAACAATTAAAACTCAAAGAAGAAAGAAGAACAAACTAAATCTAATGAAGAAAGAAGAACTAGTTAAAACTACTACTACTGAAGAATGAAGAAAGAAGAACAATCAAAGATACAGAAGACAGAAGAAAGAAGAATAATTAAAACTACTATTACTGAAGAAAGAAGAACAATCAAAGATACAGAAGACAGAAGAAAGAAGAATAATTAAAACTACTATTACTGAAGAAGGAAGAACAATCAAAGCTAAAGAAGAAGGAAGAACAATTAAAACTCAAAGAAGAAAGAAGAACAAACTAAATCTAATGAAGAAAGAAGAACTAGTTAAAACTACTACTACTGAAGAATGAAGAAAGAAGAACAATCAAAGATACAGAAGACAGAAGAAAGAAGAATAATTAAAACTACTATTACTGAAGAAAGAAGAACAATCAAAGATACAGAAGACAGAAGAAAGAAGAATAATTAAAACTACTATTACTGAAGAAAGAAGAACTAATTAAAACTACTATTACTGAAGAAGGAAGAACAATCAAAGCTAAAGAAGAAGGAAGAACAATTAAAACTCAAAGAAGAAAGAAGAACAATTAAAACTCAAAGAAGAAAGAAGAACAAACTAAATCTAATGAAGAAAGAAGAACTAGTTAAAACTACTACTACTGAAGAATGAAGAAAGAAGAACAATCAAAGATACAGAAGACAGAAGAAAGAAGAATAATTAAAACTACTATTACTGAAGAAAGAAGAACAATCAAAGATACAGAAGACAGAAGAAAGAAGAATAATTAAAACTACTATTACTGAAGAAAGAAGAACTAATTAAAACTACTATTATTGAAGAAGGAAGAACAATCAAAACTCAAAGAAGAAAGAAGAACAAACTAAATCTAATGAAGAAAGAAGAACTAGTTAAAACTACTACTACTGAAGAATGAAGAAAGAAGAACAATCAAAGATACAGAAGACAGAAGAAAGAAGAATAATTAAAACTACTATTACTGAAGAAGGAAGAACAATCAAAGCTAAAGAAGAAGGAAGAACAATTAAAACTCAAAGAAGAAAGAAGAACAAACTAAATCTAATGAAGAAAGAAGAACTAGTTAAAACTACTACTACTGAAGAATGAAGAAAGAAGAACAATCAAAGATACAGAAGACAGAAGAAAGAAGAATAATTAAAACTACTATTACTGAAGAAGGAAGAACAATCAAAGCTAAAGAAGAAGGAAGAACAATTAAAACTCAAAGAAGAAAGAAGAACAAACTAAATCTAATGAAGAAAGAAGAACTAGTTAAAACTACTACTACTGAAGAATGAAGAAAGAAGAACAATCAAAGATACTGAAGACAGAAGAAAGAAGAATAATTAAAACCAAATCTACTGAAGACAGAAGAAAGAAGAACAATCAAAGCTAAAGAAGAAGGAAGAACAATTAAAACTCAAAGAAGAAAGAAGAATAATCAAAACTAATCTACAGAAGAAGGAAGAATAAAGAAGAACCAAACTCAAGAAGAAAGAAGAATAATTAAGACGACCCATATAAAACAAAAACCCCATAGGGAAAGAACCCCCAAAAAACCCCAAAATCAATGAATGCCCAAAAAAGAAAGTATAACACAATAAAAAACCATATCACTGTAAAACTGACAAAAAACTAAAAGTGTTAGCTGTAGTAAATATTAGTGCATTCAAAAAGTTATTGTGTAATGTGCATAAACAAATCTTCACAGTTCCCCCATGGTTGAATATTTCATATTAAAAACTAGAAAAAGACTAGTAAATATAGTAATAATTTACCATGGAAAGGTGCAAGTGATCAAATTATAAATAATAAACTTTAAAAGGGTACATGAGTTGCAGTACATAGTAACAAACTTTAAGTTTTGTGAACAGTGCCTACTTTGATAATGAAGTAGTAATATTACTAAATAAAAGCTACTAAAGCGATATGAACATTCCATAGAATGGAATATAACTTAGATAGCTAGGGGTATACTTTAAGAGGGGGTATAAATTTTATAAATGGGGAACTACAGAACAAACTGTTTATGAAGAAGTTTATAGAAGGTGTTAACAATTATATATGGAACCAGGATGTTAGGTTCCTATTACATATAACATTTAGATAAATAAGGGTTAGTCATAAGAAATATTAGTATTATAATTGTTATTTTATTGTTCATGTTAATTTAGGAATGCATTATCTAAAATTAGATAACATTCCAATGTTGTAGAAATACTTTTTATTATGTTATTAGGTGATATACCAAAACAATGTTATTAAGAACACCAGTTTTATATATCTGGGTGTTATATTTTAATTGTATAATCTATAATTACTGTTATGCCAGATCAGAGAACTAATTTTTAATCAAATATATCAGAGTCAGAAGTCAGAGAAGGAAATAAAATAATTACATTAGTAAAACATTCTGCAAATAGCCACAATTCAAATCTAGGCAATATAATAAAGTTAAAATGCAGAATAATTAATAAACCTAATCTTATAAACCAGTCAAACTGACAATATTTAGGCAAGATACACCCAACATATTAAATACTATGTAAATAAGGCTTTCTAAAGATATGGTCATTCTATGAGTAAAATTATTTATTTGTATAATGAAATACCATTTGAAACTGAAATAGGTTCACTAACTTTATCAGAAGGGGAGTCATATACAACTGAATTATATTAAAAAACCATCATTAGTATACTAAATTGCCATAAAATAAGTGAGAATTGATAATTATACAAATTTCAGATTTCATAGAATAATAATTATATTAGTTAAAATGGCTATTATTTACATAGAAGACAGGGAAGTATAATTTTAGGCCTACCTCCCAGAAAATTATAAGAAATAATTTTCAGATAAAACTTTGTAATACTAACTTAATTACTATCAAAATAAGTAGAATAGAATAGTGAAAACGAATATGTATTTTATATTGCAAACAGTTAAGTAATAACGAATTTACTTTATGAACATAGTGTACTATTTTAAAACGTGTCGGAAGTTATGGCAATTTTTAACAATGTCTGAACTATATTATATAGGCTAAGATTTTCATGAGATGAAGAAAATACAGACAGTTCATTATTATACCTCGAAGAGAGCACTTCTCGTGAATATTTGTTTGAACCAACCTTTAATGGACGTTATGCTACAACGGAGTTCTGAATCATTTTATGTAAATTAAATTTTTAACTATTTTAATGAAAGTGAAGTGGTGAAGTTGACCCACGAACTACATAACACCTATAAACGAAATCACATATAACCAATTACATTGAAATAACACTGAAATCGCATCAAACACCAAGTGAAAATTCGAGGTTAACTGACACATAAACACCAGTTGATATACTTATTTAACAACATTTTTACACCAAGTGAACGTTTCCATCTAACAACAGTGACAATAAACTATACCCCAGAAGATCATATACCGTAGTGAAGAACATTTAACCAAAGAAGGGACATATTATCTCAACAAGTACGTTGTTTACATTAGAAGCTTTCAACGCGCATGCGTCAGGCGGCCATTCTGATCCCATTTCGTCACCTCCATTAGAGACGACTAGGCTGCTTTCTGGTTTGAACAAAATTATATATAAACTTTTATTATTAATAATTACCAGTATATTGTTTAAATTTAAGACCTTTTTTTTTGAATTGTAAGTGTTATACTTTCATGTCCCTGACCTTCTCTGGCTTTTTATATAAATAACCGTTCAAAGAACCTGTTTAAATAATACAATTGTAAAACTTCTAATATCGACCGACCTGAGCAAGAACTCGATATGGCTTGTAACTTCGATTAATTAATCGACCAACCTTATTATTGTATTTAATAAACGTATTTGTCTGTTTTTTGGTAAATTGGAGTTGATTTCTCTTATAAAAGGACATAATCATTAATTAACCAAGAAAAATAGATAATCTTTAAAGGCAGTATATGCGAAACTACAACATTTCAAGAGTAAGAAGAAGAGAGCCGTTTTCGCCTAACTTGAAGTTAATTGGATTATCTTTTTAACAAATTTACCGAACAGAAATTTATTACCAAATTAAACACCTTACTATTATAATTATAATTACGATCCACAACCTCAATTTATTCCTATTATTAAGCACATAAATACCTCGAAAATATTTGTTCCGAAATTATTTTTTTTTTATAAATATAAATTTTAAATTTATATTTTATTTCAATTTGCTACACAGCAAAATACACTTTATTTAATTGATGGTAATAACATCCCAATTACCAATAACAAAGACCAGGAACTTTACCAAATCGACGATTCCCAGAGCGGAACGTCACTACTGAACATACACACCATAAAAATTATCCTGGATAATATTATACCAGAACACTATACAATTACAATTATAGTAGGGTTGTATTACAAAAGCGAAGGTCAACAGTGGGAGCTTAGAAGACAAGAAGATATTAGCTACGTACTACACATATTATAAATTAAGCTATATTTTGCAATATCGTTTTATTACAAAATCAGCTAGCACAACCAGTGGGACTTACAGGAGAGCACAATCTACATACATCAACCTTTTATTTATTTTTATATTTAATATTTATCGTATTATTACAAAATTGGCGAGTCCAACTTGTGGGGCTCGATTACCGCAGAATACCAGAACAAGCAACACTTTATAAATTTAATTATAATTTGTAATAAATAAGATATATTACAAAATTGGCGTCCAACTAAAGGGCTGTAATTAGGGGTTGAAATTACTGTAATTACTTACCCAATTCCTAATTCAGCTTGGCAGCGGTTAGTCAGCCAGGGAATCAGGGAAGAAGATGCGTCGTGCCACATCAAAGAAGAGAGCGGCGGAGGCCGAGAAAGAACTCGATATGGAGGATAAGGAGGCGACCCCAGTGGAGGACGTGGAGAAAATATTAGAACGGGTGGAACATAAACAACCAGCACCACCAGAGAAACAACTTGAAGTACCCACTCAAACAGGGGAAGTCCATATCCGGGAGGAACAGTTGGAAAGACCTTCACAAGTGGAAAACACGACAATCCAAGAGATGTTCAGAGTGATGATGGAAGAAATCAAATCCAGTAGCAAGAAGATGGAAGAAAACTTGAAGAAGGACAACCAAGCAACAAAAGAAGAATTGAAGAAGGACAACCAAGCAACCAAGGAAGAATTAAGTAAGAAAATGGATTCTACTACAGAAGAAAATAATAAAAGATTAGAAGATTTGAAGAATGATAACCAATCTTTAAGGGAAGAATTGAAGAAGGACAACCAAGAAACAAAGGAAGAATTGGGCCGTAAAATTGAAAGGACCAATAAGAGAATTGAGGAAACCAGTAAAAAGGTGGAAAAGAAAATGGAAGAAAATAAGAAGAATTTGGAAGAAAAGATGGAAGAAACCAATAAGAAAATCGAAAGTGATCATCAACAATTAAGGGAAGAGTTAAGAGAAGATAACCAACTGTTACGGGAAGAATTACGGGAAGTGAACCAGGAGAATCTCGACAAATTAGACGAACGAATGGAGCTATTAAGAAAAGAAATGAACAAGGAACTCATGGAAAACAAGAAATCTATGACCAAAAGGCTGGAAGACGAAACCATAACTATAAATCAACAGATAAGAGAAGTTGATGGAAGATGTCGAATGACGGAAGTGGAGGTACAAGAGTTCAAGGAAGTGGTGAACACAAAGGTCACAAATCTTGAAGAGTCTACTCGCAAGAAGGCGGAAGAAAACCGAAGGGAAAGCCAGGAAGAACTCAGCAAGGTACGAACTCGAATTACCGAAAGATGCGACGGAATGGAGGAAGCAATGACTAACATCACTGGTCAAGTGAGACAGAACCAGGAGGACATGGAAGCAATTCGGAGCCGACCAACCAGCTTTACTAATATCCCAATAAACGAGAACAGAGAATGGCTTAACTTTCGCCAGTATAAAAGGAAGCCAATGGAGTTCTTGGCCCGTATCGAAGAATATATGGCCAAACATAAAAGTAATCGATGGTCCAATAATCGTGAACTATTAGACGAATCGTTCCGTGATATGACAGATAATTGGTGGATGGCGAACAGGAGCGAAATAACCGATTATCCACAGTTCAAAGGTTTGTTTAAGTCTAAGTATTGGTCAGAGACCACCCAGAATTTGATAAGGGACAACATCTGCAATGGCCGATATAGAACTCAGTTTGGCAGTACCATGACTGCGTACTTTCTTGGGAAGGTGTGCCTGGCCAAGCACCTGGAACCAGCCATACCAGAGGAATGCCTGGTGAACAAGCTCTCTTATCATTACGACGAGGAGGTCATAAGAGCTCGAAGAGGTAGTCAGATAAAGACCATACAGGCGATGACGGAGCTATTGGAGAACTATGAGAATGAAGAATACTACAGGCAGAGCCGAAGAAGGAACGAGCGGCCGGAAGTTCGAAATAATCCGTCATCAAACAATAATACTCAACCGGTCAACAGTGGGTACCAAGGAAATAGATATAACCCGAACTACCATAATCAACATCCCACGAATGGTAACAACAACAATAATAACCATGGAAATATAAACCCAAATAATAACAGAAATAATAACGGGTTCTCCGGAAATCGAGGTAATTATTACCCGAATAATTATATGAATAGACCAAGAAACAACAATCCTGCAAATCACACCGAGCGATTTGACAATAACAATAGGGGTTACCCTAATCAGAATAACAACAACAATAGGTTCTCCCGACCCCGGGTAAATTTTATATGGGCGGAAGGAAACAACCACCGCCGGTATAACCAGCAACGGTGGAGCAGAGTACGCGAGTACGAAGATCTAAACCGCAGCCGAGAACGGGACCACTCTAGTTATAATCTGCCGAGGCGAAGTACTAGCCTGGATGACCCGGAGCGGCGTACAAATAGAGAACAAACCTACGAACCGAGAACGGAAAGGCTGGAACCAACTCAAGGTTTCCCTACTGATGCCTCTATTGGTCCTTCCAATAACCAAGATGAGGAGAATTTAAACGGGAGGAGGCAGTAATAAACAATAAGGACCTTTTGCTGCTTCTATCGCCTGGGTATGTAAATGAATTGCCGATAGTAAATAATCCCAATAAAATTACAATCATTCGATGTAATTACTTGAAAAATATTAGAAATGAATTACTGGAGGAGGACAACGCCCGCCTCCCTATAATAAATAATGAAATAATATACATTAATGCAGAAGTCGAAGGAACATTCGCACAACTAATGATTGATACCGATGCGAATGTATCCATAATTAATACAACAGAATTGGAGAGAATCCAAGGAAATTGTGGTAAGTTATTGCCAACCTTACCTATAAATAACATTGCATTAATCGGTGCCACTGGTCGCCAAAACAAGACAATTAGAAAACAAGTATCGTTGAATGTCGTTAGTAAGGGTATAGCTATGAACATGGTCTTCTTAATTGCAGCAGGATTACCTTTCAACATATTAGTGGGATGTGATGTACTGAGAAGGAACTCGGCTATTATTGATTTACGAATGGAGAAGGTATCACTCTTTACCGGAGATATAACCTGGACAGCCGATTTAGTCGGTAGTGAAATAACACTTCCCAGCAGTATCCACCAGCAAATACGTAGTATAAATCATACAAATACTAACACTATTTCCAATAATATAGTATATGAAACTACCGACGAAGATTTATGGTATCAGAAAATACAGGAGATAAGAGATTTCCGAAGCGGAATTAATAGAGAAAAATTACCCAATACTCAAGCGAATCAATTGATACAAATTTATGAGAAGTACCGCTCAGTATTTTCCGATGAGCCAGGCAAGGTTAGAAACTATCAATGTACCCTTCAATTCCGGGATACAGTAGAATTTAATAGGAAGTCCTACCCTATTGCACATTCTCGAAAAGAGGCAGTAAGAGCGGAAATCAATCGTATGATTAATAATGATATAATAGAACATAGCCAATCCCCATACACCAGCCCTATTGTCGCAATTCCCAAGAAAAACGGCGAAGTCCGGCTTTGTTTGGATGCACGGGAAATTAACAAGAAAATCGTTAACGATAGAACCTCGCCCGGTGAGATTGAGGAGATCTTGAAACGCTTCCATGGTACCCAATACTTCAGCACTTGGGATACGGTGTGCGGATACTGGCAGGTAGAGTTGCACCCACGGAGTCGCCAATATCTGGCTTTCATATTCGAAGGGCGCAATTACCAATTCAAAAGATTGCCCTTCGGATTGGTAAACTCAGTTGCCATCTTTGTGACCTGCATGGACCAGATATTGGGACAAGAAGCCCTTCAGTTTACAACAGTGTACGTTGACGACCTCCTTATAACATCTGAAACGTGGGAGGAACACTGTTACCGTGTGGAGCATGTGCTTGAGAAGTTATCTGCCAGTAACGTCACACTGAAGTTGGAAAAATCCAAATTTATCGCCCGAGAAGTGCAATTCCTTGGATTTAACTTAAACGATCAAGGAATCTCACCGTCGGCAGAAAAGGTAGAAGCCATCCACAAATTCCCGGCACCCAAAAACAGGAAGCAATTGCAGTCATTCCTGGGACTCTGCAATTATTATAGAAAGTTCCAGGAACAATATTCTGAGTTGACCGCGAGGTTCCAACCTCAATTATCATCTAAAAACAAATGGGTATGGTGTAAGGAACAAGAGGGGATTTTCCAACAAATTAAGGACAAATTTCTGGATACGATAATACTTCGCCACCCAAACTTTAAGTTACCGTTCTTCATGAACTGCGATGCCAGCAACATCAGCCTGGGAACAACACTGTATCAGGAGGACGAGAAGGGTCAACCTCAAGTAATTAGCTTCGCAAGCAGATCCTTGAACCACTGCGAAAGGAATTACACGGTAACGGAAAAAGAATTACTGAGTGTGGTATTCGCTTGCGGTAAGTTCCGCACTTACATTTTGGGATACCCTGTGACTGTCCGCACTGACCATAAATCTATTTCATTCTTAAAAAGCTGCAAACTGAACCATGGCAGACTAACGAGGTGGATACTTGCCCTTCAAGAATACCATCTACAATGGGAGTACATCCCTGGTAAGAAAAATATAGTAGCGGACGTATTATCCCGGGTCAATGTGGAGGAACAAACTTTCGAAGGGGAGAAAGAAAGCGTGCTGAAAATATATCATCTTCTTAGCACCAGAGCCGATTTAACAACAATATTAACCAACATGAGTACCCACCAACAAGCGGACCCAAAATTGAGAAACCTCAGACTTCGGCTAGAAGAGGGAGATGAAACCGTTACTATATATTACCAGATGAATAAACAAATACTGTTCATTAGAACATCTTTGAAGGAAGAGATCTGGAAGGTAGTGGTCCCGACACAGATCGAAAAGGAATTGATAGTGAATTACCATATACGTTACGGGCATATGGGCGCCCTCAAGGTAATAAAAGCTCTGGAGGAGAGCTGCTATATAAAAAACATCAATAGAAAGGTCCGAATGTATATAAAGAATTGTAAGATCTGCCAGCTGGTAAAAACTAATAATGAGAAGAAGGAAGGTGTGATGATCCCAATCACTTCCAAAGCGAAATTGGAGAAGGTGTTCCTCGATATCTGCGGACCATTTCCCCGTAGTGGAGGTCGACACCGGTATCGGTACCTAACCATCATAATGGACCACTTCACCAAATACATTAAGCTATACCCTACTAACCGAGCGACTACCAGGAAAATTCTGGGGATACTAACTGAACAATATATCCCACACCTGGGGAAACCATCTTCGATCATTACTGATCATGGAACTCAGTTTAAAGGGGTAATTTGGAGGGATACGTTATTGTCAATGGGCATTCGTACATACAAAACCTCGGTCTACCATCCGAGCAGTAATCCGGCAGAGCGGGTGTTGCGAGAAGTGGGGAGGATCCTCAGGACTTATTGTCACCATCAACAAAAAAGGTGGCAAGACTATTTAGAAGCCACGGAGGAATTCCTCAACTTAGCTTACCATCCAGCTATAGGGATAACCCCATATTCTGCTATGTACGAGAAACCACCCCCACGAGAGATCACAGATATCCTCGAATTCCCCAGTAGCCATGTGTACAGATTTGATAAAGCTAAATTCTTCAACAAGGTGGCAGAAGACCAGTTAAAACGGCAGAATAAATATCAAAAGGCCAGTGGCAAAGTAATAATATATGAGAAGGGAGAAAAAATTTTACTAAGAAATCGTGAACTTCCCAGCACACTGGAAGGAATAACGAAAAAGTTATTACTATTATACACCGGACCATATATAATATCCAATGTGAAAAATAACAATACCTATGAAATAAAGGAGATCGATTCAGACAGGATAAAGGGAGTATATAACCAGGCTTCCATGAAAAAATATTATGAGTAAGGGAAGGTATAGAAGAAGTAAGAAAAAGTAAAAATTCAAAAATGAAGTAATGACTACTTACTACCTATTATTTAGAAAACAATTTATGGACAAGAGAAAATGAATTTTGAATTAAACCACTAAATTCAAAAATGAAGTAATGACTACTTACTGCCTACCATTTAGGAAACAATTTATGAATCAAAGAGAAAATGAATTTTGAATTAAATCATCAAAATTCAAAAACCCAAGTAAAAACAATTTACTACCTTATTTTAAAAACAACTTTTAGAAATGAACAAGGAGAAAAAGAATTTGGATAACACATTACAAACAATTATATATGGGACCAATTCTGAAAAACTTTCCAGAATAAAGAAATGGCAATACAAACCACTGATACCATTTAAATGAATAAACTTATTGTGAAGTGAAATTAATGAGAATTTTATGTCAAATAAACAGAGATATTAAACATATGACATTAATAATAAAGAGTGCATTTGGATAAAAAGCAAGAGCAGAATAAAATTTTAAAAAAGAAAGAAAAAACCATATATAAATAAGTCCATAAGAAAAAGATGATCATATATAAATGTCAGTTATAAGAAAGACAATTAAAAGAGTAATTGAAAAAACATAATACTAGTGGAACGATTCACAAGAATTAATAAAGGAACAAAAATATAATACAAAATATATGCTACCAATGACCAGAAGGAGATTGTGATAACAGTCAAAAAATGACAGAGAATTAAAAACTTTACACTGAATAATAAGTGATGATTATATTATACCAGCTTCCAATCACAAGGAGAAATAAAATGCCAGCAGAGCTAACCATTGAGAAAAATAACTGAGATAGAGATTCACTAAGATAGATATATAAATAGATCTGTTCGTATACGAAGTGAAATATCCAAAGATATTTAATTTTTTTTTTTATAGTCATAAGGTGGACTATTCTTATATAATTTTATTAATGACTGTCTGAGATAAGTCCAGCAGTATTATTATGTATTGGTCAGAGATGATTTACCTCTGTAATCAATAAATGACGTAGTATGGCCAGCAGAGTGAGATGCCTACAGAGCCCCTCTGGACACTGCCCCAGCTAACGTGTTAGGGAATTTTAGGGAATAAATATCCCAAGGATAAAGAAACGGGTTAAGAAGAAAATGGAAAAATAAAAAATAACGAACCTCAGATGACTATTACTATCAGTAAGAATCCAGTTAATAATGAAATATAGATAAGCTCAAAAATATAGGAGAAAAAATTTTTAGAAATGTGAAGGAAGTAAAAGAAATATAATTTATAATATAATGTCATAAGCAATTATTTCAGACAAACTAAGTATGATCTGAACTAATCACTTCTGGAAGAGAGCAATCTGTAGCATGACAGATAATCCACACAAATACATTACTCAATGATCATTAATAAAGCTCTAAGATATGGAATATCCAGATGAGAATTAATTAAAATGCACTGTTTAATAATATATTCACAAGAAAGGTTGAATAAAGAAAATTTCTGCAAACAATATAATATAATACAAATTTAAAAACCCAGAAGACTAAAAATGATAATAACAAAATTACCCAGGTAAGATAGAAGCAGGCAATTAATATACCCCGTCAAAGAAACCAGACCAGAAGAAACGAAGCCATACACGGCGAAAAACTACAGAAGAAGGAAGAATAGTCAAAACTACCACTACAGAAGACAGAAGAAAGAAGACTAATTAAAACTACTACTACTGAAGAATGAAGACAGAAGAACGATCAAAGATACAGAAGACAGAAGAAAGAAGAATAATTAAAACTACTATTACTGAAGAAGGAAGAACAATCAAAGCTAAAGAAGAAGGAAGAACAATTAAAACTCAAAGAAGAAAGAAGAACAATTAAAACTCAAAGAAGAAAGAAGAACAAACTAAATCTAATGAAGAAAGAAGAACTAGTTAAAACTACTACTACTGAAGAATGAAGAAAGAAGAACAATCAAAGATACAGAAGACAGAAGAAAGAAGAATAATTAAAACTACTATTACTGAAGAAAGAAGAACAATCAAAGATACAGAAGACAGAAGAAAGAAGAATAATTAAAACTACTATTACTGAAGAAGGAAGAACAATCAAAGCTAAAGAAGAAGGAAGAACAATTAAAACTCAAAGAAGAAAGAAGAACAAACTAAATCTAATGAAGAAAGAAGAACTAGTTAAAACTACTACTACTGAAGAATGAAGAAAGAAGAACAATCAAAGATACAGAAGACAGAAGAAAGAAGAATAATTAAAACTACTATTACTGAAGAAAGAAGAACAATCAAAGATACAGAAGACAGAAGAAAGAAGAATAATTAAAACTACTATTACTGAAGAAAGAAGAACTAATTAAAACTACTATTACTGAAGAAGGAAGAACAATCAAAGCTAAAGAAGAAGGAAGAACAATTAAAACTCAAAGAAGAAAGAAGAACAATTAAAACTCAAAGAAGAAAGAAGAACAAACTAAATCTAATGAAGAAAGAAGAACTAGTTAAAACTACTACTACTGAAGAATGAAGAAAGAAGAACAATCAAAGATACAGAAGACAGAAGAAAGAAGAATAATTAAAACTACTATTACTGAAGAAAGAAGAACAATCAAAGATACAGAAGACAGAAGAAAGAAGAATAATTAAAACTACTATTACTGAAGAAAGAAGAACTAATTAAAACTACTATTATTGAAGAAGGAAGAACAATCAAAACTCAAAGAAGAAAGAAGAACAAACTAAATCTAATGAAGAAAGAAGAACTAGTTAAAACTACTACTACTGAAGAATGAAGAAAGAAGAACAATCAAAGATACAGAAGACAGAAGAAAGAAGAATAATTAAAACTACTATTACTGAAGAAGGAAGAACAATCAAAGCTAAAGAAGAAGGAAGAACAATTAAAACTCAAAGAAGAAAGAAGAACAAACTAAATCTAATGAAGAAAGAAGAACTAGTTAAAACTACTACTACTGAAGAATGAAGAAAGAAGAACAATCAAAGATACAGAAGACAGAAGAAAGAAGAATAATTAAAACTACTATTACTGAAGAAGGAAGAACAATCAAAGCTAAAGAAGAAGGAAGAACAATTAAAACTCAAAGAAGAAAGAAGAACAAACTAAATCTAATGAAGAAAGAAGAACTAGTTAAAACTACTACTACTGAAGAATGAAGAAAGAAGAACAATCAAAGATACTGAAGACAGAAGAAAGAAGAATAATTAAAACCAAATCTACTGAAGACAGAAGAAAGAAGAACAATCAAAGCTAAAGAAGAAGGAAGAACAATTAAAACTCAAAGAAGAAAGAAGAATAATCAAAACTAATCTACAGAAGAAGGAAGAATAAAGAAGAACCAAACTCAAGAAGAAAGAAGAATAATTAAGACGACCCATATAAAACAAAAACCCCATAGGGAAAGAACCCCCAAAAAACCCCAAAATCAATGAATGCCCAAAAAAGAAAGTATAACACAATAAAAAACCATATCACTGTAAAACTGACAAAAAACTAAAAGTGTTAGCTGTAGTAAATATTAGTGCATTCAAAAAGTTATTGTGTAATGTGCATAAACAAATCTTCACAGTTCCCCCATGGTTGAATATTTCATATTAAAAACTAGAAAAAGACTAGTAAATATAGTAATAATTTACCATGGAAAGGTGCAAGTGATCAAATTATAAATAATAAACTTTAAAAGGGTACATGAGTTGCAGTACATAGTAACAAACTTTAAGTTTTGTGAACAGTGCCTACTTTGATAATGAAGTAGTAATATTACTAAATAAAAGCTACTAAAGCGATATGAACATTCCATAGAATGGAATATAACTTAGATAGCTAGGGGTATACTTTAAGAGGGGGTATAAATTTTATAAATGGGGAACTACAGAACAAACTGTTTATGAAGAAGTTTATAGAAGGTGTTAACAATTATATATGGAACCAGGATGTTAGGTTCCTATTACATATAACATTTAGATAAATAAGGGTTAGTCATAAGAAATATTAGTATTATAATTGTTATTTTATTGTTCATGTTAATTTAGGAATGCATTATCTAAAATTAGATAACATTCCAATGTTGTAGAAATACTTTTTATTATGTTATTAGGTGATATACCAAAACAATGTTATTAAGAACACCAGTTTTATATATCTGGGTGTTATATTTTAATTGTATAATCTATAATTACTGTTATGCCAGATCAGAGAACTAATTTTTAATCAAATATATCAGAGTCAGAAGTCAGAGAAGGAAATAAAATAATTACATTAGTAAAACATTCTGCAAATAGCCACAATTCAAATCTAGGCAATATAATAAAGTTAAAATGCAGAATAATTAATAAACCTAATCTTATAAACCAGTCAAACTGACAATATTTAGGCAAGATACACCCAACATATTAAATACTATGTAAATAAGGCTTTCTAAAGATATGGTCATTCTATGAGTAAAATTATTTATTTGTATAATGAAATACCATTTGAAACTGAAATAGGTTCACTAACTTTATCAGAAGGGGAGTCATATACAACTGAATTATATTAAAAAACCATCATTAGTATACTAAATTGCCATAAAATAAGTGAGAATTGATAATTATACAAATTTCAGATTTCATAGAATAATAATTATATTAGTTAAAATGGCTATTATTTACATAGAAGACAGGGAAGTATAATTTTAGGCCTACCTCCCAGAAAATTATAAGAAATAATTTTCAGATAAAACTTTGTAATACTAACTTAATTACTATCAAAATAAGTAGAATAGAATAGTGAAAACGAATATGTATTTTATATTGCAAACAGTTAAGTAATAACGAATTTACTTTATGAACATAGTGTACTATTTTAAAACGTGTCGGAAGTTATGGCAATTTTTAACAATGTCTGAACTATATTATATAGGCTAAGATTTTCATGAGATGAAGAAAATACAGACAGTTCATTATTATACCTCGAAGAGAGCACTTCTCGTGAATATTTGTTTGAACCAACCTTTAATGGACGTTATGCTACAACGGAGTTCTGAATCATTTTATGTAAATTAAATTTTTAACTATTTTAATGAAAGTGAAGTGGTGAAGTTGACCCACGAACTACATAACACCTATAAACGAAATCACATATAACCAATTACATTGAAATAACACTGAAATCGCATCAAACACCAAGTGAAAATTCGAGGTTAACTGACACATAAACACCAGTTGATATACTTATTTAACAACATTTTTACACCAAGTGAACGTTTCCATCTAACAACAGTGACAATAAACTATACCCCAGAAGATCATATACCGTAGTGAAGAACATTTAACCAAAGAAGGGACATATTATCTCAACAAGTACGTTGTTTACATTAGAAGCTTTCAACGCGCATGCGTCAGGCGGCCATTCTGATCCCATTTCGTCACCTCCATTAGAGACGACTAGGCTGCTTTCTGGTTTGAACAAAATTATATATAAACTTTTATTATTAATAATTACCAGTATATTGTTTAAATTTAAGACCTTTTTTTTTGAATTGTAAGTGTTATACTTTCATGTCCCTGACCTTCTCTGGCTTTTTATATAAATAACCGTTCAAAGAACCTGTTTAAATAATACAATTGTAAAACTTCTAATATCGACCGACCTGAGCAAGAACTCGATATGGCTTGTAACTTCGATTAATTAATCGACCAACCTTATTATTGTATTTAATAAACGTATTTGTCTGTTTTTTGGTAAATTGGAGTTGATTTCTCTTATAAAAGGACATAATCATTAATTAACCAAGAAAAATAGATAATCTTTAAAGGCAGTATATGCGAAACTACAACATTTCAAGAGTAAGAAGA
Organism: Magicicada septendecula; assembly: GCA_034769895.1. NCBI lineage: Eukaryota > Metazoa > Arthropoda > Insecta > Hemiptera > Cicadidae > Magicicada > Magicicada septendecula. The sequence goes on from CM068367.1 coordinate 496,905,426, forward strand.
AGAGAGCCGTTTTCGCCTAACTTGAAGTTAATTGGATTATCTTTTTAACAAATTTACCGAACAGAAATTTATTACCAAATTAAACACCTTACTATTATAATTATAATTACGATCCACAACCTCAATTTATTCCTATTATTAAGCACATAAATACCTCGAAAATATTTGTTCCGAAATTATTTTTTTTTTATAAATATAAATTTTAAATTTATATTTTATTTCAATTTGCTACACAGCAAAATACACTTTATTTAATTGATGGTAATAACATCCCAATTACCAATAACAAAGACCAGGAACTTTACCAAATCGACGATTCCCAGAGCGGAACGTCACTACTGAACATACACACCATAAAAATTATCCTGGATAATATTATACCAGAACACTATACAATTACAATTATAGTAGGGTTGTATTACAAAAGCGAAGGTCAACAGTGGGAGCTTAGAAGACAAGAAGATATTAGCTACGTACTACACATATTATAAATTAAGCTATATTTTGCAATATCGTTTTATTACAAAATCAGCTAGCACAACCAGTGGGACTTACAGGAGAGCACAATCTACATACATCAACCTTTTATTTATTTTTATATTTAATATTTATCGTATTATTACAAAATTGGCGAGTCCAACTTGTGGGGCTCGATTACCGCAGAATACCAGAACAAGCAACACTTTATAAATTTAATTATAATTTGTAATAAATAAGATATATTACACCGTAGACGCAAAAGATCATCGAATAATAATGCTAAACGATCCGCTTAAATCAAGAGATGCAGCCACAAAACGATACGTAGACGCAAAGAGTTTGAGAAAAGATAGTACAGGTAACGTAATCGTTGATGACTGTCGGCTAACGCACGTGCACGCGCCAGTCGCCAGCAAAGACGCTGTGAATTTGGAATTTTTATACGACAATACAATCAGTTTGCAAAGCAATGCTTTCTACGCTGGCGAAAGAAAAATTACGAATATAGCGGACGGAGTAGCTGACACAGACGCAGTCACTGTACGACAAATGCACGAATTAAAACTACATATAAAGACTGAATTGTACAAGGTCACTCAGGTATTTCACGCTCATATAATCAATCTGATAAAGTTTGCCTATAAATATCAAGACAGCGCGACACAGCGTTCAGTCCTGTCTGAATATATTGAAGAGGTAGGACGTTTAATAGACGTTCTCGATACGGAAACGGAAATCAAGGATTGGAGATCTGTTTACAAGAATGCACGTACTTCGCAAGAAAAGAATGGGGCGTGGTGTAATTGGAAAAATACTTAAAAACACCGTGCCCGCTATCGTTTCGTCAGTACCTACTTTGATTAATCGAGCGGTGGATGCATTACCAGTAGAATTACACCTACCCGGCTACCGATTCTGTGGACCCGGAACAAAACTCAAAGAGAGATTGGCACGTGGCGAGCGCGGAATCAACGAGCTGGACGAAGCCTGTCGTGAACACGATATCGCCTACGCAAGGTACAAAGACAACAGTCGAACGAACCTTCAAGGCAAACGCAAAACGACCTTCAAACATAAACGTAACAACACCAAACGCAAAACAGTCTCAAGGCATAAACGTAACAATAAAATAGCATCAGGTCTATACCTGCGTCCTTACAGACAAAAAAACTAATTTGCATACCAGTGCGTGCATTGTCCGACAGCGATTTGTATGTGTACGCAAACCTTTTGAAAATATCTTATTTCAGAGGAGTTTTTATGCGTAACACTTTACCGCACAGACCACCTTGGAAGAACGAGAGCCCGGTTGTTAATCTGGACAGTGCAGAAGGACCTGGTGCGCACTGGGTTTGCTACAAGAAGCGAAACAACCGAGTTTACTACTATGACGCGTATGGTAATATGCGGCCACCTCTTGAGCTGACACAGTATTTTGGAACCGACACTGACATTTACTACAATTACGAGCGTGAACAGCCGCCACACACAGTCATCCGCGGACATTTATGTTGGGACTTCTTGACACGTGAGTGATCAGTAAGCGACAAGATGTCTTCGTTGTCGGTCACCTTAACAGGCATGAATGCTGCCGCTCTTGTATGTGACTTTTTCCCGCCTCTCGAACTAACAAACGGTGAATGGTATGTAGGTCTATTGGACTTTACTACATACAACAGTATACCGAACGTGGTTGAGGGGAAAAACAATGTGTTTCCAGTACTACGGGACGGGACAACGTGGGACTTGATAACTTTACCCACGGGTGCTTATGAAATCGGCGACATAGAAGCCTTCCTCAAAAAGCAGTTAGGAGACTCAAAGATTAGTCTACGTCCTAACAACAATACACTGAAATGTGAACTGACTTGTACACTGGATATTGACTTTTAACAAACAGCGTGTGGTATCGGTGATATGTTGGGTTTCAAGGAAAAGCGTCTGCTTGAAGCGAATAAAACTCACACGTCTGACGCCACAGTTAACATTATAAAAGTGAACAGTATACTGATAAGGTGTAATATAGCGCAAGGATCATACAAGAACGGTAAAAACGAGCACACGCTGCACTCATTCTATCCGTCAGTCGAACCAGGATTCAAAATAATTGAATCACCTACAAACGTCATATACCTACCTGTGAATGTGAGTCGTTTGGACAACATAACATTATCTTTACACGACCAGGACGGTGACGTAATAGATTTTCGTGGAGAAGTCATCACTGTACGTTTACATCTAAAACGACTATAGACATGGGCTTGTACTTTGTTTCTCCGCCACCGCTGCTACCACCGTCGTCAGAAATAAAAGAAGAAGAAAGATCAGTTAGGAAACGCATCAGTACTCGTTCGAAACTGAAACGATTAACATCGGTTAACCGACGTTTCCTGATTTCATTGGGTTTTGCTGTTGTTGTAAACAAGTAACATGGCGAGTGGAATATTATCTGTGGAGCAGCAACCGTTCTTTGAAGACAGTATCACGCACTTTTCATTTCACTCACACGCGCCGTACACAACAACAAGATATGGAAATAATAATGAAATACGTGTGCCAATACAACAACAGGACGTCTTTACACTGCCGTCAGAAAGTTTCCTCTACATCGAAGGCAAATTGGTTAAAAACCCTAGCGTGCCTGCAGATACTGCGCTGAATGTGGAACTGGTGAACAATGCTATAGCATTTCTCTTTGAAGAGATTCGTTACGAGTTGGCCGGAGTGGTAGTGGACCATACCAGAAACGTCGGCGTTACGTCAACTATTAAAACTTTTCTATCACTCAACAACAACGCACATGACGCAAAAGAAAACGCGGGTCGGGTGGCACCGACCGCGAACGTGTTAAAAGTGAACGATGACGGTGAATTCAACTTTTGTATTCCACTGAAAATGCTAATGGGATTCGCAGAAGACTATACACGCATCGTGCTGAACGTGAAACAAGAACTTATACTCCTACGCACATCTACTGACATAAACGCTATGGTTTTAGCAAGCGGACAAACGGCTGCTAATTGTGTTCTTGAACTGGATAAAGTTTACTGGAAAATGCCTTATGTACATGTAGCTAATGCGTACAGATTAACACTGTTACGACTCGTAGAGAAAGACCACCCGATAACTATGCCTTTTAGGGCCTGGGAGTTGCACGAGTATCCTGCCTTACCACAGACTAAAAGGCAGAATTGGATTGTCAAGACCTCGAGTCAGCTAGAAAAACCACGCTTTGTTGTGTTAGCGTTTCGGACAGCAAGAAAGAATGTACTGACAGCACACGCCGATGAATTCGATCACTGTAACGTGACCAATGCGAGACTGTTTCTAAACGACAAGTATTATCCTTACGATAATTTAAACTTGGGTATTGGAAAAGACCGTTTTGCATTATTGTACAATATGTACGCCAGTTTTCAAATTTCGTATTACCACCGTCTAGACGCCAGCCCACTACTGTCACCAGAATTATTCAAATCAAAAGCCCCGCTGTTTGTATTCGATTGTAGCAAACAAGACGATACGCTTAAGTCTTCAGCGGTTGATGTACGTTTAGAATTTGAATCGTCAATGAATTTTTCTGCACAGACTACCGCCTATTGTATGATACTACATGATTCGCTTGTAGAATATACGCCATTGTCCAACACAGTACATAGACGTGTTTAAGTCTTATTTTATACATATTTTGTAAATACTAGTTTTAAATATATATATATATATATATTTTCATACTTGTAACAATATAATCTTGGAGCTGTGTATGTATTTTAATTGTAAAAAAAAAACTAGTTTAATATAATCTTGGAGCTGTGTATGTATTTTAATAAATGTATATAGTACACACTTTATTATTATTTGTATAACCCACTTCCATAATGTACATAGATTTTTTACTTACTTGCAACAAAATAGCGAGTGTTGACCACACACACGTACCCTTAAATGACAGACGTTGTATGTATACTGAAGGCTCGCACGCTTAAATTCAGCTATACCTAAAATATATCTTCAATTAGAAGTGTAATATAAAAAGTATGGTAAGAATAAATTTCAGAAATTGTAACAGACATAGTAATTTGATCACACACACACACACACACACACACACACACACACACACACACACACACACACACACACACACACACACACACACACACACACACACACACACACACACACTTATTTGAACGAGTCATGTATTAAATTCAATAAATAATGCACTTGATAATGTTTTAATGTGAATAATTTTTACGTTTAAATAAAATCTATACATACAATAAAATTATGTAGTGTAATATAAAAAGCACGACAAGAATAAATTTCAGAAATTGTAACAGACATAGTAATTTGATCACACACATACATACTTATTTGAACGAGTCATGTATTAAATTCAATAAATAATGCACTTGATAATGTTTTAATGCGAATAATTTTTACGTTTAAATAAAATCTGTACATACAATAAAATTATGTTCACTTATTAACGTATTCAAAATGTTTCATGTACACTTACCAAACTAGCGTGCGTTGTCTACACACCCTTAAATGACAGACGTTGTATGTATACTGAAGGCTCGCACGCTTAAATTCAGCTATACCTAAAATATATCTTCAATTAGCAGTGTAATATAAAAAGTACGGTAAGAATAAATTTCAGAAATTGTAACAGACATAGTAATTTGATCACACACACACACCCACACACACACACACACACACACACACACATACTTATTTGAACGAGTCATGTATTAAATTCAATAAATAATGCACTTGATAATGTTTTAATGTGAATAATTTTTACTTTTAAATAAAATCTGTACATACAATAAAATTATGTAGTGTAATATAAAATGCACGACAAGAATAAATTTCAGAAATTGTAACAGACAAAGTAATTTGATCACACACACACATACTTATTTGAACGAGTCATGTATTAAATTCAATAAATAATGCACTTGATAATGTTTTAATGCGAATAATTTTTACATTTAAATAAAATCTCTACATACAATAAAATTATGTTCACTTATTAACGTATTCAAAATCTTTCATGTACACTTACCAAACTAGCGTGCGTTGTCTACACACCCTTAAATGACGGACGTTGTGTATACTGAAGGCTCGTAAGACGTATAATAATAACGCAAAACGGTCTTTCAGCTATACCTAAAATATATCTTCAATTAGAAGTGTAATATAAAAAGTACGGTACCGTTAAATAACACACACACACACACACACACACACACACACACACACACACACACACACACACACACACACACACACACACACACACACACACACACACACACACACACACACACACACACACACACACACTTGATAATGAATGTTCACTTAATAATTTATTCAAATATTTTACTCACCTATTATAAAATGCTGTTCTACGCAGTGATAGATTTCACGATGTATCAAGCACACGCTGACAGTTGAAATGAGAAATTGCAACTGATTTTCTTTGCGTATATATTGTACACTGGTAGTGGGGACAGCTTGTATCCGTTTTGGGAGTAAATACTTTATAATCCGTAAGTAACCCGACTTACCGTCGCCCGCTGCTAATGACTGTCATGTGTCAAATTAGAAAGTAGGACGCACCGATTCGGACGTTGTAATCACAGTCAATGACCCCTTGGCTTAAGCTAGTGTTGTAGAAACATAATAGTGAAGAATAACTATATCTAATTCTGTATCGTTGTGTGTGTGTGTGTGTGTGTGTGTGTGTGTGTGTGTGTGTGTGTGTGTGTGTGTGTGTGTGTGTGTGTGTGTGTGTCTGTGTGTCTGTGTCTGTGTGTGCACGCAGTTATACTTACACAATTAGATCTCAGTACAAATTGGTTGAAATGACAAAAACACGTTGAACGCCTTTTTACAACTGCTATGCAGAGAGAGACAATTTATTAATTCAGTCGTATGTTTCGTTCAACCACAACAGATTTTTTGAGGAATAATATCGTGATCGATAACTGTGTCTAGAGATGTGAGACAGAGACGTTACATAAACACATAGAGACAGCAATACATTATTTCTGTTACATGTATACGGCGCATAAACATATGTCGTGTGTGTGTGTGTATGTGATCGTAGTGTGATTTTATTTCTTGACACAACCCTTTATCTTGAAAATATGATTTTTAGTCGGGCGTTGTAAATAATTTTTTTTAAAATACCACTTACTAAGTGTATCCCTGCAATGGATATACCCCTTGCGTACGAGCAGATAACAATATGTAATTCCGTGTATAGTAATCAGAAATGTATTTAATGTAAAATATGTATTTCATTTATCCGCATACATCTATGTAGATTGAAATCTATGTACGAATCAATGTGTAGACTGCTGAAAATGTAAATTCTTGGATTAATGTTTTGTCGGTTCGATTATTTCCTTAATTTGGTTAATTACGAAAATATTTTCAATAACGCTACCTTCTTAAAAGCTTTCCACCACCACGGTCAATGACCCTGTGTGTGTGTGTGTGTGTGTGTGTGCGCGCGCGCGCGCAGTTATTCTTACACAATTAGATCTCGGTACAAATTGGTTGAAACGACGAACGAGAGAGAGAGAGAGAGAGAGAGAGAGAGAGAGAGAGAGAGAGAGAGAGAGAGAGAGAGAGAGAGAGAGAGGCAGAGAGACAATTTAATAATGCGTCTGCTCATATAGTTTGAATTTCCCACCACAGAAAAATGTTGGCAGATCTGTTCTATACACAATAATGCAAGATTGGTATCTTTATTTACTGATCATATATTTTAATATACACTATAATACACATATCAAGTTTGAACCCATGCATAGGTTGGTAAACCTGATCATATAGATTTAATATACATTATAACACGCAACAAATTTGAACTCATGCAAAGGTTGGTAACCCTGATCATATATTTTAATATACACTATAATGCATCAAGTTGGAAGGATAAGATGGTTGGATGATGTGATGGAAGATCTCAGAAGAATGGATGTAAGGGGTTTGCGCTAAGATGGCAACTGATAGGAGACATTGGAGAAGATTGGTGTTGGAAGCCAGAGCTCACTTTGGGGTGTAGTGCTAAAGGAGAAGCACGTATATTACTATACGCATACGTATATTCTGAATACCTATTCCGCGAAAATATCAAACCTCGGTTTTTCTTAACCCGTCCTCTGTTGTGTGTATGATAAGTTTGTAATCTGCATAAACAAGCCAATTAAAAAAAAATACTGCTCGCCGCGGTTGAATTTTGGGGTTCACATTTGAGTTCCATATTCTAAATACTTGGTGAATATACGCTCGCGCACGCGCGCATGTGTGTAACGGCACGTGACATATGACATCTCTGTCGCACACCTTTATTAGTCTCTTGTGAGTTTACCATGACTATCCAAGGCAACAGCTGTATCACCATGTAATCGTTGGACAGATGAAATTAAATGATGTCGTAATCCTTTCTATTCTAAAATCTAATCTGTTCTGTAAGAAAAGTCTATTCATATTGTGAAATGCTTGTTTTTCTATGTCTATAAAAACTAGGCGTGTCTCCTAATTGATAATTTTAGTAAATCAAGTTTTGTCTTTTCGCAGTGTTTACAATGCACTCAAGAGTTTTACTCTTTGTCTAGAGCTGTATACACGCGGTAATGTTTGGAGTCTATTAAGTAATGGTTATTACTCCAAAGTCTTGATTTTACTATCATCGCCTCACTTAAAATACGGGAATAGAATTTTGTACGCGAGTAACGAGGAGACGTACCGTTGTCCAACGTAGACTCCGATTGGTCAACTTGTCAGTGGAACGTTGCTCAGAAACACTTTGAACAAAAACCAACTCTATTCAGGCAGTACATGTGAATCTCAATCATGAATAGTTTCAATTGTTACTTGACAATCAGTATTTTTGAAGCAGTTTGCCAACATTTCTAAATTGTTAAACCGAAGACTGCATCGCGTGTTTCCACTGCCACATAAATTCCACCTTTCATAAACAATATTTCACTTTTTCATTTTCACCAAGGAAGAGCCGCCGTAGCGGTTGCTACCTCTACAAACGTTTGAAATTTACGGGCTGGTGTAAAGCCTAGGCCTATAAGATGACGTCAAGTTAGGTGGCAGTAATGTAACTTTTAAAATACCACCCTCTCTTTCCAGGGATGCTGCATGTAGCTTTGTCGGCGCATTGTCTTTTATCAGAAGGGTCTTCCAGATTGGTCTGATTTCTGTTACTAATTGTGTGTGTGTTTTTTTTTTGCAGCACAAACACTTCGTCGTACCATAGAGATATCTTTATATGAATCTAATGATGTTTTAATTTTGTTAGTAATTAAAAGTGTGCCGACACTTTTCACGAACTTCGGTTTTAATATTATAACAATAGAGATTTTAATTATTATGTCAGTAACAAGTAATATTAGGTTATACCTTAGTGCGTATGTACTAGCCAACGTCCACCTTTTGTTTATTGAGCGATTTGGCGACGTGCTGACCAGTAAAGGACAAGCTAGTTTTGGATCGGAGCCCTTGTCGCAGAGCTGGACAGTCGTACAGGTGTTTGGTGTTTATCGCCTGAAAGCCGCAGAGGAGGCACTTAGGCGATAGGAACGCCAAGATGTGGTGAAGGTGGGCGGTCGTGTTGTCGTGTCCGGTTAATCCACGGAAGGTGGTCACGACGGCAGGTCGGGGGGAGAGGGTCTGAACGAATAGGGCCGGCAACTACAAGGCTTTCCCAAGCATTCTTTTGCGGCAGCCACTACCCTCCTCTTGATTGTGGCATTGATCCTCGCTTTTGGGAATCGCAAAGACGATGACATAGTTGGTAGTTGTAGGCTAGAGCCCCGGCTTTGCCACGCTATCCACCCTGTCGTTTCCACTGATGCCCCAGTGGCTAGCGATCCACTGCCGTTGAACTTGCCAACAGCCTTCCATGACATCCTTCAGCAATCTTCCGCAAGAGACGGTGTCGTTGTTGCTCGCAAGGTTTCTTATGGCAACCTGAGAATCAACGAGGAATGCAGTTGTCGAAGCTCTTCAGATGCCGGCTGAACGGCGGCAAATTCTCCGGCTTGGGGAAATGAAGTTTATCGCCTGCGTATGGTCCCATCCAAACACTCAACGAAATGTTCGCACGCTCTTACTATAACAAGAGCTCCTCGTAAGGACCTCAACGCGAGACTCGGAGCCCTAGGTTGGAGTGTTGGGGGGCTCAACGACACCAAATTTTTACAACTGCGAACTGCGACGTGGTATTATAAAATCATACTTTCCGTCATCAAGAATAATTTTAAGTTTTTGTTAAACGTGTTTACAGATTTCGAATCAGCAGACATCGCGCCATTTCTGCTTGCCTGATAGTGTAACTTGGCAAACCTGTTAACTAACCGGGGTTGTAGCTTTAAAATATGTACTCCCTTGTAACCTCTTGTTCAATTGAAATGTCTCTTTTCAGATAACGTCTCTTTTCAGATTGGTTGTTATCCATTTCCTTTTTTTATGTTTTATGGGTGGTAACAATGGTAGAGTTCCCTATTAAAAGCTGTTATCATATTTTTTCTTTGGAAACGCTTTCTTTAATATAATGACATGCCACGCTTTCTCAAATAATAGAGACAAAATGATTATTATCGATTCATTATTATTTTTCACCTCCGCTATAGTCCCTACTATTTATTTTTAGGCTTTATTTCTTTATTTATTGTATTCACTCTAGACGATCGTTGTTTTAATTTTTTTAATAATTTTAGTGTTATCTAGACGGTTACTCAACAAGGATAAATAAATAAAATACACGCTATTATATTCAAAATAAAGGTGTCTGACGTTCTATTCTTGCAACATTATTTGTTTTTTATCTATTACTTGATAACAGATTTTAATTTCTACCAAAAGAATTAATTCATTTTCAATAAATAACCGTTCGTCGATAGCATTCGGATACCGGTTATCCCATTAATAGACTTCGGATAATCGATGAACTCATGTACAAAACGGACTGTACTTGTGCATAAAACTTCGTAAGGATTTAATACACGTAGACCTAACTTTATACATATAGACTGTAAAACCTAGTTTTTTCGTACTATTATTGAATTCTTGTGTACAGTCAGTTAACTGTCAATAAATTGTTCTTTGATTGTAGAATAATTTTTGTAAATTGAGCCTGAGTTCAGAACAATACCCTTTCAACAATAATTCGGAGAAAGATAGCACTATGCTGAAAGAATGATTAATTTCTTAATTATTTTCAGTTATAGAAACGTTTAATAAGTTTCTCAGTAAAATCTATGGAAAGTTATAAGATACAGTTTTGTAATTAAACGAAACGTATTTATTTCTGATAACCTGATTTTAATTTAAACTTTGATATGGCTTTTCGCGTACTAAGCCTGAGTTTGAGATTGATTCTTTAGCGTTTCGCTCCTTATTCCTTACACGTTTATATAGGCACATTCCTTCAGAGGTGAATCGTCAACGCAGGCAGTGCTTGCCCAAAGAAAATCAGGCAAAAGTAAATTAGTAATTACGTAACCAGCATTATTGTCGTTACCAAAAATTGTTTCATAAACCTTCTTATCTCTTATCTTTTAAAAATCGTTGGCGCGTTTGTCACCTATCTTTTAATTAAAATGATGTCGATGACTTGATTTGAACAAAGGCATTAATACCACGTCGCTTCCAGTTCTGTACTCTGTTTTAACAGCTGATTGACGACTCCAACCCCCAAAGGCAACCGCTTCAAAAAATGCTTCGGTACATTAACTACGAGTTGGCCATAATTTCATAAATCTTACGATTTATTTAGGATCTCATAACTACGCTTTCATTATTTACCCTTCTTTTTTACTTCCATGTTCCATAAGGAAATGGAAGTATGGTAATGGCGAAAAAAATCGTGTTCGAGATAACGGCTGATTCTGATTGTACTACCCTCAAAACATGAAGGAAAGTCATTTTTCAAAAAGTATCTGTGTGTAGAATTTTTTCTATGGCAAACGATAACAGCCGCAAATTCAAACAGAATCAAATAATATTTTGTATGCAGCTCTGAATTGTAGCGTACTCAAGGCCTATTGTTTTTGGTGAAGATCGGTTAAGGGAAATGGGTAGTTTACCGGCAGCATTTTATGTTTTAACAAGGGTAATTTTTTCTATGACGAACGATAACTGCCGCACATTCAAACAGAATCAAATAATGTTTTGTATACTTTCCTGAATTGTAAAGAACTCAACGCCTGTTGATTTTAGTAAAGATCGGTTAAGGTAAAGGGGTAGTTTACCTGCAACATTTTATGTTTAAACAAGAGTAATTTTACTTCCATATTCCTTAAGGAATGGAAGTATGGTGATGGCAAAAAAAATCGTGTTCGAGATTATTGCAGATTCTGATTCTACTACACTCAAAACATGAAAAAAAGTCGTTTTCCGAAAAGTGTCTGTGTGTGTGTCTGTCTGTCTGTGTGTCTGTCTGTCTGTCTGTCTGTCTGTCTGTCTATCTGTCTGTCTGTCTGTAGATTTTTTTTCTATGGCAAACGATAACTGCTGCAAATTCAAACAGAATCAAATAATTTTTTGCATACAGCCCTGATTTGCAGAGTACTCGCGACCTATTGTTTTTGGTGAAGATCGGTTGAGGGAAAGGGGTAGTTTACCTGCAACGGTTTTTTTTTAGCAAGGGTAATTTTGTTTGTTTGGCAAACGATAACAGCCGCAAATTCAAACAGAATCAAATAATGTTTCGCATACAGCCCTGAATTGTAGAGTTCTCAAGATCTGCTGATTTTGGTGAAGATCGGTTAAGGTAAAGGGGTAGTTTACCTGTAACGTTTTATGTTTTAACAAGGGTATTTCCTATGGCAAACGATAACAGCCGCAAATTCAAACAGAATCAAAAGATTATTTGCATACAGCCCTAAATTGTAGAGTTCTCAAGACTTATTGTTTTTGGTGAAGTTCGGTTGAGGGAAAGGGGTAGTTTACCTGCCACGTTTTTTGTTTTATCAAGGGTATTTTCTATGGCAAACGATAACAGCCGCAAATTCAAACAGAATCAAATAATGTTTTGTATACAGCCCTGATTTGTAGAGTACTCAAGACCTATTGTTTTTGGTGAAGATCGGTTAAGGGAAAGGGGTAGTTTACCTGTAACGTTTTATGTTTTAACAAGGGTATTTCCTATGGCAAACGATAACAGCCGCAAATTCAAACAGAATCAAAAGATTATTTGCATACAGCCCTAAATTGTAGAGTTCTCAAGACCTATTGTTTTTGGTGAAGATCGGTTGAGGGAAAGGGGTAGTTTACCTGCAACGTTTTTTTAACAAGGGTATTTTCTATGGCAAACGATAACAGCCGCAAATTCAAACAGAATCAAATAATGTTTTGCATACAGCCCTGATTTGTAGAGTACTCAAGACCTTTTGTTTTTGGTGAAGATCGGTTAAGGAGAAGGGGTAGTTTACCTGCAACGTTTTTTTATCAAGCGTATTTTCTATGGCAAACGATAACAGCCGCAAATTCAAACAGAATCAAATAATTTTTTGCATACGTCCCTGAATTGTAGAGGTCTCAATGACTTTCGATTTTGGTGAAGATCGGTTAAGGGGAAGGGGTAGTTTACCTGCAACCTTTTACGTTTTAACAAGAGTAAAGTACTTGAAAATTTATTTAAACTTTTTGAAACAATGGTAATTGTTAAAAATAAAATAATTTTGTTGCCAGGCAATAAAATTATAATTTTTTCATTTTAATGTAATATAATATTTTTCATTTAATACAGCAATAAAAAGGCAGGTAAGACACAGCCTGGCTGTTTGGCTGAAAATGATTTTAAATATAAATCTTAGAATATGGAAGTCATGTATGGTTCTCCATACCGATATTTTACTTCCATGTTCCTTAAGGAAATGGAAGTATGGTGATGGCAAAAAAAATCGTGTTCGAGATTATTGCAGATTCTGATTGTACTACACTCAAAACATGAAAACAAGTCATTTTTCGAAAAGTGTCTGTGTGTGTGTGTCTGTCTATCTGTGTGTCTGTGTGTCTATAGATTTTTTTCTATGGCAAACGATAACAGCCGCAAATTCAAACACAATCAAACAATATTTTGCATACAGCCATGAATTGTAGAGTTCTCAAGATCTATTGATTTTGGTAAAGATCGGTTAAGGGAAAGGGGTAGTTTACCTGCAACATTTTATGTTTTAACAAGGGTATTTTCTATGACAAACGATAAGAGCCGCAAATTCAAACAGAATCAAATAAGTTTTTGCATACATCACTGATTTGTAGAGTACTCAAGACGTATTGTTTTTGGTGAAGATCGGATAAGGGAAAGGGGTAGATTACCTGCCACGTTTTTTGTTTTAACAAGGGTATTTTTTATGGCAAACGATAACAGCCGCAAATTCAAACAGAATCAAATAAGTTTTTGCATACAGCCCTGATTTGTAGACTACGCAAGACCTGTCGTTTTTGGTGGAGATCGGTTAAGGGAAAGGGGTAGTTTACCTGCAACGGTTTTTTATCAAGTGTAATTTTTTTTATGGCAAACGATAACAGCCGCAAATTCAAACAGAATAAAATGATGTTTTGCATACAGCCCTGTATTGTAGAGTTCTCAATACCTATTGCTGTTGGTGAAGATCGGTTAAGGGAAAGGGGTAGTTTACCGGCAACATTTTATGTTTTAACAGGGGTAATTTTTTATATGACGAACGATAACTGCCGTAAATTCAAACAGAATCAACTACGTTTTTGCATACCTTTTTGAACTGAAGAGAAATCAAGGTCTGTTGATTTTGTTGAAGATCGGTTAAGGGAAAGGGGTAGTTTATCAGCAACGTTTTATGTTTTAAAAAGGGTAATTTTTTTATGACGAACGATAACTGCCGAAAATTCAAAGAGAATCTAATAATTTTTTGCACACTTTCCTGAGGTGTAGAGAGCTCAAGGATTTTTGATTTTGGTGAAGATCGGTTAAGGGAAAGGGGTAGTTTACCTGCAACATTTTATGTTGAACCAAGAGAAATGTTTACATGACGAACGATAACTGCCGCACATTCAAACAGAATCAAATATTTTTTTGCATGCATCTCTGAATTGTAGAGGACTGAAGGCCTATTGATTTTGTTGAAGAACGGTGAAGATAAAGGGGTATTTTACCTGCAACGTTTTATGTTTTAACAAGAGTAAAATACATAATTTTGATAAACAAAGTATCCTGATAGGAAGCTCATAATAATCCACTGCAGAAATGTAGATGAAATATCTATAAATGAAGAGGCTAGTTGAACGGGGTGGGGGTAATTTTCTATTAATGAATTATAGTTGACGAGGGAGGGGCGAAAATTTTATATGTGTACTACGTTATCGGCAAAAAAGAAGTAGTTTTTGTTAAAATTCCTTCCCGGGCTGTTTAGCCGTAGTCCAATGTTTTCTGCAAAACCAGACGTTTCGGCAGTGCCATCGACTTCCATCATCAGTGAAAATCGAGTGCGAAAAGTGAGGTGGTATACGTTAGTGACCAAAGTACTGTGGTTAAAGCTGAAGCAATAGAAAGAAGTAGTTTCTATGGAAATATTTCGTTTCGAAAATGATTTTAAATATAAATCTTAGAACATGAAAGTCATGTATGGTTCTCCAAACCGATATTTACATTAGGCTACGGTTAGAAATATTCAAAGATATAACTGTCTAACCTACGAGTACGATGGTTTGCTGGTACCTACGTAGAATGCTAAACCGCATTGTGCCTGGTTGTCAGAGACGCAAAAAGCAAGCACTCTTTAGTAGTGCTTTAAGCCTCTACGAGCGCTAGCAGTGTCCCGGCTCGGTGAAAACAAATGCTCTCGGTCAAGTGTTTCTTCTCATGTGAAAAAAAGTTATTGAAGGCTGTGAAAATACTGTACCTCTAGAAGGGTTTTAGTTTCTAAACGCCACTTTTTTAATTCTCATACTAATTACACTTGATGAATATTTTTCTCATAGCGACACAAACAAGTGCACGTGAATACATTTTAATGATTTTCTAGCATTTGAATTTTATGTACATGTGTTTATATTGTGCTTAGGGTTGACGCTTGCCCTACCCATCGGGTCAGGAATCGCCTGATTCCATATAAACATTAGATACACCCTTACACATTTTTCATCAAATTACTAAGACAGATTTTAATTCTTATTATTTTGTGCTTTGTCTACGGCCGCAATCACTCTTTGTAAGCTACCTGTCACGGATTTATTATACTAAGTCACTGAAAAGTAAGCAGATGGTTTTTTTTGTGTATACCAATGTGCATGTGTATCCAGTGTATATTTGCGGCGTGGAATACTCTTTCAACAACAATACGAATTGTTTTGTTTATAACAGCGGCAATATATTTCGGATAGCAGTGAACTTGACTGGGAGAGGAGGGTAGGCCTACTGCTAAATATAATGACTTAGTGTATGTATATAGACATAAGCACCGCCGACTATGTAGGAATCACCCAAACCCAAACCGCGTGCGTGTATCATTCACTTATTAGGCAGTGTACAGCACTGCGTCTGGTTTCTCTCAAAATAGGGCCGCCTTACTAAGAACAATGGAATTTTGCCGCTAATATTTACAGGCGTTATACAAAACATAAACACGTGTGAAGTTCTGTTGTAAACTGTTGTGCTTCGCAGCTCTGCGCTTCTGTCGTTGAATGTGTTATTTAAGTAGCATAATTTTGTATTTAAAAAGCTTCTTGATCGCACGATCGTACATTTGTTGAGTGTTGTTAATGTTTCCTTTGTGCTCTGCACAGCCATCAAGTCACGACACAAGTGTAGACGACAGTGTTAAAAATTGAAACGATTGTTGAAAAAACACAGCAGACGACGATTAAGAGTCATTTGCATTGTCAGTCTAAATCATTCTAAGTTCATTGTTGTAATTGCTAAATGTTTTCTGCCGTTCGTTATTCTCCATTACGTGTTTATACTTTTGCAAAAATTAAAAACATATTTAGACCAACAGCACAAGAATTCCTAAATTTTAAACTTGGCAAGGAGCCGTCGGAGACTACAATGATAAACACAGTCTAAGGCGCATCCGCTATGCCGGCGACATCCAACAGTTTATTAAGTTAAAGATTTTCTCAGGGTATGAAGAGTGACTCGAAAATCAAGACAAAATTGATCATGCCTACGTATCTTGAGTCTACCTAAATTTTTGTGACAACTAAATTTTAGTTCTTATTTCCAGCATGAGTTCCGGGTATAATATATGTTACTTAGATTTAGTGTAGTTTTATCGTTGTTTCTTTTTCTTCCCTGGCATAAGAGGAGAAAGTAGCTAGCCTAACCAACATGCTGTACTACTGTCGCCCATCTGCCTCCATATCCTGAGCGTGGGCGATACTCATGTTTAAGTACCTGAGATCATTCCATACAATATCTTTCCACCGACCCTTAAGGCTTCCGCTCGGGTAAAAACTGTTTTTGCAGTCCTGCAGTCTTCCATTCTCAGGACATGACCCAACCACGTCAATCTCTATCCTAATGAAGAAAGATCTACATCAAGTGCATTCATCGACGATTGACTTGTGCAGATTTAAAATACGTATCCATTTCATTATAATTTGTTTGTGCGTTCATATTGTGTAGCTATACATAAAGTTTAATTTTTATAATTGCGAGTGACGGTATGGCAAGTTTTATATCTTACATTTCGGGGATGACAGTCACTTGGAGAGGGTGGAATACCTGTCTGCTTTAATTCACCTTCATCCCCGCACTACCTCATGAAAGATTACCCAGGTGAACTATACTCCCCACGAAACATTTCATCGTAAAACTCGTAAAACCAAGGGACAGATCTCCGAAAGACTATGTTCACGATCCCATGACACCATTTTTGGATATACCGCAATTCCACTAGACCCAGCAATGATGCGGTCGTTTGGTTCAGAGAACCAATCAACTACTGTTTGTCCCATTTTGGACTTACCACTCCGTTACAAGGGAAGCAGAATACCGACCGCCTATCTCCTGCTATATAGCATAAGGGTAGGGTCGAGGTGCGCCGATGGTCAAAGGGGTCAGGTAAAGGGCCGGAAACGAAGCGCCCGCACAGTTAGCGTCAGCGCACTCCGCAGGTATTTTCAGAGTTTGTGCTACAACAGATAATGACCAACAGGAGTCGTTGTTCCTTTGAAAAGTGTGCAAGTAGAAACTTACGTTTGAATTTGTAGCTCTTCAAATCCAAGGAAAATATTCAATGGTCGATACAAAAAAAAGACCGTTACACTTTTTACAGATACTCTTGGAAAATCTCTACATGTAATATTCTAATGAGCAGGTTTCAAGGATGATTTTCATAAAATGCGCGTCTTATCAGTATAAGAAGTTCTAAAACGAACCAGTTGACAACAGACAAAAGTCTTCTTATGTAAATATTTAATATAATTATGTAGTAAATACACTCCTCCATTCACTGACAGAGTGCTTTCAACCCTGGCTGCAAGAAGTAATTGACAAGCCTGAAA
This sequence comes from Magicicada septendecula, assembly GCA_034769895.1. Classification (NCBI taxonomy): domain Eukaryota; kingdom Metazoa; phylum Arthropoda; class Insecta; order Hemiptera; family Cicadidae; genus Magicicada; species Magicicada septendecula. The sequence goes on from CM068367.1 coordinate 496,923,438, forward strand.
GGTCGCTCAATATATTCGTCATATTGTCCTGTGATATTATAAAGGTCAGTTGATTTAATTTATAAACGGATAGTTTATTCAACGGAAGCTTTTATACTTCGAATACTCGTCGGAATATTTTCAGAGCCAGAGGAAAATATCGGTATGGAGAACTATGCATGACTTCCATGTTCTAAGATTTATATTTAAAATCATTTACTTAAATTCCGTTCGACAATTTCTAAAAAAATATCTCCCACCCACAGACTGTTTTCACTATAGATATTTTTGTTATTATGATGGGGTAGCCGTTTAATATAATGTTATTTTCGAGTCACTTTATCTACAAAAATTAGGTAGGCCTACTTCATTCTTATAAAGAAACTGAACTACGCAGTTAATCATTCCTTCTCGTCAACCGATCCCCACCATTTACACTTTCATAGAGTAATAGTTTTATCATACGTAATTGCTAAGGTATCTTATCCTTCAAAATTAAATACTCGTACTTTACTTGATATCAGCAAAGTAATTTTCAAAAAACCACCCCTCCTCCTTCAACTACCATCTCCATTTATAGATATCTCATTTACAATTTAAGAGTGGATTAATATGACTTTTTTTCGGGGCACTTATTTATCAAAATTAAGTACTTTACTCTTGTTAAATCACAAAACAATGCAGGTAAACTACCCTTCCCCCTACCCGAAAACCTACTTTTGATATTTTACACTTTTATTGAGTAATAGTTTTAATATATGTAGTTACTAAGGTATCTTATCCTTCAAAATGAAGGATAAGATACAATTTTTTATAGTTGATTCGATATCAGAAAGGTAATTTTCAAAAAATTACCCCTCCCCCTTCATCAACCATTTTCATTTATAGATCTGCCATTTTACAGTGGATTATTTAAATCCTCTTTTCAGAATACTTTATTTATCAAAATTAACTACTTTACTCGATTTTAAAATCGAGTCTTTCTCTCTTTCCATTCGTCTTCTGATTTCCTAAGCTACGATTCTGTTCATCAGTTTAATTATAAAATTTCTCAGAAACACATTTGTTTGCTTAATACTTGAAAAACATGTTTGAGTTGGTATCCAAGTCACTTATTGACAAAATATGTATAATATTTACCGTATTTCTTCCGTCGCGTGACTTCGTGTTGCTTTCGATTGATTTACGCGTTTCGAAATATATGTTTCGTCTTCAGAAATAAAAAATCTCCGAAAGTGAGGTCGTTTTAAATATTAAAATTGCAAATATTGAAAACAATTCCACACATATCCGCGTTATGTGTGCACACATAACTCACATGCACTCATATCCACACATGAGTTCGCACTCATGTAACGCGGATATGTGTGGAATTGTTTTCAATTTCTGCAATTTTAATATTTAACGACCTCACTTTGAGTGATTCGTAAATCAATCGAACGCAACACGAATTCACACGACGGAAGAAATACGGTAAAAATTATACAGATTTTGTTCCTTAATACGTTTGTGGCTTCTGTTTGCTTAACACCCACCATTCTGATCCATGTCATAACGTTACATTCCACACAGGCTGGTAAATAACTAATTATCAGGGAGGTCAAAATATTTGCCAGGACGGGCAAACAATTTTCCAAAGAGAAAAATATTTATTGTAACGACACAAAACTCGACGGGTTCTTTAGCCTCACTGTTGGGATCGCCAATTCTGTAACGTTACTAAAGACTCTACGGGTTCTTTATGCCTCACGTTGTTGGCGTCAATTCTGTAACGTTAATAAAGACTCGTTACCTTTAATAATTGTACCTTGTTTTTATTTTATATTATTTAAAGTATACCTTTATTATATTCTGGTTATTTAATGTGTATTCTTTGTTAATGTTTTAAAGGATGAGTATCTGGTCAGGGTAATATTTGTTGAGCGCCAATTTGCAATCACAAGTTGCAAATAAAATTTATTAGTAAAATATTAATTATTATTTTTGTTAAAATATTATGAAGGTTTCTATATCAGCTATAATTAAATCTCTTTTAATCTATTATTTAAGAGATGAATGTGATAACTAAAGCTCATCAAAGCAGATTCGAACAGTCTGCCATTTCTTTCAAATGAAGAGTGTTGCCAACTTAATCTAGTTGATTAAGCCAATTCACAGTCCCTGATATAGTGTTTATAATATCGTACACATTTTGTATTCATTAAGTAAAGAAACGAATAAACCTTTTATCTGTATTTATTACACTCAAATCCTTTTATTATTTTCTTTATTTTTTTTTTTAAATAACAAATATAATCATTAACAAAAATCTAACCGGCTGTTCTTTACATATGCTCAGTATGGCAGCAGTAGCAGTATTGATTCTTATATCTCAAGGCCCACATTTATATTTATTAAATAAAATACAAATAGATTGTGTTACGTTAGGTCCTTTTGACTACGATATAAACAACAGTAATTATAGGAAAAGTACCAAAATACATGGGATTATAAATAATTACAAAGTGCCTTAACTGGATTATATTAATAGTTTAACAATGTTCAGTGTTTATAGGTTATTTTGAGTTAAATGTTTTTTAGATCTAGTTCACTTTATATTATAGTAATACTCTAAATTAATGGTTTTTCATACTGATGGTAAGATTATTCATTGATATTGTTCTCAGTGAAAGTTCCAAATGGTTTTCATTAAAAGTGTAATCAGTGTCTTTGAAACCTATGGCCTAGGCATAGCATGGAATAGTTCAGTTTAATTTTATATCAAAAAGTACTTCTCTTCCTGTGTCAGTTGATTGTATTTCTTCAGAGATTCCTTGGTTTACTTCTTTATAGTAATGTAGCACTTCCTTCTTCTATTTAGTCTGGTTGAGGATGATTATTTAACTTTTTAATTTAGGTCCACTGATATAAAATGTCTAATAATTTAAATTAGTCACTATCTGGTGTTTAATTCAACCTTTCTCGTTCAGATCCCAAAAATACAATTCTTATTTCATTCATTATAACATTTTAGTTGCTAAGGCCTATCTCTCCTTTTTATTCGTTTCTAATGTAACATTTTTATGTCACCCTAGTGATATTATAGCATCAATATAAACAAACTTTTACTATTTTATCTTTCATGTTCTTTAAACTGTTATAACTTTTTTATAAGACCTTTGATCTTTACTTTATTAGTTTCTTTGATCTTCTGATGAAACACTGATTATTTTGACACCACTTTTGATTATCTTCTGTTACATATTTCTTGAGTTACCCATTTACACTTTTTATTTATTTGTTCCAAAATTATTTATTATTAGTTCTTCTTGTACTTTTCACTTTATTAAAACTATTTGACACATTTAGTAATCATATAACTTAACCTGACATTGTTTATTATCATTTTAATAGAAATTCTTATTCAAAATACCTTAACTGTCTAGTTTTACAAATGTCTATTACTATTATTTTGGTACTTTCCAGTTAATATAAACATTAGTGTTATTAATATTATCACATATAATATTAATCACTATGACCCAAACTAATTACTAATAACTCTTAGTAATAGGTAACAATTCCTCTTAATTTACTGTATACAATACAGTTTTTATAAATAAAACAAAATCTTATAAGTAAGTTCCTAAATATTGTCCTCATTACTTATCATTATTAACATTATTTTAACTGTGATAAACATAATTATTACAGTCTTCATTATCATGAATTAAACAATAAAATAAACAATATTTAATTAAGTCTTTAATTACTTATTTCTTGAAACAAATGTTTCTTGGTACTTTTGGGGTAAGAGTATTAAAGCATATTTATGTTAAAATGGCATGACAAAATGGCATGTAACATTATATATTTGTCATAAATACATACATACACGTATACATACACACATACACGTATACACGTATACATATTGTAACCAGACCCTGTATGCAGTCGTTACAAATAAAGATAAGAAAGAAAAAATTTTATTAAAAAAAAAATGTTTATGTTTTAATTGATGTATGTAATTGAGAAATAATTCTGGTTTAATGTTTTGATGGAAATTTTAATAATTAATAAGGTAATTATTATTTATTTCGCACTTCTTGAAGATCTTAACAAAGTCCGGAGTTAATCAGATTAACTCCGGTCAGCAATCGATTTATGATTTTCCGTGGTGGTCCAATATCTCACTTTCTATAAATATTTTCTTCTTCAGGAAGTCTCGTTGCAGTAATAAAACCTTAAAATAGCATGTGAAATAAGTTATAGATCCAAACAATTGAAATAAATTGATTTATTAACAAAATTAAAGAATGATCGATGATTAATCGATTTTGAGGAATTATCGACTCCGTCTCAGGAAATAATCGATTTGTTCATACAGTTTAAAAATTATTACAAGTATTAGAAAAGGTTCTTGGAGCGATTATATTATTAATAGTCAGAGAAGGGTAGACGAGAAAGTATAACATTTACAAATAAAGTGTTTTCAATAACTATTATCTAACAAAATGTGAATAAATTTTATAAAATATGTAATATTGTTGAGTTGTCAAACCAATTCTGCAAGCTCTGTAGTCAGGCGATGTTGTTGGCACTGGTTGGCATTTCCAAGATGGCCGCTCAAAAAGATGACGAGGTTAACTGCAATATCGTCGCGAGAAAATCTCTCCGCAAAATTAACTTCATATATGTTTTAAATGTCCCCGAACTTGTGTAATCTGTCTAATATGTTGTTTGGTGTATTCTGGAAGAATGTTTAGTGTTCACTGGTGTTAATTATGTTATATGTTTTTGGTGTTCACTTCTCTTTGTTCGCTACGCAAAAAAAACGGTTATACTGTTGAAGATTGAATTATCACAAATATGTCGTTTTACTGTTTTTATGCACTGGTATTATGTAGTGTTGGTGTTGTTTTCACTGTTGTGGTTAAAGTTTTCTGTGGTTTTAATTGGAAAAGTGTTTAATTTACGTAACTCTCGTTTCACTGAATTTATTAGGTAACCTTAGTACTCCATTTTTCTCGGTTTCAAGGAACGCAATCTTACTTAAACTGTTCAGCTTGATCATTAACAAAGAACTAACTAACTTCCTTCACGTTAGTCAAAATCTGGCCCAGTTAATATTTGAAAAGTATTGTTAAAATAATTTCGACTTCCCATATACATGATACAAAAATACATTCATTATATATGGAATTAATTTAGTTTATTATTCACTTTCATGAATTATTAACCTTATCATTGGTTTAATTATCTCATTCTATTTAAATTGATATATTATAGTCCATATCTGTTGACATTTTTGTGGAAATTACCAAATTTCTTTCTTTTTGGAAATCTAGGCTCAAAAACTGGTTTCCGCCTTCATATATTTTTTCTGCCATTTTAAGTGCTATTAATACCATTATATTAAATTTCAAATAGTCATATTTCTCTTCCTTTCCTTAATTACATATAAATTGAACCTTTGAACTGGTTTTTAGTGATAAACTCTGAATTTAACACTCCTCTTTAAAAATAATTAATTTATACATTTCAAAAATTTTTAATAATTTAAGGTATATTTCCATATTATCATTTTAACTCATAGGTTCATTCACAGTAGTTGTTAACTGATTTGCCTTACCTAAATCTTGCCAGTTTACAGGATTTATAAATAAATTAACTGGTTTATATGGTTTCTGTGAATTCATTAAATGGCCTAGAGTTTAGAATTTTACATGTCTGGTTTTTTTCTAATAATTTAATCCTACTCCTCCTCTGACTTTGAACAGTTATTATGACATAAAAATAAAATGGTTCATAAACTTATTGTGATGTGTAGCATCTAATTCATACTACTGTTATATAAAAATAATAATGAACATTACTCAGCATTCTAAAAATTTGAACATATTGCTGACATTGTTTGAAAACATACATTTAACTCTTTTTTTAATTAACACAGCATACCTACTGAAACATTTTAAATGGTATGTATGCTGTTATTTAACAAATATAATAAATTCTAAACACATATAAATCTTATTGACTAAGAACTCCTTCACACATATGGAGTTCATGGCTGTGAATAAATAGCCATTTTAAACATTTTAAACCTATGAACACTTAAATTAATTCCAGTCCTTTTCTGGTCAAAACCATTATTATTGATTATCCCCTTATTGAGTAAACAATTCCACCCATACTTTAGTTATGGTCATTTCTACAAATGTCTTGTAATAACAAAGTGACATTAAAATAATAAAATAATGGAAACATCTTCCATTTTATTATTTTATGATTTGTGAATTATTAAATATAAAAGTTGTTTTATAATATATAGATAAGTCATAGTACCACTACAACTTTAAGTTTATTATATTTCCAAAAACACTCACACTAGTTCACTTTCACTGGTGGTTCTGATATACTGAGTCTTATTATCTCAGACCAGACCTTTAGTCATCATGGACTGTGAAGACTTGTTTATTTTTTTTATCACACAATAACTTTAGTTGGTGCACCTCTTATCATGCTATACAACACTTTTGGTTTATTAATAATTACAATTTTATAGGGTTTTGGGATGTTATACTTTCTTTAATTGTCTCTATGGGTTTGGGGTTTATGGCAGTTAATAATAGGTTTTATAATGGTGTTTCTTCCATACTATTTCTTCCTTTCTTCTTGTCTTCTTTCTTGTCTTCACTCTTGTCCTTCTTCTTGTCTTCATTCTTGTCTTTCTTCTTGTCTTCACTCTTGGGTAAACCAAGGTACTTCGTGTCATCTTGACTGATGTTTGGTTTGGAGTATCTAATTTATTTTCTGATACTGACTTTGCTCTTCGCTAAAGGTTTCAGGGTATTGTTTACTTCCTGATAATAAACTCTACTCTTCTTTCTTCTTGTGTTTGGGGTATTTTGTTGTTTCACCACTCCTAAACTGATTCTTTCTTCTTGATTTTGTGGTATCTAGTTTGTTTACTGCTCCTAACTTCCTGGGTAAATTCCTGATTTTATAATATGAGTTGCTGTTATATTTAGTAAATAGTAATTGCCATGTCAAAAGGGGCGTAAAGGTATGTAATTCTGGGGAACTTTGATGAATTGACTGTGAGAGCACGTGTCCATTTTATAACTTATAACATGTCGGAGAACGCTAAACTTGCATACTCATGTAGGGGTGCGTTATAAATTAAACCGAATTATGAGGCATTGAGGCCTTGTGTGTGAGTTATTAATTTAAAAAGAAAAAGAGAAAATGTTACACCTATTTATAAAGAACATAGTGGAATTGGTCAGGGGTAGCAGGTGTTTGATTCCTGTTTGATTTTGTCTGTACAAGCTTAGGCAGTGGTACATGTGTGTGTTATGTTCGGGAATAAGTGGTTTGTCAGCGAATTAATTATTATTCATGCCTAGGTCTCCCGGAACGCCGGAGACCTGATCCTAGCATGGTGGAAATTCAATCTTCCACCATGTCCTGAACGGACCACACCAACACAGACTCCCGTTGCTCGCATGCCGGAGGAGAAATATCGTAAAGATGCCACTGTAACCACCTGGGAATCATCTGGACAAAACGAGGTGATATTAATCCAATGGTTACCTAAATTTGGCCTCTATATAAAACAACTGGTATTGTGCGTTTACCATCTATAAAAAGCCAAGTTCCACTTAAATTGACTCTCTACAGCATAAAACCGTTTTAATTGTGCGCGTGCCCTGCTGGACATAATTTTTCATGTAACATCGCCTTGATGTGTAATTAGTCTCGAGAACAATTGTAGGCCCGTTCGCTGGCATGTGTCCAGCGCTCATTAATTTTTATGCTATACTTTTTTTACCTTGATACTGAATGGGTTTGTAGAAGTTTTGGGGGGACTGGTATTTTAGTTAAGTAGGTTGGTGCAGTATGTAACATGCAGATCTGGACCGGCTGGTCTAGCATCTATTATAATCACGGTTTTTTTGCACATAATCGTTTTCTTATTTTATAGCAGGGTTGGGAGTTTCCCTTAATCTGCAATTAGGCCAGGTTACATTTTAAAATCAAGGGTAGTCACCTGTTTGTGCAAATCTATGCAAGCTCCCGGACATGTTACCTTATGTCGGGTCTGGCTCTTGTCCAGCTTTCTACTACCCTGTCTGGCTTGGGGGGGGGGTTCCTAAATTTTGTAATGGTTTATTGCTTTTCGGATGCCGTATGGAACATGTCAGCGGCCTGGCCATTCCAGGTTATTTTCTTTAAATTTATAAATTGTACTTTTCATAAAACTATACAGGCTGTTTACAGGCATTTTAAATTTTGTAATTTGTATTTTCTGGTTATTATGGCCAATCTAGGTTATGTTTTTTAAATTTATAAATTGTACTTTTCAGAAAACTATACAAGCTGTTTACAGGCATTTTAAATTGTAATTTGTATTTTCTTGTTATTATGGCTAATCCAGGTTATTGTCTTTAAATTTATAAATTGTACTTTTGACAAAACTATACAGGCGGTTTACAGGGATTTTAAATTTATAAGTTGTATTTTTGATAAAATTATTCAGGCTGTTTACATGTATTTGAAAATTATAAATTGTGTTTTTATAAAACTATACAGGCTGTTCGCAAGGCTTTTAAACTTATAATTGTGTCTGTGATTTACATGTATATTGATCCTACATGTTCACCCTTAGAAAGAACAGAACAATTCTACGCAGAATACCGTCTACAGAATTGAAGAATTAATCAAGGATTTTTAATAGACGACTTGCCAAGCCGATTGCCACGTAATTGAAAAAACAAATCGGAACAAATCGCAAGTATTAGTTTTACGTAATTTTAAGAAAATGCAAAATCCAATCAACTGTTCAAGACTATGAAAATTTTGGGTTTATTCTACCAAAACATTGATCTGAAAATTATTTTATAATAAGTTTACAAGATTACAGATGATAAATCCACAACGATTTATAAAGAGATCTTTGTCGTCTTCACCATGTTCCAATTTCCTAAGTAATCTTAATGTAAAGTAGGGGTGTAAGCCGTCTCCGGCTAGAGGAAGTATAGCGTGAGAAACACCAAGTTAATACAAGGAGAGTATCAGACCATTAATTTTAAATTTGGAATGATCCCTGTTTTCAGCGAGAAAGAAGGCAGTTCATACGTCGTTTTAAAAAGTTTTCATATTAATAAAACAAGTAGGATTATGGTAAGGTACAACATTTTTTTGTATCAACTATATAAATTTGAAATATATCATGTTTGTTTTTTATTTGTTTATAAAAAATTAACGCGGAAAGTAGAACTAAATTCTTGTTATATGGTCACAAAGTTGTAAGAGGACAAAACAATATTTTTATTCTAAGTTTGCACGTTAGTAATAAACAATTTAGGAAGTAGTGTTAAAATAAATGATTAACCTTAATGTGTTTGTGTAAGAGGAGAGACTCGGAGCCATGGCAACAACGCAAGTACATGAGCAGAGCGTATAAATCATTTGTGACAGAATATTTGCTTTGTTTGCCGTCGTTAAAAATATTTAGCGCGTGGGTATTAACCATAAAGAATCCATTCACTAATGTGAGCCTACACATAACTAGTGATAACTTCAAACAATTCGAAGATACCTTTAACAACTATAATAGCCACAGTCGACCTTACGGTCTAGATTGTGTAACATACCTATATCAATTATTATGACTTTAACTATGCAGTTCTCATTTTGAAACTTTATATTTCATGTTTTAGAGTGTTAAAATTATTTAAAAAAACATACATTTTAAATATGACCATTATGTCTATATTAAGGACACTCGTAACCGGCAAATCGATTTTTTTTTTTTATCTTAAAGAAATCTTCAATAGTGAGTAATTTGATACCAAAGTTATGTGAATACGCCTAATAATAATTTTTTTATGATTTAAAAAAATTGAGATTGTAGGAAAAGTTCTCTCAAAAGTGCTGATAATGTTAAAATTTTTTACAAATCCGTAACAAATCATAGAGATATGCAGTTTTTACTATTGTAAAGGGAATTTCAATAAGCATTTACTACCAATGTCTATCATAAAGCCAATATTTGCTGATCTGAGTAATCCTAATTTGTAAAAAAAAATGTCTTCATGGTAGTACACAGAATGCAAACGAGTCGCTGAGACATTTGATTTGGAATAGATTGTCAACAAATATAGGGCCTATTTGTTGGACTGAATACTTTGGTTTTGGGTGTATGTGATGATGCGTTGACCTTCAATGAAGGTAACATAAGTAAGTGTCAAGTCTTACAAAAATTAGGGATCAAACAAGGATCAAATATAGTTAAGATAATGAAAAAAATTGACTTGCAAGAAATCCTTGAGGCACAGACAGCAGTAGATGAATTGATGAAAAAGGTTAGACCGTTGATTAGAAATGTGAAGAGAATATTAGAGGAACAAATGGACACAAATCCCGAGTATCGAACTGGACTATTTTAAATAAGGTAAAACAATAAAAATCTGTTTCAAAAACTTTAAATGCGTTTTTCCGAAATTCTATTTTTTCTAGATAAGTGACCCATTATTTCAGAAACCAATTGAACTATCAAGCTGAATTTTTTTATGGCTATTGGGTTAATGTAGCTATATAACTACACTACTAGAACTATACAGTTTCCTGAAAAATAAAAAGTAAAAAAATTATAAGTGTGTTTTTTGTATGCAAATTTTTAGAGCAAAACATAAAAACGTATAACAAATCAGGAAACTGAGATAGCTTCGTAATTGTAGTAGCGTATATAGTGTATGTACTGTTTACCTGCGTGTTAAAATTTCATACACAGGTTCTTTTACTGCGTGTTTCTTTTATAAGTTCTGAGATAATGGGTCTCATAATTGATGAATCTAATATGGTAAGCATAGCCGGTTACGAGTGTCCTTAAAAAGGCGTCAGGCATGACCGATTACTGTCATACAAAACAGCGCCTGGTTAGAATGACATCATAAAAGATATAAGGAAACTAACATATTCGTGAATCCAGAATGGTAAGAAATGAAAAAGGAAAGAAGTCAGATGGAAGAAAAATAAAAGCGATAAAAAAATGTAATTTTATAGCCTATGTGAAGTTACAATAAAGCTTTACACGTGTTTCCAACTAATACTAACCTACACTTTGAAAAGAAAGTGATGTTTCAAATACTAGTTGTAACTGTATAACATTTCTTTAAAACTTGTTAATATTTTGAAATACGATTGCGATTTATTATTCCTATTATTTTGGGTCTGTAGAAAATAGATCTCGGATGAATTATTGTGCATTTCTGAGAAAACCTGCGTGCAAATGTGGATGGAAATTTATTTAACGGCGTTGGGCGAACTACAGAAACACGAAACGTTATGTAAATCCGTTTCGGCTATAAAAAAGTTTCGCACAGTGTTTGTCATTTGTGTAATTGTTTTGACAGCGCTGTAATTATTGTAATGAATGACAGCGGCGTGCGAGCAAAAGGCGCTTCCAGTCCGAGTTATTTTTGTTTCTGAGAAATTTTACAGATTAACGAAGGACCGTTTGTGTATGTGCTGCTGCCAGAGTCTGATCCAGATTTATACATAACTCACTATTTATCCTTTGACTAAGTCCTACTTAAATCATATTTTATACTATTTAATGGGTCACAATGACAAAGATTCTAAATAGATTTTTTATTGCGCGCGCGTGTTAAAATATATTACTAATTTGTCTGCTTGTACAAAGAAGAATATATATCTTGTAATTAAAGTTTTTAAGGCTGAAACACGACGGTTAATATCGCCAGACTTTCTGCCTAAATCGCTTCTGAAGTCTCAAATAACCTTCATAGGCTATATTTCGGATGTAAGAAATATTTCAGGAGGTGTATATTACGATATTCTATATGGAAGGAATGGGATCTTGTTGATGGAGGTCATAAGCCCTTGTAGTGACAGTGTGCTGTCAGGTGAAGCGTTATCAAGTTGATGTATGTACAAGTTGTTATGAATTTGAGTACTTAGTATCTTACTCTACGTGGCTGAAAAAAACATGCTTCACATAATTTTGTGCCAGTACACTTTTTGAGGTCTGTACCAAGAAAAGTTTTGAAGCGAGAACTTCATATACGGCACTATAGTGCCCGGCTCCTTCCCGTACACCTCACTCTCCTAGGGCAGTAAACTGATTCAACGTGTAACGAAATACATGAAACAAAACATTGTTGCCATTTGATCACTGAGTACAATATTTCACCCTTATAAAAATTACCTTAAACATAAGGTAGAAAAGACGAATTCACATTTGTAGCTTCCCATACATATACCTTATCGGTCACTATTCTCTTGCGGGTATACGCGAACTCCCTTCTCGCTAACACTGTTCACACTCTTTGCGACTTCTAACGGTTTCTAACGTAACTGTGACTTGGTTTATAATTTTGTAAAACGTTGTTTCGTGTTACGTTTGATGAATTAGTAAGGTTAACAACAGTGACTTGACACAGGCTTTAAAAAGTGTAATGGGATAAACTTATGTGAAAGTTAGTTTTTTTTTCAGCCACGTAGCGTAAGATACTAAGTCCAAAAATTCATAATAAATGTGCGGTACAGAGTTTTTTTTTACAAAATTTCATAATTTCCATACTGCGTAGCACTGAATGTAAAAATTATTTCTCACTGCTTAAGAGTTTTTATAAAATAATTTCAAGTGTGTTAAAATACTTTTGTCATTATTGATGGTGGTTTAATTTCTTTTATTTTTAGTATTAATTTGATAATTTTTCTTGCATAATTGGTTAATTTTTTATAAATAAAAGTCGTATCTACTAAAACAACTGATTTATGGGCAGATTTATCCACTACTACAAATATTTATAGGCAGATGAACAGAAGATGGAACACGTATGAGAAAATATCGTGGTAAGGAATCTGAAAAACAGAAAAAATTCGTCTATTAAAAAATCATGTCTATTAACATGCTAAACGTTCTCACGTTCTCACGTTCTCAAGAGACCTCTGCTGTTCCACAAACTGGGTTTTCACAAATGAGAGATTGTATGCTTTCTAGATTATATCAAGGTAGCCTGCTGCAAAAGCTGATTCTCCCTTAATTATATCCGTGAAACTTTGCGCAACGAATGAAGCGATCAGCGTGAGCATGGACTCAGCTTGTATCATGAGTCAGATGAACAGCGCCAGCATCGCCTTCAATTGATTCACAAACGTCCGGATGATGAGCTTCCTCATGAACGAAATAATGGGTTGACGAAAGCATGGGAACGTAGTCAGAAAGGAAGACAAAACGAAACAAAGGAGCAAACAACATAACGCTTAGAAAACATGCGTGAAAATTATAAACGACACAGTTGTATTAATGAAAACAATTTTATGCCAACATCAATAAATGAATTCGCTGATGTTCCATGTGCTATGAATAGAAAATTATTATACCAAAGGCAGCATTGTAAACGTGAAAGATCGTCCCGTTCTGACCTTCTATCCAATCATTTACTGAAATTGTCTAATGTGGTGGTATGGACCCGTTGCTGTAGCAATAGGCCTACACAGAAACGTGAAGTTCCTTCTCAAGAGTTTTGGAATAAAATGGACGACATGCTTACACCGCCAGAATTGAAGAATTTATCGGATATAGAGCTACGAATGCTAGTAAGAATAATTCTATTTTTAAAAATCATGAAGGTACACATAGATTTAACCAAAATTGATGTAAAGGGCAATTAGTTTTATTTGCTTCGGACGTTGAAGATGTTGCTGAACAACTGCCGTTACGATTGTGTTATAAAGGATTAATAATTGTAGCAGAATTCCAAATAAATATTGAACAATTAAGAAGTTATTAAGTATAGACTACTGAAATACTTCAGTAGTTATTAAAACATAATAACTTGTATCTTGACGCTAGACCCAACTTTGCCACTGTATTGAATTACAATATTTCTGAGATAGTCCAGGTGATAGAAAATGCGCAGCAGAGAGATGACCGTGTAAACGCAGACTCAAGAGATCCAACAAAGAAATAACAAAGCACCGATTGATGAGTTAAATAAATATGCAACTAAAAACGATAACATGTCGATTTTACGTGGTTCATTTCATCAAGGTGATGAACGGTTCAACATCGATTCACGTGGTAAACAGTATACTGGCATAGCAGCAGTTGCTTGTGTAGCTTTTTTCTTATTAGATCCAAATACTGGGGCTATAAGTGACACTGATTACATAGTTATAGTAGGCGATATATAGTATAGAGAATTCATATTATTGGGAGAAAATCCTAATACTCAAGAGCAAAATAGGGAGTATTTAGCGATGACGGACCTTCAGTCACTGTTATATTTTAATAATTGTTGGACAAATTTGAATGTAGGCCTACGTCATGATATGTCTATTGGTCATATTGATGAAGATGACAGTAACAAAAGTTTTCCAAATTTTAAAAGTGGTTTAATTGCTTTTTTCGAAAACCACAAGTGTGGGATTCTTATTGTTAATTTATATTCAGCAGATATGGCATGTACAAAACAGTGAGATCTCAAATACTTTCGGTTGCTTGATTCACATGCTAGGAGCCAAAAGGTCGCAGAGCAACATCCAGAAGTGTATTGTGCTGTATGCGTTTTACGATAAAATAAACCCCTGGTACTCTAGGTTGGGGTTGGGCATGGTGCTAAAGACTCTATCCCATAAAACCCTTCATCGTTGAAAAGCCTAAAGGAAAGGAAACCGGACGGATTAATCAATGGCGACCTAGAAAGCGGATAAAGGATAAAGATTTGCGGATCTGTACGTGGAATGTCCTGTCTCTATTTAAGCCAAGTGCTGTTAACATGTTGCTGGATCAAAAACAAAAATATCAGGATAGCTAGGCTGAGATGGGCAGGACATGTACAGAGAATGAATGAGGAGGATGTGCCTAAGAGGATTATGAAATGCACACCAGAAGGAAAGAGAGAACGTGGAACACCCAGACTACGATAGATTGGTGGAATCCTAGAATATGTGAAAGTACTTGGAGTGAAAAATTGGTGGACATTGGCTAAGAATAGGGAAATCTGGAGGAAAATCCTGAGGGAAGCTGAGGCCTACGGTGGGCTGTGGATCAACTGATGATGACGAACTTCAAAAAAGGATGCAAGCGGAAAAACGCTTCCAAAGGTGATAACAGTGGATCCGGAAAAAGAAGCTATAAAATCCCACATATAAAATGAAGACTTTATAAGCCCTGTAGTACATAGGAAACAAACTGGAATAGGACTAATATGATGACCTTAAACACTATAGAAGGAATTCAGACAACTGACACCTAGAATGTGGAAAAGACGTGTAATGTGTTAATACATGGAAAAGTTGCAATACGTATTATATGCTATTACATGGACGTGTGCAGTAAATAATATGTAATATGGTAATGTATGGAAAAAGAGCAGCAATGATATGTGTCGCAGAAAGTTATGATATTACTCGTAAGTCAGGTTAGGCAGAATTTGGACAACGATTACCAACAGCGTGCTGAAGAAGCCAAGAACTTTGTGGTTCAGAAAAATCTGATATAAGACAATGTTGTAATACAACACAGTGAAGACGAATAGAGAAATCGTACAGAACCTGCGGCTGGTACAAAAACTGATGATGTCGATTATGATTACCGTATTCACGCGCGCGCCTGTGCGTGTCTTTATCCGTGCGTAGTAGTAGATTGGTAATGTGCCTACAACGGCTACGTGCTCAGAGCGCCCGTGCTCTGAGCGCCAACGCTAAAATCGTGCTCTGAGCGCCGATATTGATAAGCCCATGTTCTGTGCGCCGAGCTTATCTGTCCATAATTAGACGCGGTAACACTTGGTTGCATATCTGTCCGTTCTTCTTCAACTCAGTAGTCAACATTAGCGGTCCTATGTACAATTCATTGGTAAAACGAATTATTATACCACTAGTAAACTCCCGGAGCTGCAGAACTATCTAGCTGTTGTGAACGAAATACGTTTATTATTAAGTTAGTTAAATTTCAATATTAGAAAGTTTCTTATATTATCAGAAAAATTATGAAAACGCAACGACGCTACTATTTTATTAGTAACATAACAATTTAAAGCAGACAATTATAAGATAAGTAATAAAATTTCCGAACTTCTGTATTAGATTTTTAGTTAAATTTTTAACCACAATACCCCAATTATAAATAATTTAGTAATATATTTTCAGTTTATGTATGTTTCTATAGATATCTGTAGGTCTACCTTTAACGTTATTTACAAATACTTGTAACTGATAACGAAATATGAGGTTTTTGAGACTTAGTTCACAAATCGTTTTGTGGTGTTGAGACATGCTAATTCTGTCAAATTACTACACATTGAAAATACAGACTACAGATACAGATTTTGTATTTTAACTAAAATTCCTCATAACTTTAACCCCAAATAAACTTTTATAATTTTTTAAACTTTGAGTTCTATTTTCGGCCCTTGGTGCTTCTAAAATTAATTTGTTGTTTTCATGTACCCGTGATACGCTCAGAATGTAATATAATCATTTGAACCCGGTACTGATATTCCTCGTGAAAAAGTAAGACTCCATCTAGATCAAAATTCACGACTTTAATACTACTGTGTCACAACGATTGTCAAACCACAACTAAGGAAAGGTGCGAATAACAAGTTCATCTACGAATCGTATGGTCAGCGGATTTAAGGTATGCGGGTAGATAACCATACAAGTGAGTTTTGCCTTCCTTATCAATCCGCTTACATTGCACATCCTGTGTTTACGTATATATAAAGCTCAGCTCTCTGTCTCATGATTGTATTTTCAATTTCTTAATTACAGTTGTATTTAATCACTTTCTTTTATTGTCTCCTCAGATTTGTTAGTCCCAACCAAATGAGAAATCCTGAAATAATAAGTAGGATTATTCGCTAATGATCGATGTCCAAAGGCACCAATATATGAATAATAAAAATTTTCAAAATGAAAGTGTGTAAGACACACTTACACCTTCTGAAAAATGTGTAAGGCAATATTCACCCTTTACCGTTAAACAGCAGTAGACCTGAAATACTCAACTTTGGCGGATGTAAGTTATTTTATATCTCATTGACAGGTACAAACACAAAAAAACACACACACACACACACACACACAAAACACACACACACACACACACACATCTCTGTAGTTAAGTGTGATTTATAATTATTAAATAATATTAAAAATACTAAATAAAAATAATACTGTAATAAAATTCTTAATTTTAGTGGTGACCGTCGGTCAATAAATTTTAACGATGGAAGGTGAGGATCGGTCAATAAATATTACACAAATTTTACATTGTTTGTATCGACGTTTCGACAATATTTATTGTCATCATCAGAAACTGTGTACGGACAATAGAGAAAAATCAAACACATAACATAACTACTAACCAGAACACCCTACTGCCTTCTAAACATATGTTCTTTTAATTACCTTTACAGGTCAAAAGGACGCTGTACAAATGTCTATAAAGACTAATGCCACGCGTTGGGCAGCCAAATATAAAGAATTCTTACTTGGGGTGGTTAAACAAGTAATAAATTAATAATAAAAAAAATCACTTACTGCCAAAATGTTTCAATTTCCCGGGCGCCACCTCATATCTACAAGGATGTGGATATAAAGGATTCATTTGCCAAATGCAAACACACAACAACAATATTATGTCTAATGCTTATTTAATTAATTAAGTTGTAGCAAATTACAAATATAACACTCTGTATGGATATTTCCTTAAGTAGAATCACTTCTCTTATCTTAACAATGAGTATCTCTGAAATCGCGATTAATTAACATTTAATAATTTTCTAACACTTATAATTGTAAATTATAATCTACAATTGTATTTGGCAAATTTAGATTACTGGTTAGATATGATTTTTTAAGAATTTACTAATTGACGTTTTATTTCGCTTCAGTCGAATGCAGAGCACTGAGAGGCAGTTCTCAAGGTTAATTAATTATTAGTGTGAGTTCTTTGACTTGAATGAATTGAGTTTATTGACTTAACTCTAAAGTACCATTAGTTTGAGAGCGTTGATTATTCGTAGTTCATACTCTCGGTGACATCATGTGGTACTCTGTGTTTAGTAGTTGCTGGTCTCCGTAGTCGTTGTAGATTACGTATCCCTTCGCGGTCACTGCACCTCACAATCACTGTTTAATTATTGAAGAATTCTCGAACTGTTCACTTTTCACGGCACTCGTATTGTGTTGAATATGAGTGTCCTTAATTGATGTTGGTAAAGTTCATGTATAATGTTTTTTAAAGTAGTTGTTTAGATTGCTGATTTTATGTCTAATGTCTCTGTGGTAGAATATGCACTGAGTCTCTCTGTTGATGTGTTCTGTATTATATAAAAGCTGCTGTAATGTTTATAGTTTCTTGTGAATTATTTGTAATTGTAGAATGTCTGTTAATTGAATTTGTCTTCACTTAGTATTGTACTGTGTATCCGTATTCTCCGACACTTTGTTTAAATTACGGTGAAGTTAATTAATTGTAAAGTCTGTTTTACATGTTGACTTCGCGTGATATTACTTTATACTAATAGTCTGTCGAACGCGATTAACTGTTCAACTATCTTGCTATTAATTTAGAATTTAGTGATAATTATAACAACGAGTTTCGTACGATTTGTCGTATTCACTTCATTGTCATTGTTACCGAGTTAAGATGACTCGTGGTGATCACTTTGTAGATGAGTACTAGACTGCCGTTTTTCTGTTCTGAGATCTACCAAGTAAACTCTCATCCCGCCTACCTCTGCTGAATCTTCCATCTGCTTGGATACTCTTATTGGTTCTTTAGCCAGTGTGACAAATTGTATATTCGTCATTGGTTTTCGAGTATCTCTGCTTTACACGTGATTCTCTTGTCGAACTACCATTCGTCCTGATTGTTCCTACAGCCGTTTTCTCTATTTACTAGGAATCTCATTCAAGCACTCCAGAATTCGTGAGTTTCACGTTCCCCTTGTAAATCAGGCGACATTTCTTTGTCTCTCGTGGCCGTCTCCTAGTGTCCAATTTCTGTTACGCTTTGACATAGATACAATACTGGTATTGTTCGATCTGCTGCACCATTGTTTATCTTCAAGTTGCACTCTGGCTTTGTTTTGAGTCTGGAACGAATCTTCCTTTGTAATCACGACTTTCGTCAAATTTCTACGTTTCAATTGTTCTGGCATCTAATGTTGTACCGTATCGAATTGACAAACTCTTTGCTTTCAGTCTGTGTCAAAGTTTTAAAAAGGGTAGATTGGTTTATTGGGGGTTATGCCTTTCTTCCCTCAGAACAGCTGCCTGATGCGAAATACAACGTCTCACATACATCTAGTAAGTGTCACTCTTTTTGTCAAACAATTAACTTTACAGCCGTAACACATCAAGCTGTCTGTACGTTACAATGCCAAAAGGACAGTCTTACAAACTTTCCCTTCACACACCCTCACATACTTCTTTGTCAATTATAACTGCTAGTACACATTATTTTTAGCTATTATTTACTACTTGTACAAAGACTAATGCCACGCGTTGGGCAGCCAAATATAAAGAATTCTTACTTGGGGTGGTTAAACAAGTAATAAATTAATAATTAAAATTTCACTTACTGCCAAAATGTTTCAATTTCCCGGGCGCCACCTCATATCTACAAGGATGTGGATATAAAGGATTCATTTGCCAAACACACAACAACAATATTATGTCTAATGCTTATTTAATTAATTAAGTTGTAGCAAATTACAAATATAACACTCTGTATGGATATTTCCTTAAGTAGAATCACTTCTCTTATCTTAATAATGAGTATCTCTGAAATCGCGATTAATTAACATTTACTAATTTTCTAACACTTATAATTGTAAATTATAATCTACAATTGTATTTGGCAAATTTAGATTACTGTTTAGATATGATTTTTTAAGAATTTACTAATTGACGTTTTATTTCGCTTCAGTCGAATGCAGAGCACTGAGAGGCAGTTCTCAAGGTTAATTAATTATTAGTGTGAGTTCTTTGACTTGAATGAATTGAGTTTATTGACTTAACTCTAAAGTACCATTAGTTTGAGAGCGTTGATTATTCGTAGTTCATACTCTCGGTGACATCATGTGGTCCTCTGTGTTTAGTAGTTGCTGGTCTCCGTAGTCGTTGTAGATTACGTATCCCTTCGCGGTCACTGCACCTCACGATCACTGTTTAATTATTGAAGAATTCTCGAACTGTTCACTTTTCACGGCACTCGTATTGTGTTGAATATGAGTGTCCTTAATTGATGTTGGTAAAGTTCATGTATAATGTTTTTTAAAGTAGTTGTTTAGATTGCTGATTTTATGACTAATGTCTCTGTGGTAGAATATGCACTGAGTCTCTCTGTTGATGTGTTCTGTATTATATAAAAGCTGCTGTAATGTTTATAGTTTCTTGTGAATTATTTGTACTTGTAGAATGTCTGTTAATTGAATTTGTCTTCACTTAGTATTGTACTGTGTATCCGTATTCTCCGACACTTTGTTTAATTTACGGTGAAGTTAATTAATTGTAAAGTCTGTTGTACATGTTGGCTTCGCGTGAGATTAATTTATACTAATAGTCTGTCGAACGCGATGAACTGTTCAAATCTCTTGCTATGAGTTTAGAATTTAGTGATAATTATAACAACGAGTTTCGTACGATTTGTCGTATTCACTTCATTGTTCACTTTGAGAAATTGAATGTTCGCACTGAAGTAACCGGTTAAGATGACTCGTGGTGATCACTTTGTAGATGAGTACTAGACTGCCGTTTTTCTGTTCTGAGATCTACCAAGTAAACTCTCCTCCCGCCTACCTCTGCTGAATCTTCCATCTGCTTGGATACTCTTATTGGTTCTTTAGCCAGTGTGACAAATTGTATATTCGTCATTGGTTTTCGAGTATCTCTGCTTTACACGTGATTCTCTTGTCGAACTCCCATTCGTCCTGATTGTTCCTACAGCCGTTTTCTCTATTTACTAGGAATCTCATTCAAGCACTCCAGAATTCGTGAGTTTCACTTTCCCCTTGTAAATCAGGCGACATTTCTTTGTCTCTCGTGGCCGTCTCCTAGTGTCCACTTTCTGTTACGCTTTGACATAGATACAATACTGGTATTGTTCGATCTGCTGCACCATTGTTTATCTTCAAGTTACACTCTGGCTTTGTTTTGAGTCTGGAACGAATCTTCCTTTGTAATCACGACTTTCGTCAAATTTCTACGTTGCAATTGTTCTGGCCTCTAATGTTGTACCGTATCGAATTGACAAACTCTTTGCTCTCAGTTGTTTTTAAGTTTTAAAAAGGGTAGATTGGTTTATTGGGGGTTATGCCTTTCTTCCCTCAGACCAGCTGCCTGATGCGAAATACAACGTCTCACATACATCTAGTAAGTGTCACTCTTTTTGTCAAACAATTAACTTTACAGCCGTAACACATCAAGCTGTCTGTAGGTTACAATGCCAAAAGGACAGTCTTACAAACTTTCCCTTCACACACCCTCACATACTTCTTTGTCAATTATAACTGCTAGTACACATTATTTTAGCTATTATTTACTACTTGTACAATTTTATAAATATTTTAAAAAAATAAACGTTACATTGTCCTTAAATTTTTATTAATTGATGGCGTGTAACAAAATCAAATAATAAAATTTGTGCCCTTTTTTTTATTATGTAAATTTTAATTAATTATGTAAATTTTAATTAATTAAGTATAAATATCTAATGAGTTACATTTATTGCTAGTGATGTAATCCCTTTAACGGGTTCGAGTACGTTCAACTTGGTTTGTTTACGTTCGAAACTGTCTACAGTGTACCCTTGTGTCTGGGCTGAGATTTATAACCTCTCCCATTCATCCCCCTGTCACTCTCTCATTCACACCTTGTTACTTGGCAAAGGGTCCTACTAACGGTGTCAATTTTTCTGTTTGCTATTCTAACCTATACAATTGTTTACAATCCTACGCACTACCATCCATTCAGACCACTTATCTTCCTAACATATCATAATATAGAATTAACAACTATCTAATTCATTATGTACATCTGTTTACATATAATTATTCACCTAGATACTATTACTGTTCTTTCTTACTTTCTATTAGTTAAATATCCACTTATATATATTTTTCATTTGCCAATAATTTTCTACTTGCAAATGCATACAACAACAAAAAATTCATAATATCATATTAATTATCACTTAGTTCTTATCATTACTTTCATTGTTAGTCTTTGTTCAATGTCTTTGTTTTGTTTTTCTTAGATATACTTTTATTCTTATACATAATATACAAAATATAAATCTTTACTCTGATATACATCGTCAGTTGATAACCTTACTTCGTGGTTAATTACAAAAATTTATAAAAATTATAAAAATTTTACAATTATTATACATAACTTTATTATATCATATTTATTATATCAGTGCTACAATTTGCTTACTCACGTAACCGATCGTTACTAACGCATTATTTCCTTTTACTGATAAACAGTAACCAAGATAATTAATTTCTCTACGGAAAAACTGTGATTTTTTGAAGTTCACTGTGATGTTTGCTTCGTATAAATTGGTCAATAATAGATCTAAATGTGTGAGGTGTTCCTCCAGACTGTTAGATAGACATAGGCAGTCGTCTACATATATTATCGTAAATTTCTTGACTGCATCTGACAACACAGTATCCAATCCTCTCGTCAGGCTGGCCAGACTTGTCTTTAATCCAAACGGTGTGACTGTGAAGCGGTAGGTCTTTCCTTTATATAGAAACCCGGTGAAGTCCCTGCATTCTCGCTTAAGTGGTACCTGCCAGAAGCTGGAGCGTAGATCGATCGATGACATATATTTTACTCCTCCGCAATTAGCAATGAGCTCGTTGATTGGTTGTGCCCCTTCGAAGTCAGGTATCATCACCTTGTTTAACTTCCTGGCGTCCAAACACAATCTTACGCTCTGGTCCTTTTTTATAACTGTCACCATGGGATTGATATATTGGCTGCTCGCTCGCTCGATCACTCCGTATCTTAACATTTTCTGGATCTCCTCTTCGACTTTGTCTTGATAGGCAATTGGTATAGGCCATCCCTTTTGGAAGAAGGGGGTGTTGTCCGTGATACGTAGTTCATGTTCATATCCATGAATTCGGCCTGGTTCTTCTCGGAATAGATTTCTATTTTTCATTAATATTTTAGTTAATTTTTTCTTCGTTTCTGTATTTATATTAGTTAACTCTTCGACAGCTTCTTGAAAGTTAATAGATTCCTCATCGGCCGTTTCTTTATCCAAAGCGATCTGATGTATATGTACAATTTCATTAGGATCCTCTACATTTTTCTTATAATTCTATTTTTAATATGCATTACATTTTGCTGGAAATCTATAGTACACTCACCTTCCTTCAACATATTTATTCCTAGTATACAGTCTTTATTCAGTCCAGGGATGATAAAAAATACTAAGTCAAATTTATAATTATCAACCTCATCTTCTAAAAGTACTTGTTTTCGTATTAATTTTGATTTATGTCCGAATGCACCTTTTATATTTGTATTCGATAAGTTTAATAACTCGATTCTACCTAATTTATCTTTATTATGGTTGAACCACGTTTCAGCAATTCCGTTTAATTGACTCCCCGAATCAATAAGTGCAGTTACTTCTACATTATTTAATTTCATTTTTATTTCCGGACATTTATTGTACGGGAAATTAGTGGTTTCTTCTTCTTCATCCATTTTATCCAATTCTTCACGAATATCAATATAATCTAATGCTACGTCTAACTGGTTATTTATTTTTCTACTAGCTAAGTATTGTTGCCGCGATAGTGGGTTGGCTGGTCGTTTTTTGTACGTGATTCTTGTGAAGGGCCAGGTTGTTGACGCTCAATTGTTACTGTGTTGACAATGGGCTGTTTTGTTCCCCTATCCTCTGTACCAAACGTTTGTTTATTGCGCCACCCAGGTCTGTGGCCCTCGTGTTCAGTCTCCACTTTCATACCCTTCGTTTTATGATAGCCATTGTTAATATGTCTTCCACCGTTGTCAACCGTTGTCTGTTGTGGCTGCCGATACGATCCTCTCATTTCTCGTTGTTGAATGGTAGCAAACTCATTTAATAAGCTTTCAAATTGATCTACTTGTTGGACGCCTCTAGTTATGATGGCAACTTCTATTTCCTTACTATAGTGGCGTGCAAGTTTGCGAATCAGATGCTGGTCCGAGATTGGTGGGATCAGTTGTCTGCACTGTAGAATTTTATTCTCGAGGTATTGCACCATAGTGAGTTTACCATTCGGATAATAACATCCGTACTCCAAGCTGTCCCGGATGTTTTCTTGAATTTGTTGACTCCAGAATTTCTTGGTAAACGCCTCCTCGAATTGTTCAAACGTATGTATTTGGGATTGTACGATTCTCCACCATACTGTTGCTTCACCCTCTAGATGCCTGTTAATCCACTTAATACCTCCGCTGGGGTAATATATTTCTTTAACCTCTTTTAATTCTTTTAGAAATTCCATGGGGTAGGCGTCTCGTCCGTTGTACCGTACCTCCTTTAACTGTTCTTGGTTAGCCACAATAGTATTTTGGTTGTTTACCATTGCTCTTGACTCCAACTCTGTTAATTTTCGTTTTAATTGCTCTTGATCTTCTTTCATCTCGTCGATGCGTCGACCCTTTTCTTCAGCTAATTTTCTTAATTGTTCTTCCATTTCTTCTTTGTTTACGGTAGAAATATTTCTGACTTCTTCTCGGACGACCTCTTTCGTTGTTTTTATTTCTCTTCTCACTTCCTGATTGATTCGATTTAAATTTTCACTTAAGTTTTTAGTAGTTTTTTGTATTTCACACTTAAATTTTTCACTTTGTTGCTGTACCACCTCGCCAAAATTATGCTCAGTCTTATTCAATTCTTCACGCCATGTTTTATTCACTATTTGAATATCACCAACTAATTTGTCATGCAACGTGTTCATATCGTTTTTTATCTCCACTCTTAACTTAGTGTGCTTTCCTGTAATATCCTTAATAGCTACTTCTAATTTATTCTGATTTACTTCAACTTTTTCTTCTAATCTCTTCTGATTTACTTTAGTATCTTGAATGTCTTCTCGTATCTTCTTATTGTCTTCTTGTAATTTATTCAGACTTATTTCTAATTTATTCTGTAATTTCTTGTTATCTTCTTTCATCAATTCGTATAGCATTTGCAGCTCACTTTTTAGCTGTGGTCCTTCTGCCCTTATATTTTCAATATCAAGTCCAACTTTGCCCGCCACTTAATCTTACACAATCATAATTATATTGATTTTAAATCTAATTTGATACCCCTACATGTGTGCGACAAAGGCCGTTACATGGACGCAATAGAGGAGTTCGAAATATACAAAGCATATAATAACATAAACAGCCGAGACTTCATATTGAATGACCACTTAAATTTTAAATCCAACCCGCTATACGATACAGCTTTGAACCTGCTTAGGCGTAATCACTCAGATAATAGTTCAGTGTCCGATCGGCATCGTCGTGGTGCGCACCATTTAGGAAGCAAGTGAATTACATAGTGGACAATTATGTGTAACATGTGTTTTTAACGTTTAACGACCTCAATAGAGCGATTTTATCTGATGATGGAACAGATGTTCCTAAACGCGTCATTTTAATCGACGTAACGAAGTCACACGACGGATATAAGGTGATTTATTTATAATAATTTACTTTCAATATCCGTTCTGATTTCTTCCTCCATCATTGCTATGACTTGAGGATCTCCCATTTGGTTATATATCTCCATCTCTTCGCTCTCTTCAGCTCTCCTTGGTGCTTGTGTTTCTTCTTCACTGGCCATTGTCGTATAAGGTGTTTCTTTTTCCATTTCGCGTGCCTTACTTCGCGTCAACATATACCGTATATATTCGAACCGTGCCTAAGCAACTGTAGTTACAATTACTAGCCCTATGTTCTTAATGTCTACTCTATTTATTAATACTTTTATTTTATTTCTAATTCTCAGTTTAGTTAACTTATTTAACTCAATTCATTCATCTGCCTTTTTGACAAATCTAAATTTAGATTTTGCCACGCGAGTTGGGCGCCAAATATAAAGACTAATGCCCCACGTTGGGCGCCAAATATAAAGACTAATGCCACGCGTTGGGCAGCCAAATATAAAGAATTCTTACTTGGGGTGGTTAAACAAGTAATAAATTAATAATAAAAAAATCACTTACTGCCAAAATGTTTCAATTTCCCGGGCGCCACCTCATATCTACAAGGATGTGGATATAAAGGATTCATTTGCCAAACACACAACAACAATATTATGTCTAATGCTTATTTAATTAATTAAGTTGTAGCAAATTACAAATATAACACTCTGTATGGATATTTCCTTAAGTAGAATCACTTCTCTTATCTTAACAATGAGTATCTCTGAAATCGCGATTAATTAACACTTAATAATTTTCTAACACTTATAATTGTAAATTATAATCTACAATTGTATTTGGCAAATTTAGATTACTGGTTAGATATGATTTTTTAAGAATTTACTAATTGACGTTTTATTTCGCTTCAGTCGAATGCAGAGCACTGAGAGGCAGTTCTCAAGGTTAATTAATTATTAGTGTGAGTTCTTTGACTTGAATGAATTGAGTTTATTGACTTGACTCTAAAGTACCATTAGTTTGAGAGCGTTGATTATTCGTAGTTCATACTCTCGGTGACATCATGTGGTCCTCTGTGTTTAGTAGTTGCTGGTCTCCGTAGTCGTTGTAGATTACGTATCCCTTCGCGGTCACTGCACCTCACAATCACTGTTTAATTATTGAAGAATTCTCGAACTGTTCACTTTTCACGGCACTCGTATTGTGTTGAATATGAGTGTCCTTAATTGATGTTGGTAAAGTTCATGTATAATGTTTTTTAAAGTAGTTGTTTAGATTGCTGATTTTATGTCTAATGTCTCTGTGGTAGAATATGCACTGAGTCTCTCTGTTGATGTGTTCTGTATTATATAAAAGCTGCTGTAATGTTTATAGTTTCTTGTGAATTATTTGTAATTGTAGAATGTCTGTTAATTGAATTTGTCTTCACTTAGTATTGTACTGTGTATCCGTATTCTCCGACACTTTGTTTAAATTACGGTGAAGTTAATTAATTGTAAAGTCTGTTTTACATGTTGACTTCGCGTGATATTACTTTATACTAATAGTCTGTCGAACGCGATTAACTGTTCAACTATCTTGCTATTAATTTAGAATTTAGTGATAATTATAACAACGAGTTTCGTACGATTTGTCGTATTCACTTCATTGTCATTGTTACCGAGTTAAGATGACTCGTGGTGATCACTTTGTAGATGAGTACTAGACTGCCGTTTTTCTGTTCTGAGATCTACCAAGTAAACTCTCATCCCGCCTACCTCTGCTGAATCTTCCATCTGCTTGGATACTCTTATTGGTTCTTTAGCCAGTGTGACAAATTGTATATTCGTCATTGGTTTTCGAGTATCTCTGCTTTACACGTGATTCTCTTGTCGAACTACCATTCGTCCTGATTGTTACTACAGCCGTTTTCTCTATTTACTAGGAATCTCATTGAAGCACTCCAGAATTCGTGAGTTTCACTTTCCCCTTGTAAATCAGGCGACATTTCTTTGTCTCTCGTGGCCGTCTCCTAGTGTCCAATTTCTGTTACGCTTTGACATAGATACAATACTGGTATTGTTCGATCTGCTGCACCATTGTTTATCTTCAAGTTGCACTCTGGCTTTG
Source organism: Magicicada septendecula (assembly GCA_034769895.1). NCBI lineage: Eukaryota > Metazoa > Arthropoda > Insecta > Hemiptera > Cicadidae > Magicicada > Magicicada septendecula. The sequence continues at coordinate 496,951,223 of CM068367.1, forward strand.
TTTTGAGTCTGGAACGAATCTTCCTTTGTAATCACGACTTTCGTCAAATTTCTACGTTGCAATTGTTCTGGCCTCTAATGTTGTACCGTATCGAATTGACAAACTCTTTGCTTTCAGTCTGTGTCAAAGTTTTAAAAAGGGTAGATTGGTTTATTGGGGGTTATGCCTTTCTTCCCTCAGAACAGCTGCCTGATGCGAAATACAACGTCTCACATACATCTAGTAAGTGTCACTCTTTTTGTCAAACAATTAACTTTACAGCCGTAACACATCAAGCTGTCTGTAGGTTACAATGCCAAAAGGACAGTCTTACAAACTTTCCCTTCACACACCCTCACATACTTCTTTGTCAAATATAACTGCTAGTACACATTATTTTTAGCTATTATTTACTACTTGTACAATTTTATAAATATTTTCAAAAATAAACGTTACATGTCTTCTGGTTTGTGTTTATAAATAGAGTGTATTGTAGGCACCTTACAGTTGTAGACAGTCATAACATTGTCTAGTATCAGTTAGTTTCAAAGTAGGTATGAGTAATTAATAATGACACATATTCGATTAGTTTTAAACTCGTTGCAGTTGTCAATCCGCGTCTTTCATTTTTTACGCTTACGCAGAGAGTTTATTCCTGTGTGTGTGTGGGGGGGGGGGGGCTAAGACAGTTTTGTTTTACATCGGCAAAATAATAACACTTCTTACACATTATTTTGATTAAATAGATAGACATAATTACAATATTCCAAAACCTAATTAATATATTATTACAATTTTAATTATTGATAATATAATAATCCCTTAATTACGTTTGTAAATAATTATAGATCCAGTAATCATTGAATGTTTATTGGAATTGGTGTAAATAGCAATACATGTCTAAAAATATGTTATAGCTGAATGCAGATTACAAGATGTTCAATAATGTATATTATTACTACTAGCACTGAACACACTTATCCATAAATTAGAGAATTATGTACAAAATAACAGAACTACTGATATTACAAACACAAAATTATGGTAAACAAATCAATCATGTGACAATGGTTATTACTTATTATTTATATTGTTGTAAAATAATATTTACCGAGTACATCGTCTATACAAAGTAATATAGTCTATTGTTAAATTATGTAGACGTCGAAATTCACACTCTTTCCCCCCCCTCACTCTCTCTCTCTCTCTCTCTCTCTCTCTCACTCTTTCTCTCTCTCCCTCTCTGCCTCTCTCTCCCCCTATCAAAAACACATAAAGATTCCCCCTTCCAACACACTCAAATCTCAATTACGCATATTCCACATATCGTAGGTACAGATAATATTCATGTAGAGTTCTTTTAGCAGCCAGGTGGGACTATACGAATACATCTGCTTCACGCATCTACACATACTCGAACCGACTCTATACTCGTATACACACATGAGTTTGTGTGTGTGTGTGTGTGTGTGTGCGTGCGTGCGTGCGTGCGTGCGCGCGCGCGCGCGTGTGTGTGTGTGTGTGTGTGTGTGTGTGTGTGTGTGTGTGTGTGTGTGTGTGTGTGTGTGTGTGTGTGTGTGTGTGTGTGTGTGTGTGTGTGTGTGTGTGTGTGTGTGTGTGTGTGTGTGTGTGTGTGTGTGTGTGTGTGTGTGTGTGTGTGCCAGTTAAAGAGAAATAAAATAACTTATTTCCGCGGAAGTCTTAAAAGTAGTTGAATACTTCAGGTCTACTGCTGTTTAAAGGGAACGGATAAATATTATTATCTTATTCCTTTACTTTTTTCAGAAGTCTGCAAATATGCCTGTAACAGTGCCTCTGCACATGTATCTTTGGCGAATAAGCCTCTTTATTATCTCAGAATTTCTCATTTGGTTGGGACAAAAACATTTGAGAAGAAATAAAAGAATTTGATTAAACACAACTCTAAATAATAAAGGAGAATACGATTATGAGACGGAGACCTGAGCTGTATATATGCGTAAACACGGAATGTACAATGGAAGCGGGTTGATAAGAGCGCAAAACTTGCTAGTATGGTCGTCTATACGGCTTAGATAGCCGCGTACCTTAAATTTGCTGACCATATGATTCGTAAATGAGCTTGTTACTTGCACCTTTCCTTAGTTGTAGTTTGACAATCGTTGTGACACTGTAGTATGACTAAATTATTTGTCATTTAGGTATTATGGTTGCAAATTTAACTAAAAAACTAACGCAGTAGTCCAAAACGTTTAGTATTTATTTTTTGATTGTCTGCTCTACAGTTATGTTACTAATAAAATGGTAGAATAGTTGGGTCTTCGTAATTTTTCTGATAATATGAATAATTGTCCAATATTGGAATTAACTAACTTAATAATAAATGTATTTTGTTCTGGGACCTTACTAGTGCTGTGATAATGGTTTTAATAATGACTTGTACAAATTTTCATTGGACCGCTAGTGTTGACTACGAAGTTGCCAAACAGCGGATATACAGATATGCAGACAGGTGTCTAATGATGCATAGATAAGGTCGGCGCACAGAACACGGGTTTATCAGTATCGGCGCTCAGAGCACGATTTCATCGTTGGCGCTCAGAGCACGGGCCTACAACACTCAAAGGTTGATAACAGCAATGAGTCTGCATTTTCCAGTGAAATAATATACACGCCTTTACTTCACAGAAATTGAATTTATTAAATTGCAAAGGAAAACAAATTATACTTCCTACCGTGAATCCGAATACATCCAATCTGTTGTGCTACCGGTAGGAGGAATCTTATTACCTTAACGAGATCTTATTTCAGTTTCTTGTATTTCCTCTGTGAAAGAAACAAATATATTTTGTATTCAGCGTTCTATAGCTATCACTTCGGTCTCCATTCCCCCTCGTCATTAAATTCCGTGTTGATTTTCTATCGCTATGTAAGTTCGTTTAGGCCAGGTGGGTGCTGATTTCGTAAAATGCTACGTGCGCTTTACTTGTAACATAATTAATCATCAGTGCTTAAATTGTACACTTTAAGTGATTGCACATCGAATAAACTAACAACAACAACAATAACAATAATATTAAGTAACAGGGACAATTCCTTTCAATATAGACAGCAACCGTATGATTTAATTTCACCATTAATACACTGGTTGCAAATTGTAATACACTGTTTTAACGAAAGTTCGGTTCAGTAATGCAGAGTGAAGTGTTAGGAGATATAATGAAATATTCATTAAGCTTGGAAAGTCGCAGATAGTGGCGGAACCAGCAAGACTCGAGAGGCGTAAACGTGGTGATGAACCAAGCGAAAGAGAGAGCAGGGATGAGGGAGAAGTGGGTGAGTGTGTAGGGGAGGTGACAGACGGACAGAGATTTAACAAAAGTAAGGGAGATAAATTCACATTTTAGTTGTTAGGTCTGTAGTTAATTTTCTTTGTCAAACATTTTCAGATAACTCGTGTAATGGGTTAAACTTAGCAACTGAGTACGTTTAAGTATGATGCTGCAATTACGTCCTAATATAGAATACTAGTGTTAGTAGCTATTGTTAATTAGAAGTTTTCTATTTGCTCAGCTGATTGCTGCGTGTTACTGACAAGTTTAATAGTCTACAGAGTAAACAGATGTCGGTGTCTGCCATGTTTACTTTGCGCAGTTTATACAGCTTATGCAAAATATATTTTTGGTTCCCCTCATCGATTAGTGGGTATTATATTTTCTACAAACCGTCATTTATTTTTCGTAAAACTAGACTACACATTTCAACAGTAGCTACTAAATCAGTGCGGGAATATAAAAACAAAAATAACAGACTCCGTCTAAAACATAAATTGTTAACAAATAATGCATAAACACAAACTTTCAACTGAAGTACAAGACGTAAACATTAGAACAGGGTCAACAATGGAGCCCCAACAATAATAAACAAGTCAAAACTGTACCACAAAAGTAATGGAAAACGTGGCTGCTAACGAATCACTTAGGCTACAGATGATTTTAACAAATAATACGGCGTAGTTGGAAGCAGTAAACTTATTAAATAATGATGTACATCTGAAGACAGATCTAACGAACTAACACCTTATACCGACTGTGTAATGTACAGTCTACATTTAACATTATTCAGTGTCCATTATTTAATGCCCGTTTCATAGACCTTCGTTAAGAATTTAACGGCCGTTAAATTACCCGTTAAGAGTTTGACGGCAGAAAACCATTTCACGAAGCTCAGTTAAAGATGACGGCCGTTAAAGTCGTCGGTAATCTTAACGGGAATATTTGGCCTGTTAGGTAATTAACCGGCCGTTAGAACGATGACAGCTAACTTAAAATTACCTTTTGCCCCAATCGTATAGCCTACGTGAAGCAGTCGTTCCTGTAAGATAAATAAAGTAGACTACTGTTGAAAGCATTCGTTTTGTTTCTGTGATCAGACAACTTATTTTGTCTCTGTTTTCTGTTCTTTCATTACAGAAATCGTTTTATTTTAAATTTTCGCTCATGAGTACATTAATATAAAGTAGTTAAAGTATATAAAATATAAAGTTATTACGTTAAAGTAGTGTAGGTCTACTTAGAAAATCATCGAAACGAAGGGAAAACGAAAAAAAAAATTTAAGGGGTATAGAAGGAAGGACGAATTCGATAATTTGAATGAGTCAAAACTTACAGAACGCTACAGACTTCCAAAATACGCGTAGTTACTTTAAAAATTCTTGAAGAATTGAGGCTAAACGGGAACAATAACAGGACTGAACAAATAAAAATTAGGTCTACAATGAGGAAAAATATACAAATACACTTAAGAAATAGAAACGCACCAGTGACGCCATCCAATAGACAAGATTTATATTCTAAAAAAAAACCGGGCAACATACATATTTGCGCATCCCGTAGCGCGATATTTTAAAAATGTTTGTTTTGGAGGATTTGTAGTGTCCATTTTATGAAAACCTTCGCTTTATTTCTGCAGGAAAAAGAGTATACCGATTTAGCTCCATTTGCTGAAAAATATTTACGAACACAATCACTCAGGCGGAATTAAATTTTTTTACAAAGTATTTAAAACTATCACCGTCTGCAGAAGATATAAGAAAATTTGTGCCAGTTTTCTGATTTCGTTTATTTTGTTTACAGTATAATGTAAAGTGTAATCTTTCTTGTTAAGTGATTTTGTTATATATACACTATATATATATTAGTGTACCCTTATGTTTCCCCACTTGCCTTCTTGATCACAACAAAATAAGTAGCAAGAAGTAACGAATTGGTTTCTTTAAATTTTTGTAGTTTTGTTCACAAAAATCTAAAATCCCCGAAAACCTGCCGGAACCTGCCCCCCCCCCAAATACTGGCTAAGTCCCTGTTAAATTCTAGTGTACTATATACTGTATTACATTATTATTGTAATTATATTATACTTAGACAGTCCTATATACACGTTTATTAACTGCATTGCGTAGTGACAATGGTATTAAGATAACATTAACAATTTTTACTTTATAAAGTTTAATATAATTTTGAATGTTTTAAAAGTCAGTGTTTAAGAACGTGCGGAAGAAAATAAAATTCTAACCTTTAATAAATCTACTAGAGGCTGGAACATTCAACTTACAACTATCTTAAGCAGCTTCGTCACACCAATCGTGCTGAATGAGCTCAAGAAAACGTGCCCATATAAGTGTAACGAACTTTTTATAAATAAACGAGTTAGTTGATACTAACGAGGTATACACAGTAATAATCCTTCCTGGAGGCAAGTTTTAGCGACATACTGTTCATCTGAAAACATGGTATACGGTATTTCCACTCAACAGCTACGCTACGCATGTAGGTGTCGGTGTAAGACATTTTCCGTGTACGATTCGACTACTAACAAAGGGCGTGACGCGACTAAAAACTGTGCTACAAGGAAACAAACTGCATATTCAGAAGATTAAAACGTTTGCCTCACTGTCTATGATTTCTCAGAATTGCACCGATGTTTACGGTGCTGTAAATAGAATTACTGATGAACACAACGCGGTGCAGGCAGTCTGTCTACGCATTTGAATCTGCATTACTTCTGTTGCCAGAGAAATTGTTGAAGACTTGTACATTCAGTCGGTAATAAAAAATTCTACTACTACTACTACTACTACTACTACTACTACTACTACTACTACTACTACCGGTACTACTACTAACTTCTACCTTTGAGGTGTGCTGCGCAGAGTACACTTCACGAACCAGAAAACATCCAGTGCGCGTCGTTTGTCTACATTAAGCGTCGTGAGTATGCGGTGGCGATCGTCAGGCGCACACGTTCTGGGTTTATGGTCGCTCGTGACAATTACACGGAAATTAACTGTTGTTGGACAACGCCAGCGTCCGTGCTCTCTCACAGTTAGCGACATGCTTCTCAATCGGGTCGCGTTGATCGAGACTTTTTTTGTGAATTCATATAGACATATGGCCGAAATACGTTTTACAATTCAAGATGCTGTTAAACGATTACGATTAGATCAAGCAGCTGGCTAGATAGTTGAAATAATTAAATTTATGGGATGGAATAAATCCTTAGTTTTGTTATCTGCAGTGGTGCACCAGAGAAATAAGATTGGGGATTATAACACACATTTTTTAATTAACGTAGGTACAAATAGTAAGCAGTATAGTAATTACTACATATCTCACAAATGAATGAATACTTTTACTATTACTAAATGTAAAACTAAAAATCGGTATTTTGTATTATTATCTCAGTAAAGACACTGTTTACTGATCAAGTAATTTAAATTATTCAGTAAGTATTGGAAAACTAGTAAGCGTGTTCTTATAAGATTTTTACTCATGATTTGTACAAAGATTGGACCCGTGCAATGTATGTATGAAGGAGTCTTTTTGACATTATACTCGTAGGTGGGACATTATAGGTGATACGTGCACGAGAGAAATTCTATGAAGCGATCATCGTCACCCGTTAGTGTGACACTGACTTCCTACCAGACAAAGCTCTGCTTGTAGAGAAGAGGATCAGGAAAGACAAAATTTTGTACCTTGTTCCTAAGTGTTCAAATACTCCCGCCCCCGAAAAAAATCCTAGTTGCCCCTCTGAACTGCGATGATTTTATTAATAAATTTTGTCTTGTTCTCTTCATCATGTTTACTGCCCGGAGAACGTTAGAAAAAAAAAACAACTCTACTATACCTAAATTTACGTTTGACTGTAAACAGTCGTAACTTGAGCTCTTATGAACCATGCGTTTCTTTCATGTAGAAAGCGTGCAGTGTTGCCAAGCGTAATGTAAACACTTTACAGTTACAAAAATGCGTGTTTTTGTTTTTCCTGGTTTACCACTGTATTGGTATGTTAATTTATACGTATCATATATGAATTTAAAATAGAAAATTCTTTGGACTATAATGATGTAAACGACCAATACAATTAAAAAATTTAGAAAAACTTTATATTTTTTGCAAATTTGCAAGAGAAAGTAATACGTAAGATCAAAAAAAGTAGCAAACGATTTTTTTTTTAATTTATTTTGTGGCCAGGTATAAACTCGCAATGAGAAAGTTGCAGACAAAGGAGTATATTTTATATTTTGTTTCAGCAATTTTATGGTACGGTATGGACGCTAGTTACCTATATAAGTAAAGGTCTTACCAAGTTAAAATAATGCGCGCCGTCCCTTGAGCGTACTACTACTACTACCGGTTAGAGGTGGGCCGATATACCTGTAACAGGTATTTTGGAACGATATTTTTGTGGAACGGATGTAACAGTGACTGAAATGTTGAAATACCTGTTATTCGCGGCCTCGCTGTTCCGAGTCGAGGCACGCCCCTACGCAACTATACACAAGTAACAAGTAAACGAATACGCCAAGGCCAAATACTAGGCGTATCACATCGAGTATTTCAGCTACTAGGGGTATCACCGATACACAAGGAACACCAAGTAAACGAGTATTACAAATACTAGGCTATCACGAGGAACACTAGTATTTTAGGAACAAGTACTGTAGTATCAGGAGTATTTCGAGTACGAACTAGTACGAAGCCACTTTTTGGTCCAGAATACTTCATTCTGCGCAAAGAGACGAAGCTGTTTTTAATAAATGAACAAAATTCATACTGATGTTACATTTATTCTCGTGTGTTATGCAGATATATAATACAAATTATAATAAATTATATATTATACTAATCACCAACTTCGTAAATTTTGAAAAACAAATTATACAGTATTGTGTTATAACCTACAGAGTGGCTGATAGTAGTTGATAGGCCGCTAAGAGCAGATATCTAATGAAATTTTACTGCAAACTGTTTAGGTTGTGTTTTTATAAGGGTAATCGGTTTAAATCATGTTTATTCTCATTCACTCTTGTAGTTTACTGTTATGTTGTTATTATGTTTTTGATGGTTTTTTTTTCACATTATTTGTTGTGCTATACATTATACTTTTGTTAATGTGATTTTAACTTCACTGTACATCTCACGTAAATGATGAGACTGTTGTAACGGACATTTATGCGCTTTATCTAGTCCTGTTCATTAAATCTTTACTGATCTGATAAGGCTACCCTAAAAACAAAGTGTTTTCGTAAATTTGTTTCTTTTATCTAAACTGCTGATTCTGAATTTTCGTCTCACTTTACTTATCATTTGACTAATAGTAGTTTCCACTTAGTAAAGAAATAAATATAAACTCCTTAACAGATAACACATTTAGGTGTAAATGGTCAAACTGCAGCCTAACATAAATACACGATCTGATGAAGATAAGGATTTACTAAACTTATTAGAAGGCCATCAATAAAACAAGGTAATAAGAAGAGAAAGCTACAAGTTTATCTGAATTTCTTGGAGCCTGTAAAACATTCATGATTTATGATATGGTTGGAAGTTTCTATTATTTGCCCAACTTGTGCTTTTGCCAGGACCTATCAGTTGCACAGTTGATCTACTAGCAGTGGTTCCCAACCTTTCGGGACCCGCGTACCACTTCGGTCTTCCGCATTCTTATCGAGTACTATCTTATAACAATTACTTTTATAATGCCCCGTGATGGGACGCCAAATATAACTTTTACTTAAGTTGTTTATTAATTAATTGAGTTAATTAACTATGCTATAGTATACTATGTTGATTGTGTGTGTGTAAGTGTGACATACAATATTATTGCCACTCGTTAGGTACTCCAAATATAAATAAAACTGCCCCACCTTTTTTTTTGGTGCCAATTATAACCATTTTACTGTGTGTGGTACCTCAATTATCTATATGGTGTTAATTGATTGTTTTAATTTCTTTGATGCTATATACTATATACTAACTTAATCTTTCATAATTAATAGCATTGGTATTCTATCTTAGGTGCTTTCGAATAAGTAACAACGTACACCAAACTTTACGATATTAACTTAATTTATTTATATCTGTTACAAATTACATCACTTTCAGGATATCTGAAAAGAAACACAACATTTATCTTGCAATATGAAATAGCACATTATAATATCATTTATTATTTACTTCAAAATTTACTCACTCTCTTATAATCTCTTTCTTAGAGTTACTTATTTAAACATCAATAATCATAATTATAACCTTTTTATGCTATACTAAAGTATTTTTAACAAATGGATTCATAATGGCATGAATATAGCTAAAATTATCTTTTAAAAATTGTTCTTGCCAATTTAACATGAATAGCTACTAGATATTATTTTCTTGAAATATCATTCGTGAGTTCTTTCAGAGGGACAGACAGTGTTTTAATTGACATTAGTAATGCATGAATTTTGTTTACTGTTGGTAAGTTATTCCATTATTTCTGCGGAGATCAATCTGCGATGCTATTCCTGTCTCTCTCTCCAGGCTCGCTGATGTCCTTGTTGATGACACTATCATTTCGTGGAAGACACTTTTACAAATCACTTATTATCTCGCACTCCGACACATATATAACTCTTTTGTTAATTCTCGTTATTGGAATGTCTGATTTCAACACATGTTATTTGATACCGCCACTTCTCTGAATTGTTTATATTTAAGTATCATTTACATGTTCTTAATACGTTACCAGTTTATTTAATTTATACAGAGTGTTGGATGCTCTATTTAGTCCGCACTGTTCTTTCGCGGACTAACTTTATTAACACGCCATTCGATTATGCTTAATGGCGTTAGCATTTATATTCGTCTTTCGCTCAATTACCGTAATTAGTTCATCTTTCGGGTTCTCTTTAACTACCTCGATTACAACATTATGTCTATCATTTACACTCCGTCGAAACTTCCGACCGTTATTTATGTCTTTGGTAAGTATATTAATTCTAGCCAACAAAACTAAGTCGATTTCATGTAGTACTTCGACATGTCTGTTAATTACTAAGTTCCATTACCGTCTCCCGATTCTCGACTGTTCGCACTTATAATTCCACGCCGACTCTTCTAAGGTTAAAGCTTTACTCCGCTATCACTAAGACTTACGCACTCAAGACAGTTCCGATACATAAGACATAAAACATAAGACCCCGATCGCGGTAAACATCCAAGTTTATACCCCGAATCCCACTATTTTCTTTACTCCAAACTCTTCTTCCCCCCTTCGTCGCTTCTATTGGTTCTCAATTATTTTCTGACGAAAACTCCTCCTTAACACTATGGTTTGTCTTCTGACATGGTTTTCATTCGTTCTTCCATCTCGTCTCCTTGGCAATCTCTTCTTGGAGAAACGCCTTCCTCAACTCTGGATTCTGATAGGCTTCTTGATTTCCTACCCTCCTAGTTCCTGGCCGGCTCCAACCATAGTCAGTGGCGGATGACCAAATTTAACGCCTGTCCATCACCTTTTTTGTCTTTACGTCCGGTCCTTTCAGACAAAATTCTCTTAATTGCTGCATGGCCTCTCATCTGCCTTTTAGTTCAACATGTGTATCGCTGCTTACCCGTGACCAATCCTCGCATTGTCTACCAGTTTCCTTTTGCTATTCCCACGCCAGTATGGTCGTTTCTAGGTATTCCTTCCAGCTGCCACATCTGCTCTGCAGGCTTTCCTTAGCTGTGAACCATTCTGGTAAAACTGTGCGTCCCGCAGTTTGTTAATTGCTCACCCGTATTGTCGCGATTCAGTCCGAGCCTTTTCTGTCCATTGTGAACGATGTAACGTCTCGTTTGGTGTTAAGCTCCACACACGTGGCTTATTATTTCTCGTGTAGCTTCGTTATGTCTTCCTGTCAGCCTTCCTTTGTCATTTATCTGTGATACATTACTCCTTTGTTTTTTTCTGCTGTCCAGCTCGCCACCCTCAATTCTCTTAAGCGAACAGCTGCTACTACAGAGGTATTGTCCTTCTACTCCCCTGCCTTCCCGTTGCTTGAGCGACACATGGTACAGCGCCTGTGTGTGTCATTGTCAAGTTGTCCGCAGACCCTAGTTACTATGTTCACTTACTTCCAAAAAAAATTTCTTTAAAATTGTCGTATAACCTGATAAGAAAATAAAATAAGATAAGAGGAGATATCTAATGAAATATTACCGGAAACTGTTTAGGTTGTGTTTTTATAAGGGCAATCGGTTTAAATCCTGTTTATTCTCATTCACTCTTGTAGCTTACTGTTATGTTATTACTATATGTTTCTGATGTTTTTTTTTCACATTGTTTGTTGTGCTATTCTAAATTTAATTGTCTGAGTTTCGCAACTGATTTGTCTAACCAATGTCAGTTTGTTTACTCGTAGTGAAAATTTAAATTAGTATTCCCAAAGGGAGACAGGCCTATAAATTCTCTTGTTTCTTATTTTATTTTAAACAGTAATAGTTTAATAAAGTCACAGTGTAAAGTAACACTGTTAATACTTTTATTTTCAATTTATTTCTTATAACAAATTATATAATATAGATTACGTAATATCTTCAAATAAATACACTGCAAGTAGGTTTATTAATACTATAATAGGTGTAGCTAGATGAAAATAAACCTACTTGCAGTGTATTTATTTGAAGATATTACATAGGAGACCTGCAGGAAACTCAACGAGTTCCTTACAAAGGAATAATATAGGTTATGTATAATTAGTATATAATAACAGGTATTTGTACCAGTTATTTTTTTGGAACGGTATTTTCATACCTATTATTTTAAAATGACAGTTTAGCCCACCTCTACTACCAGTACTACTACTTCTACTGTTCAGGTGTGCTGGGCAGAGTAGGAAACAAACTGCATAGTATTCAGAAGATAAAAATGTTTGCCTCACTGTCTATGATTTCTCAGAACTGCACCGATGTTTACGGTGCTGTAAATGGAATTACTGATGAACTCAACGCGGTGCAGGGGCAGTCTGTCTGGCTATGCATTTTAATCTGTATTAATTCTATTGTTAGAGAAATTGTTGAAGACTTGTATACATTCAGTCGGTATTAAGAAATTCTACTACTGCTACTACTACTACTACCACTACTACCGGTACTAGCCTACTACTAAAAGGAACTAACTAGTATTACTGTACTAACTTCTTCCGTTGAGGTGTGCTGCGCAGAGTAGGCCTACTCTTCATGAACCAGCAAACATACGGGCGAGCATCATCGTTTCCACATTAAGTTCGTGAGAAAAAATTAAGGCATGTTCATTTTTAGATAAACTTCACTCAGATGGATGAGAGTCGGCATCAAAGCAACTGTTTCCAGTGGTACTTAAATTTTTATCTCGCGTCATTGTAGTTGACGTGTTTCAGCACACGAATAGGCAGTTTCACTGAAGGCGTTAAGCTGCGGTGGATAAATACTAATTGTGGCAGCGTCGCGGTAACGCGAGCGTAAAATAGAAATCTCATCTTACTAACGGGGCAATCTGATTGGTGCACAGACACAGTGTTGGCAAATGCCGCGCAATTAAGAACACATTATTTATATCACAGGACTCCGAGTGTTAATTTACTGGCCAAGGCAACAGGCCATTACAATGATTTCGTTGCGTCTTGTATTCGCGTATTTGTATTTGAATGTGATTCAGTAACAGTGGAGAATGGCGACATTGTTAATTGTATTACATATGCGTTTATAAACGTATTATATTTATATACTATGTCACGATATTTTCATATTAACGCTTTACACTTCACGATTTCGCAGATATTTTGCCTACGTTTAGCCAATGTTTGTATGTTTGGTTTTGTAGAGAAGTTTGACAACTCTGGGGCGCTCTCCCGTTGGGGCTGTAGTATAGTAGAGACACAGGGAATGCCACGTCTTAATGGGTAGGGCGAACTTAATGGATTCATGTGAACACGAATGACGAAGTATTCCTACTTCTGAAGCTTTCACGACTGGCGCGTCATAATGATTGAAATTAAGATCCAGACTATTGGGCTGTGCTCTACTATAATTATCATTCTGACGGATGTTGTTATCAGACGATTCGGTCTCATCTTTGGAGGCCATCTTCAGTAAAACACGGTTTTAAATACAACTGACACGGTGATCGTCAGTAACCAATACTGTAACAGCCTTTGCCACAGTACTATGGTTACTGACAAACACCATTTTTTTCGTGCTGTTTGAGACTTGTCCAGAAGGACAAGACTCGGGCTGTTCTGGAGCAAGTTCCCTTCAGCCGAATGGAAGGATGTGAGGAGACGCACGCCAGTGCAGGCCGGAAGCGAAGAAGATGGAGGCACTCTGGAGGTAGAGTAGTGCGTGTGTGTGTATTTGTGTGTAGATGTAGTGTGTAACCAAATCGGTAATGGAAGTGGCTGATGGAAGTGCGATAAAGTTTAAATATGAGGACAGCCAAGGCAGGGACGAGTAACACAGGTCGCCAAAACTGGAGGGAGGTGACAGAGAGGCGTCAAGGTAGGGCGGGGGACACAAAGAAGAGGGCTAAAGACCGGGTAAGTAGTTAGGGAAAATTAAAATGTTATGTGATCAGGAAGGATGGCAGGTGGGGTATGTTTGAAGATGGGAATTAAGTGTTTTTATTTCTTTGACTCTAACGGCGAGGGATTCTAGGAGGAGGTTAATCGGCTATGGTAAGGAGGCGGTTTATGAGGAAGCAAGGTCTGCGGGTGTTGCGGGTAGTTCTGTTGATGGAGGTGGCTATGGATTGGAGGGAAGTGTCTCAGTTGTATTTAAAACCGTGTTTCACTGAAGATGGTCTCCAGAGGTGAGACCGAAACGTCTGGTAACAACATCCGTCAGAAAGATAATTGAAGTATTAATCTCATCCATGCAAATGCCGAAACAAAATGCCTTTAACGAAAATATAGTTGTAACTGTTCCTAATGTTTTGCTCATTTGGAAGGTAGGTAATATATAATTTGTGTTCACATAACTGGAAATAGTTTGTGCATGTTACGCAGAAAGTTTGTGTATGTTTGAGTAAGTTAACACAGTGTTAAAATTAAAAAACGTGTAAGTATGTGTTTGTCCTTTGAGGCATTCGTTCATTTGTCTTTGTTCATGTACAATTGTTACCAGCACAATACGTCGAGTGTTCGTTAGGAATGTTGTGAATCTGTACATCGCTGTGTGAAACGATAAATCACGTTGTATGCAAGAGTCGTGGCTGTCGAGTGATTCCGCTCGGCTGTACGTCACGCTTTGAAATAGTCTCACGTCCTCTTTGATCGTACACACGTTCATGCATAGCAAATGTATTTTGAAATTGAAACTAAATGATATCAATCATTATGGTTACCTCCACTGTGTTTTAATAATGGAATTATCAGTTCAGTCGTGTCAGAGCTCAGTCTACGTCATTTTAATCTTCTACAAATTGCAAGCTTACTTACATTTGATGTCGAATACAATTTGTTTGAAATACAAGAGATGATAAGCAAAAAGTGTAAAGAATTGCTTGTAAATCAAATTTTATTACACACTGTCTTTCCAGCTAAGGATCTAGTATATGTAACAGAATGTAGGTTACTTTTATACAGTCGACTAAATTTGATTAGAATACATTATTAATTGAATAATTCATTTAAAGATAAAGGATAAAGGACTGTGAGATAAAATATTTTAAAATAAACTACAAACGTTTAGTAATTTAAAATCGTCGTTAACATAGTACAAATTAAGTATTTAGTGTTTTCTTTCCATCTCATAGACGTTGAAAAGCTTCTCTATTCAGCGCTGGGTTCTCTTCCGAATTTCTTTTTCCTTTCCTGAAAGAACTGCATATTGGAATGATTCTCACGCTTGTGGTCTACCTTATACTTGCGGTCTGTTAATTTTCTTTTCGCGATTATCCTAGTGAGGGTATCCTGGAACACTGCAGTTTCTTTGATTTTGAAGCTGCAGTAGGTTCGGGCCGATTCTTCCTTACAAACATAATGGTTTTTTTTAATGACGTCTTTGTCTATGGAACATGGCCTGTGTCGTCAGTGGACGGTTGATTTCTTCAGTGGACCGCGGGACATATGAGTTTTTCATTTGCTTCGCATTTACAGCGTAGGCCCCCTTCCTGATACGACAAACATTGGAAAAGTGCCATGGATAATAAATTGAGCTGGGTCATTTGTTTGTACATTACAAACAAGAATATGATAAACTAAAAAGACAATGTATAATAGAGATAATGGATGAATTCAGGTCTAAAAGTAAACACTGAAAAGACCAAATGCATGTTAACAGGCAGTAATATACAAGAGAGAAGAGCACCCCTGGTAATTGGAGAACACAAGTTTCAAAAGGTTGACAAATTTAGACAAATTGAAATACCTGGGCTCGCTAGTTACTGAGGATAACATTACGGCCGAAGAAATAAAAGAAAGGATATCTGCTGGAAACAGATGTTACTTCTGCCTACAAGGCATATTTAAGTGTAAAAACATAAGCACAGCAACGAAGATTCGTCTCTATAAAACAATTCTTAAGCCAGTGGTCATGTATGGGTCCGAAACTTGGACAACGACAGTGACAGAGGAAGAGCGGTTGCACAGGTGGGAAAGAAAAGTCCTCAGGAGGATATTTGGTACAGTGAACGTCCAAGGAGCATAGAGAATAAAGACGAATGCGGAAATCCAGCAAACCTATGGCGAACTAGATATCTTCATTGACATAAAGAAAAGCAGAAACCGGTGGGGAGGGTATGTCCAGAGAATGTTAGAGACACTTTGAAGAAAATTTTTACGGGAAGACCTGGTGGAAGAAGAAGGAGAGTTCGGCCCAGAAAACGATATCTGGAGGACGACCTGCGCAGACTCGGTGTAACAAGATGGAGACTGAGAGCGACTGCGACTGGAGGCGGATTGTCCAGCAGCCCAAACTCTCCAAGAGCTTTAGCGCAATTAAAAAGAAAAAAAAAGCGTACAGCGTAGGCACGGCACTTAACAGTGAATAGTTTTATTTTTTAGTTTAACCATTCCTTTAGTTGATGGGGAATATACGCACATTTATACATTCTGCGAGAAATGGTAACACAGTCTATACAACGTGCTGCATCCGTGGCATGGCATGCTTGAATTCCAACCACAAACTCGCTTCTTGTTTTTTAACAGAAGTCCCTTTTCTTAAATTTATCCGTAGGGTCAACGAAACCAGTAGCTGGTGTACTGAAACTGTTCGTTTAAATATTTATTTTCTTTCTCTTAGTTTTTATTGACTTTTTTGCGATACGCAGTCAGACAAAGTGAACAAGATGTATCAAGACCATGCATGCCATCTAACAAATTCCTGGAAGTTTTATCCCAGATATCGGGATGCAGTGTTAAATTTTTAGGAAGGAAATTAATTAGTGGTTATTACGTGATTTTAAAATATCGTTTGGAACAGGATAACGTGCACAGTATAATCATTAACAACCTAAACAACACTATATTCAGTAGTATAACTGTCGTCACATGCTTACAAAAGTTAACTACTCAAGTCTGGTAACCTGTAATATTTAGGGGAAACTTGCTTTGGCTTTCAAATTGTTAGGTATAGTAATCAAATTACAGTGACCAGCACAGTACATTTCACAAATATTATAGGCTACTGACAAACATTTTATAAGAAAATTTCACAATTTTTTTTAACTATGATTTTTAGGTCAAAGATTTCGTCGTTAGACTAATCTATATGTTTACCTGGAAAGGTATGACAGAGGGAAGGCGCTTAGTTGAAGGAAGTAGGTAAACATTTTTAAGATTAGTTAAAAACAATGAGTTATATCATTCCAAATGACTTAAACAAAGTTTTTGATCGGAAACTATCGAAATGAATTAAACAAGTAAGGTGAAATAAATTACTATGGCAAGATGGCACTTCTAGTCTCAAAAAACGCAAATAGTAATACACTTATTATAGTACAATGAAAACATAAAATAAGTTAAAATAGTTCTATGTAAATATTCGGTGTTATGAAGTCGTAAAGAGGTGCAATACTTCATAAATAGATGATTGTAATGATCGAAATTTAAAAAATTTTAATTCCTCAATCAAGTGGTACGTTCCCACACTCAAGTCGACGGACACAAGCCCAGGTCGTAAATAATGACGAATCAGGGGCACGTCAAACCCGACGACAGGGCGAAGACAAAGAAAAAACGCCTGAGTAAAGCACACAATAAGAATTTCAGGGCGTCGCTGACAGCTCGCAGTTTGTCACAATTTACAGCACCCAACAATCTGAAACAAAGACTTCGTCCAGCTGCCGAGTTACGTGGAATCGAGATGGAACGCCTGCTGTGGAGGTGAAGCGTAACTGCACGATTATGAAAGGCTTTACTATGTTACAAAGGAATACAGAGCAATTTTAACGAAGAAATAGACAATAGACACAACTCAGTGAATACTGCCAGTGCATCCTGCACAGCATGAAAACAAACCTTTGACAGTTTACTGAGATTTACGACTGGAAAGTATAGAGGTCGACCATAACGACGCCAACGAAGGGTTGATAATCGGCGGAACGAACAACGAGTAACTTAAACAATTAACCAGGACTCTGGAGTATGTTAACAAAAGATCGGTCAGAACCTTAGGGAAAGCCTAAACAAAGGATGACAGACGGCCAAGAAATTGCCCTACTTTCTTAGAATCCGTACCACGCTCGTCACATGAAACACTCCGGGGATGACGACGACCAACCAGCGTCAAGCATCTTCTAAGAGAGCTCGTGGAGAGAGTAAGAAGGGTTCGGACGACGAATCGTGAAACAGAGGATGAGATCTGCAGAAGAGTAGGAATTTGTACGACCAATCAAGAATCCGAGAAGGCGTAGAAATCCAAAACGTAGACTTATGGGTAAGATGTTTCAATAAAACTGTTTTGCGAAGACGCGGAGCGACAGTTAACAGTCAGTCAAGCAGTTAGTTAGTTAGTCAGTCAAGAGTATATCGTTGATAGTTGATAGTCGCAATTAATAGTCAGAAGTTAGTACATACGATAGTCAGACGGTTGGTTATAGTCGGAACAGTAATACGGTCCGTGATAGAAACAGTTTGTGCGACCGACCGAATTCACAATTTAGTGAAGTCATAAGCGAACATAGACATCGATATAGTCACACTTATACACAATTCTGTGCGGCAAACATAAACTATAAGTGCGCACGGGACTTGAAACTACAACCGACGCGAACATAATAACGAAAGCACTTTAAATTCCAAAGTATAACGGTGACTGACACTTAAAACACTCTCACATTACAATGAATCGTCACATTGAACAATTAATTGAATGAACTGTATCAAATAATTAAACACACAGTACGCGCTACATCCAGATACACGGAACAGTTAACCATGTACACGAACACGGCAGACTTTCAGAACAATTCAGTTTAATGACAACATCAACACCTCAATATTTGAACTCCGGACACTCGAAATCAGCGGGGTACCACAACACCATACACATGACGGGAGTGGAGATTTAGTGAAGTGAAGTGATTAGTGCTCCTCATAACAGTGATTAAGATCCTCGACGAATCATCCAGAAGATGTCTTCTCACAACGGCGGAATATTGGATAAACATTCTCAAAAGATAAGCTTTATGTCTATCAAATCTTAGTAGTATATACTACTGTTCTGTTGTCTCTTTTCAAAGAACAAACCCCAAGAGATTATATATATATATATATAAATCATATGAATCATAAAATCTATAAAAAATAACATTAACGTAATTCATCATCTGAGAATAATGAACGCATTTAGGTAGGGATAAGTATATTTGTTGATTGTTTATTGCTCGTATATGTTTTGTATATTTGCATTATTTACTGCATTTGAATGTACCATGTGTTTATGTTTCAGGAAACATCGTACAAATTGTATTTTATATCATGTGTTTTAATATGTATGTAATTGCAGGATATAGTCACTTACTTAATCAACAAGTGTAATAAATAAGTAGTTAATTTACATTATTCTTGCGTTCATTATTGAAATTTGACCTTTATTATTAATATATTTCTTTCTAAGCGTTACACAAAGTCTCACAATTTCTGCTAAGTATCAATGGACACAACAAACTCGATCATTGAGACGTCCGATTAACAGACTCATAAATCGTATTTAATTAACCACTGTGTTGAGTCAAATCTGACGAGTAGGAACAACTTTTATATATGTATCAAATTTAACGCACAACATAAGATTAACATAAATATAAAGTCGATCAATCATTATACCCAAGATTCTGATTCATAATTGATGAGTAATTAATCCATGCAGATAATTAGCAAAGATTAATATTCATTAAAAAGAAATGGCGTCCAACTTCGGGGCTAGATACATGTGAAAGATTGATAAATTTATAGATTTAATAATTAACCCATTTATGCAATTAATACGCATAAATATCCATTAAAAAGAAATGGCGCCCAACGTGGGGCAAAAGAGAGCAGACAGTAGTATTTAGATTAGTTAAAATAATATAGTACGTAAGATATTAAATAAGTGTAAGGTTAGCTTGACTGGTAAATGATAACGCGAAGCAAGGCTAAAATGGCTAGCGGTAGTTCTGACAGCATGGACTTTGACGTTAACAACCAGTTAGGCGCACCCGACACCAACGAAGAAAACTCATCAGTCGTCGAACCAAATATGACTGAGGAGACGTCAGATGTCAGAGCGCGGGGACAGGAGTCACAGCAACCACAGAACTCCCAACAACAAGGAGAAGTCACATTACAATCATTAATGGACTTCATGAGCGAAAGATTCGATCAACAGAATCAGAAATTCGATAAAGTCAACGAAAAATTCGATCAACAGAATCAGAAATTCGATAAAGTCAACGAAAAATTCGATCAACAGAAAGAAGAAATCAATCGGAAATTCGATAAAATCAACGAAAATTTTAATAAATATAAAGAAGAAATTATGCAAAATATGAATGATCAGTTCACGCTGTTTCGCACAGAAATACGTGAATACAATGATACCTGGAAAGTGGATGGAAACGAAGTCCAGAAGAAGCAAGAAGAAGTGATGAATGAGAATTACGAAGATGTACGGAAAGTACAAGACACTGATAACGCTGTCGATTTTACAGATGCGTCAGCTACTGAGACAGTATCAACTGTTCGATCTAACGTAAGTTCAAGAAACAAATGGATTAAGAAGAAAAATGATTGTGTTCCTTTGTATATGAGGAAGTGGGAAGAGGATGATCCAGACATGGTTAAAGATAGTAAAATTGCACTACTACCAAGTAGAATGCATAGAAGGTACAAATCAAGTAACACGAGAATAGATACGGCATCAGTGAATCCTATGATGAAGTATCCAGCTTGTGAAATAAACATTGATCGGCGAAGTAGTCGAGCTGCATCAATAAGAAGCATGAAGGGAAAGTTTAAAGCTGAAACAAATACCGCATGTTATAAGGCTAAAAGCAAATTTACGCAAGCCATAGATGACGTGAAACGGAAGGACCTACAAGATCCGTATGCATATTCATCATGGACAAGAAACGTCATGAGGAAGAGGAGAAGAAAGAAATTTACTAGACGACTTAAAAATGTTGTAAAGGATCGTGATAGTACTAGAGGGAGAGTCCAAGCACTCGAGGTAAGATTTCTTAGGAACCTAAGAAACAAAAATTTATTATGTAAGCACACGAGTAGTAAACTGACTGTCGAACAACGGAATTGTATACAGGCTTGGAAAAAACGGCGAAAACTACTCAATGGATACGTAGACAATGGTAGTACCGCTGCGAAGGGTTGTCTAAGCCAAGGAAAGCGATTTAACGCTTGCTGGCCTGCGGAGGGTCGACAAAAAGGAAGGTGTGACACACTTCTCACTCACTCACATAGAACGAGACGGAGAATGGTCATAAATCTTAGGCGCACAAGTGCAGCACATTGTACCGGAATAACGGGGACGGCCGACCGGCCATTGGAAAAATATGTGACGCAAAACCCAAGGTTAAACACCTTACTGTTTACAAACAAAAATGCGTGCGTAGTAACAGCACTATATTGACAAGACAAAAAAAAAAAAAAAAAATATGTCATCACAAATATAATTTAAGAATGAATAAATGAAAACTTATTAAGAAGACGATTTTAAGAATGTTTGAAAATGTAATGATAAAATTAGATGGTACTGAATAAAATACATTAAATACATTGGTTGTGTGGGAATACATAAACCAAAGAAAATAATTAGAGATGAATATTGATGAATGAAGAGTATAAGATTAATGAATGAAATTAAAACAAAGCCACGTATGAGCTTGTAGAACATACGGCAAATTAAAGTGCATTAAATGTAAATGAGCCAGCGAAAGGAAGTATAGAGAACACGAGTGGTAGCGACGACTCCCGGCGACCAGTAGAAGACATAGGTTAGGTAATTTGCTCGCGCGGCCAGTCCAGCTAACCAAATAATGATGTGCATTTTACTATATTGTGTTTAGCCAGTATTTCAATGCTAATTGTGTTTATGATCATCACATATTTGTCACTCGTTATGTTAATTAGACATGTAAACATCAATATACACATAAAGTGATTAGTTGAAGTGTACCATGTGTCAGAAGGACATTGTGATAATATGACGCATGACACTAAATACATTAATAATTATGGATAATAATAACTTGTTAGAATGTAGAGATTCGAATAATTTGTTTATATAATTAATAATTCAAAATGGACGATCGTTTTATAACTTTAAGAATAAGCGTTTGAGTATGCATCATGAAGTATGCTGATTCCTCGATTGTTTAATTAATATGTATGTTTCATTTATCAATGTAATCGTTTATAATATGTTACGAATTGATCATATGTATATATTTGTTAGTAGCAACTGTATTCTTGAGATAATAATAACAAGTTTAAAATTATTTTATTGTTATATAAGTCATCGACATAAGATCGATTAATCTAATGGATAGCTAATCTACAGCTTATCTATTACATTGTATATAAACGATAACTAAACAAACTGTCAAACGGACAGATGTATGTGTCTTAAATTCAATTATTTACTTGAAATCGTATTGTACAGTCCGCATGTGGACAGATAAAATGTAGAAAATGCGTTCATTTCACTCAGATGAGCGGCAATAAATTTATATGACCATATAAAACATCAAGATGGGGAATAACAATTAATTGCTTCCTACGAGAGATAGATGTCAGTCAACCATGTCCATTCCGAAGCAGACATCCACGACTGGGACAGAGCGCAGAAATTGGATCAGATGTCTCACGAAGTCCAACATCCAATCCAATTTGGGGACGATGTAATGATCGAAATTTAAAAAATTTTAATTCCTCGATCAAGTGGTACGTTCCCACACTCAAGTCGACGGACACAAGCCCAGGTCGTAAATAATGACGAATCAGGGGCACGTCAAACCCGACGACAGGGCGAAGACAAAGAAAAAACGCCTGAGTAAAGCACACAATAAGAATTTCAGGGCGTCGCTGACAGCTCGCAGTTTGTCACAATTTACAGCACCCAACAATCTGAAACAAAGACTTCGTCCAGCTGCCGAGTTACGTGGAATCGAGATGGAACGCCTGCTGTGGAGGTGAAGCGTAACTGCACGATTATGAAAGGCTTTACTATGTTACAAAGGAATACAGAGCAATTTTAACGAAGAAATAGACAATAGACACAACTCAGTGAATACTGCCAGTGCATCCTGCACAGCATGAAAACAAACCTTTGACAGTTTACTGAGATTTACGACTGGAAAGTATAGAGGTCGACCATAACGACGCCAACGAAGGGTTGATAATCGGCGGAACGAACAACGAGTAACTTAAACAATTAACCAGGACTCTGGAGTATGTTAACAAAAGATCGGTCAGAACCTTAGGGAAAGCCTAAACAAAGGATGACAGACGGCCAAGAAATTGCCCTACTTTCTTAGAATCCGTACCACGCTCGTCACATGAAACACTCCGGGGATGACGACGACCAACCAGCGTCAAGCATCTTCTAAGAGAGCTCGTGGAGAGAGTAAGAAGGGTTCGGACGACGAATCGTGAAACAGAGGATGAGATCTGCAGAAGAGTAGGAATTTGTACGACCAATCAAGAATCCGAGAAGGCGTAGAAATCCAAAACGTAGACTTATGGGTAAGATGTTTCAATAAAACTGTTTTGCGAAGACGCGGAGCGACAGTTAACAGTCAGTCAAGCAGTTAGTTAGTTAGTCAGTCAAGAGTATATCGTTGATAGTTGATAGTCGCAATTAATAGTCAGAAGTTAGTACATACGATAGTCAGACGGTTGGTTATAGTCGGAACAGTAATACGGTCCGTGATAGAAACAGTTTGTGCGACCGACCGAATTCACAATTTAGTGAAGTCATAAGTGAACATAGACATCGATATAGTCACACTTATACACAATTCTGTGCGGCAAACATAAACTATAAGTGCGCACGGGACTTGAAACTACAACCGACGCGAACATAATAACGAAAGCACTTTAAATTCCAAAGTATAATGGTGACTGACACTTAAAACACTCTCACATTACAATGAATCGTCACATTGAACAATTAATTGAATGAACTGTATCAAATAATTAAACACACAGTACGCGCTACATCCAGATACACGAAACAGTTAACCATGTACACGAACACGGCAGACTTTCAGAACAATTCAGTTTAATGACAACATCAACACCTCAATATTTGAACTCCGGACACTCGAAATCAGCGGGGTACCACAACACCATACACATGACGGGAGTGGAGATTTAGTGAAGTGAAGTGATTAGTGCTCCTCATAACAGTGATTAAGATCCTCGACGAATCATCCAGAAGATGTCTTCTCACAACGGCGGAATATTGGATAAACATTCTCAAAAGATAAGCTTTATGTCTATCAAATCTTAGTAGTATATACTACTGTTCTGTTGTCTCTTTTCAAAGAACAAACCCCAAGAGATTATATATATATATATATATATATATAAATCATATGAATCATAAAATCTATAAAAAATAACATTAACGTAATTCATCATCTGAGAATAATGAACGCATTTAGGTAGGGATAAGTATATTTGTTGATTGTTTATTGCTCGTATATGTTTTGTATATTTGCATTATTTACTGCATTTGAATGTACCATGTGTTTATGTTTCAGGAAACATCGTACAAATTGTATTTTATATCATGTGTTTTAATATGTATGTAATTGCAGGATATAGTCACTTACTTAATCAACAAGTGTAATAAATAAGTAGTTAATTTACATTATTCTTGCGTTCATTATTGAAATTTGACCTTTATTATTAATATATTTCTTTCTAAGCGTTACACAAAAGTCTCACAATTTCTGCTAAGTATCAATGGACACAACAAACTCGACCATTGAGACATCCGATTAACAGACTCATAAATCGTATTTAATTAACCACTGTGTTGAGTCAAATCTGACGAGTAGGAACAACTTTTATATATGTATCAAATTTAACGCACAACATAAGATTAACATAAATATAAAGTCGATCAATCATTATACCCAAGATTCTGATTCATAATTGATGAGTAATTAATCCATGCAGATAATTAGCAAAGATTAATATTCATTAAAAAGAAATGGCGTCCAACTTCGGGGCTAGATACATGTGAAAGATTGATAAATTTATAGATTTAATAATTAACCCATTTATGCAATTAATACGCATAAATATCCATTAAATGATAAATAATTAATGAGTCGTAAAGAATATGTTACCTTATGTTTTAGATTATGGTAGAAGAAGAAACTCAAAGGACGAACAGATATTAATGGGAAGAAGTTATCGATGCTGATAATCGACGTACAGTATCTGTTGTTTTGTTTATGTTATGTTACACACACGGAAGATGTTACAATGTATTTAACTGCTGAAGGTGCCTTGCCACACCGTGAAGCAGATAGGGCCACATTGCAATGGACGATTGTGAGTGACACACCACAACCGCGGGGAGGTAAATGACCATCAGAGGTGTTGTCCAAAAAAACTGAGAATATTTTTTGTTTGAAAACGACCATGGAAACAGAATTTGTGGATGTCAAAATAATAGTAAACTTACAAGACAATTTTTGAGAAGATAAAAGACATATCGGGCGACTGAATGTTAAAAGAAATTGTGGTTGACTTTGAGGCTGCCACTCATAATGCTGTAAGGATAATTTGGCCAACGGCAAACCTATTTGGATGAAGATTTCATCTTTACATAAACTGGGCAAGTTTTTATGATTTTATAGATTAAATGAAAATATATTTTATATGCAAAAACTATGGATAAGTAAGTGGTCAAATATTCCTCTAAAACAATTCCGCAGGGCAAGGTCATTTTCCACACTGCGCGGTCGTGGTGTGGCAATTTACTCAACGCATTTTCTTGCGACTAATTCTTTTCCTACCTGCTTGGCCGGTGTGGCAATAGCCCATAGTTCTAGATTCTCGTAACGGTGTGGCCATTTACCTCCACGTGTTTTTAATGTACGTGTACGATACTAAGAGGTTATGATGTTCTTATTGTGTTGCAACTGATGGCAAAATATATGAAATCATACGAAAGCATTTTTTAAATCTTTGTTGATATATACACATGTGTATTTTATTTTAATTTTAACATTTATTCGTAACATGCACGAACTGTCTTCAGTTATGTGAACACAAATTATACATTACTACCCTTCCAAATGAGCAAAACAAAAGGAACAGTTACAGTTATATTTTCATTAAACAAAATATTTTTATTTTGTTTCCATATTTGCACAGAAAACAAGATGGATGGTCAACGTTAAACATTCGTGTAGACGAAGAGTCTTGTAGGCTCAGATGAGGAGACGCTACATGGACGGTTAATAGAATCCTAACTGACATGACGGTCAGACGTTTTGGTGATATTTATCAACCCAAAGTGTCAGTACTGTATGTATTTGTCTTACCTGCTCCAACCAGACGTTATCCACAAGCCCCTAACAACACAACACACCCTCTCGCAAGAATGTCTTCAAATTCATCCCAGAGACAGTGCAGTAAATCTGTCACTTGAAGACTTTGCCTTGAGCGAAACTGAATACATTTGTTAGTGGAAGATTAAGATTATTATAACGAACTTGACAAGTATTTGCTTGGATTAGTGACTGCTTTTTACATTCGTCTCTTTCTGTTAATTCTGAATCCAAATAGGCTATGTGTTTAAAACGTAAGCTCTTAGCTCATCCGTTACAAGTCGGGTGTTCACGTTAAGGTACAATACATTCCCGCACGCCCACTCTACGTATGTTGTGTTTGATAACTTCATTAAGGCTTACATGCTGGAACATTTATGTTGTAGATTTTATCTTCATTAGTGAAGCTGGTTAAACATTATCCTCCCTGCGGGAAGGTATTAACTATTCATAACAGTGTCATGATGACATTTTATTCTATTTTTCCTTCGTTTAGAGTCAGCGATGGCATGTTAAAAACATGTTTTTATATGCATATTTCAGAAAATACGTGTTTAAGCGTAATTAAATTCTATAATTTTACCTGTAAGGAACAGTTTACAGTGTCTAAGAAAAAAAAGAATGACTTTTAAGACTGGACATCATTGCTACCTAACAGTACCACAAACATTCTGTAACGTAGATTGTGAACAGCTTCCACGTCTGTCAATTCAAAATTTGAACTACAAATTGTTCATGATTTGGAAGAAAACTGGTCTTTGGTTGAGCAGAATTTTCAGTTTTTCAAGGACATATGGTTTTTGAACAACAACCGAAAAATATAAACGATTATATTTTTGAAACCGAAACATTCAGTTCTGTACTCAGTTGTTGCGCTCCTCGCTTTAATAGAAAAACTGATTGTGTTGAAATAAAAAGACGCATTTACTTTGTACTTTGGCTTTTCGATTTGTGTTGCAAACTTATTTCCATTTAAGTGAGTTAAATGATAAATAACCATTTTACCGATTATAGGTACACAATATATCACCAGTTTTTCTTAAAAACATACATAAGTCGGCCAGTGTTGTGTGTGTTACGTTTTCACATTTGCTGCTTACTTTTACCGCTAACTATTTCTACATACAACAGCAGTTAAGAAAAAAGTAAATCGTTCGTTTTTTGCGTCAGCACGGAATTATGTCCGCACGAAAAGACGTAATGTTTTTAATTTACAGATGAAATAGTAAGACATAAAACGGGCCGCGCAGATCGAAAGGGGGGAAGGGAGGGCAGGAAGGCAGTGCAGTAAATGGGATGTGAGGTTACCAACCGTGGGACACATCAGCCACGCAACTGTTCTGACCACAGAATAATTGGTCCGAAAACACCGCGTCAAAGATGAGATCTTTTGTCACTGCGCATCCAGACATCCGTTTCACATCTAATTATTTTAGCTGTACCGGTACGACACTAAGAGATTATGATGTTTCTGTGCTGTAACAGTGACCGAAAAACATGCGATATCATTGGAACCATTAATAAAGTCGCTACAACACAGATAACAGACACTTTGATTAAAAAGTTGCGAGTTGTTTGATTAAAGTCGATTTGTTGTGTTGCACTCAAACATTTTTCTGAGAATTACGTTAAACTAAACTGCCATGATACAGTTAGATACAGTCATGTATCTAAAAGAGATTCAGTACTGAGCAACTGCAGAGATGTATCAACGAACATTTCTTGATAATTATTATTTAATAGATAGTTCGGAAGTAAATATTATCTGGTATAATTTCAGTATTCTTATAAAAACAGTCTTTTGCACCGGACGTTACGAGCGTTCTGTGATATTGCATCTTAGAGCACAAAGAACGATAGAATTTTCTTAGAATTTACAGTTAATGGGGATTGAAACCCCTACGGAATAAGCATTAATTTTTAATAATCTCAGCTACACAGGTTTTCGAATAACTACACAGCTTGTTATAAAGAATATGCTAATATATCTATTGCGTGTAGCAGGCAATTAATGGCCCAAAGGAATGTAAGAATTCTGTTAATCAGTAAGCACGGGTTGAACATGAGTAAGCGCGTAATACGTAACGGACATGATGCACCGAAAGGAATGAACGCTAAAATTTTCACTTCGATTTTGTTTTACTGTGTCCTCTGTTAGCGTACTCTTGTACCCTAGAAATCGTATTTCGTTTTATTGCTCAGAAGAAAATAATATCCGAATTTATTAATTTTTATTTATTTGTTGATATTTGTTAAAGATAGTAAAAAGTTAGAAATGGGTAAATTTTGTCCAAGTTTAACGAACAATAAAACTTTCAACATTTACAGTTTAAAAAGCACAGAATTTACTTGTTAATTAATTTGAATGTCTTGGAAGTAAGCACTATAGTGTCAATCCCGGATTTACTAGTAGGTGTCCTGCCGCCCCTAGGCACTATTGTTAGCGTCGCCCCCCCCCCACTTTAATATTTATTTACATGTACACTTTAGTAACACATAGATTAGATTTATAACAAGAAATATACGTAGGCCTACTTTCTTTTTATAGGTTATTTATAGACCTACATGGTTTGGTTTTATCATCAAACATAGTAAAATCAATGAAAGTAATGTAAATTGGATAAATAGAACAAATAATTTAAGAGTGATTGAATAAGATCCCAAATTACACAAATGGGTTGATTTTACATTTGCTTTCGTCTTGCTTTGATCAGTGAAAATTCTTCAATAAGGCCTTCAAAGTTCATTTGTTCACTGTTTAAAAGTTCTGCCTCAACATGCAGTGAGAGTGAGTTGAGTTTTTCGTCATTCATTGTGGATCTAACACATGATTTAATTCTTTTTAAAACAAAAAAGTACGTTCTGCCGAACAGTTAGAGATATCTGTACACAAATACATACGAAGAGCTATTGCAATATTTGGAAATGTTGATTGAAGATTTAGTTAATATAAAACTAAATTAAATGTATGAAGTTCTTCCCTTCATTTAAACAACATTCTCTATTATGCTTTGAATATATGATCATGCGCAATAGGCAGGGCCGGATTAAGGTATCTTGGCGCCCTAGGCTAAATATATTTTAGCCTCCCCCTCACCACCCATAGGCTACTCTTACATTTATTTCAAAGAAGCTGAATGAAGCTTTAAACACCCTACAATATATTTCTTAGTTAGGAATATTTCAAATATCTTACTGTTTTGGAAATAGTCTCAAGAACTGAAAACTGAGACTATTTTTCAGAGATTGTTTTAGAGTTACACCTTCAACCATTTGTAGTTTGCATGGCTTTCATAAGGAAAAAATTAACTAAGTAGTTACAGAATTATAACAGTTTTATTAAGGGTAGATTTTACATCATTTACACAAAGAAGACAATCAGTTAAATATCTTGTTGATTTGTTAAGACTCATGTAAAGTTCAAGCTAGATTCTTTTTCCTCGCTTTAGATTGAGTAAGCGTTTTAGTCACCTCACTGAAATCAAGTCCTTGCAGAAAGTCACTTTCAATGAACGAGAGGGCTACACTGGTCAGTTATCCTGGCCCAAATTTGAGCGTAAATAATTCTACACTCTCTTCAAAACTGAAAAAGGTCTTTCGCCACTGCAGTTATAATCGGAGAAAACAGTTTTGAAAGCACTTCTATTATTTATACAGGCCTACAGTTTTACCATAATTTCTCGCAAACAGGCGCCTGTGTTAAAAATGAACTCAAATTTTTATCCTTGTAATTTATTGCCAATTTTACATTTAGCTGTAAAATTTTATTATTTTTTAGCTAAACTTTTGCGCCCCCCAAAGTGCCGCGCCCTAGGCTACAGCCTAGTCAGCCTAATGGTTAATCCGCCCCTGGCAGTAATCCCTATTGACTTCTAGATCGAGGCACCCCAAGCGATATCGAAACAAACTATTTTAGTCGGCAAAAAAAGTGGACAAGAATTTCAACGGAGTGTCCAGACCTGTACATACGACCGTGCTCCGCTCCGACCACCGCTATTGATAGGCCCAGTGTCAGTACCGTGTAATTCAATGATATAATTAAAGGTTATTTCAAAACCATTTTCTTCAATTTGGCCATAATGCAAGTGGCCAATACAAATACTGTAATTAAACAACCGAAAACATGAAATTTTAACAAATAATTTTTCACCTCGTGCCGCCCCCTGAGCCTGCCGCCCCTAGGTACGTGCCTAGTGGGAAATCCACTACCATGTGTAGTGTATCAGTCGTCTTTAGTGTACCCAGATCTCTTATTCTGTACTCGGTAGGTGTACCAAACCGTCGCTGTTGACGATCATTAGCGTCGTGCGAGTCTGCAGAGAGCGTCGTCAACGGAGCTTTTAGTAGCTAGAAGCTCCCGGAACTGCAGAAATGGCTTACTATTTTCAAAAAACACATTTATTATTACTTAAAATTACATTATTAAATATTTTGATTTCCTAAAGCAGTGAGTAAAGTCGTTCTTAAGTATGATTCTTAGCGTTACAGAAGCATTACCACCATGCCATTTTTGTACGTCTTTTTACTACGACCATACAAATGAAGAGGTTACGCATAATACGCTAGAATCAAAGTTAATTATTCTGTATACAAAACAAAAGTCTTAAGACTCTTACATAAATGCTCTACATAGACTCTTACAATTTCTTTTAAATTTAAACTTCCATTTTTTTCACATGCTGCTCCTAAAGTTAAACAAATTTCAAACCAAACAATACTTTCGGTTTTAGGTCTCAAGGGTGTGGTGCCTCTCTTGGTGTTTTGCTATCTCCTTGCCGACCTCGGCTTTGCTAAGATGCACAGCTCTCCGCTCCTTGGCAAGAAGATCGATAGGGATAACCCCAGCGATCACTATAACAGCTGGTTTAGAGATGGTGCGGTAAGCACAGGCTACCCTCAGCATTCCCCTGCGCAGCACTTGAGCTAGCCTCTTTCGGTGTACCTTAGTGTTTAGGGAATCCGCCCACACTTCTACGCCGTATAAGAGGACTGACTGGACCGCCGTCATCAGCAGGTAGATAATAACAATAATAATAACTACAATAACAAAAACAATAATAATAACAATAACAGCAATAATAATAATTTTTAGGCTGATCTTAGAAACGAGAATATTCTAAATAAGCTGTCTGTAGCATCATCGATAAAATCAATGGGTATACGAATAATTGGAAAGATCGTTTTTGTAGGTTGATCTGCAGTAGACTTCTGAATAATATGTGTGTAAAAGAGTGGTAAAAGAGATAAAAGCCTGTTGGATGTCCTAGGAAGACGTGGCCGTAAAGTTGTATAACCGGAACAGGCTTTTAATCTAATCCCTAGAAGGGAGAAAAAGAAGAACTTTTGGAAAAGTATTACTTGTCCAACTACCTCTATTCCCTTCACGCCGGGATTAGTATTATGTAAAACTAGTTGGAACATACTTTTCCCTCAAGTAATCATCAACTAGAATGACAACATGGGTGTTCAAATCATGTGAAATCATTGTTTAGCCTTTCTGGCTGTCCTTATATATGTGTACTCCTCTGGTTGTATGAAATAGAAGGAAATGTGGCAAGCGACCCTTTCTCTCATTCATGAGATAGTGCAAATAAAACGTAGGCGCGCTCTCTCTCTCTCTCTCTCTCTCTCTCTCTCTCTCTCTCTCTCTCTCTCTCTCTCTCTCTCTCTCTCTCTCTCTCGCGCGCGCACACACACACACACACACACGCATAGTTTAACGTATTCGTCGCAACTATAAAAGATAAATAATTGAGGCTGATAAATAAGTGATTTTCAGTTTTACTCAAATTATTATAAATATTTTGAAATTTCATATCTCATTTACTCATTAAGGTCGTGTATGTGTGTGTGTGTGCGCACGCGCGCGCGCATTTGTGTAAATGTGTGAATCTATGAAGGCATGGAAAGATGATACTGAGTTATAAACGAACCAAAGAGTGAAAATGAGGTGTAAACGTTCAGTGGTGTAGAGACGCTGATAAAGTAAGTGGGTGGGACAGCTTTGTGTTTTAACATCATTAGTGTTCAATACATATGTTGAGCAAATAATTAATCTTGGCATGTAAGTGAATTTTAGGGAGTAAACACGTGGATGAAATAGCTCGTTTAGCTGAAATTGAGACACAGCGTTCTCATTATGTAGGCCTACATTACAATGTAGTCATTATATTCTCGTTATGTATGGGAAGGAGAGTTGCAAGATCGCCATAGTGATGACCGGCAAGGAAACAGAAGTTGAGGAATTGGAGACAAAACAGGAAAAATGAGTATTTAACTGGGAGGCATGAAGTGAAACAGGTAAGGTTTCAAATGTTTTGGAGCTGAGTGTAAGTAGAATATCAACCGAGTACGTTGAATCTTCGACAAATCCTAGATTTTAAATCTAAGGTAGCATGAACAAAAATATCTATTATGAGAACCAAACGTTTCTAACTCAGAAACAGTTGATTGAAAAGAAAAAAGAATCTCATCAGTATTCAAGTCACGCGTAAGGACAAAATAAAATTTTAAATTTACCAGTTTACCCAATCTTGTGACTTCGTCTTCCGTAAACTACAAAGCTATTCTAACGAACTAACGAAGTCAACAGAGTTCGTTAGAACAATCAAAAATAAAGACTACATGAAGTACAATTGAAATATCAAATGCACATAAACACTTACATGGAAGGTATGTAAGTGTGTGTAAAACAACTGCAGTAGCTTCTATATAGCCCAAACTGGTACAGCTTTTATTAAACGATTTAAGAGACCAAAAAGGGACATTGAAAGAGTAAGGTCAAATTGTGTACGTCACGTAATGAATAATAACCTTAATTATACTGATTTTAAAACTATTTTAAACTCTTACATACATATGTAGAAAATGTATGAATGTTGTGTAGGTGCATACAAATACCGATATCTGTATTGTTTATACTTTAATTACTTACTTAATCTCCGTCTTCGACTCCATTTTACAGACGTAGCCGAACCATCTCAACTGCGAGCTTTCTATCATAACAGTTAGAGGAATCACCCCGATGTTCCTGAAGATAGTGAGGTTTCGTATTCTGCCTCGTCTTGTTTTTTATCATTGCTGGGATGTGTACAGATTTGTAGACTGTCACAGTTTTATCCAGTTCTCTTTTCCCATGACACTTTTGTATTATGGCTCCACACAGTCTGCTGGATCCCGAAATACGGGAGTCTATTTCTGTTTCAGTCCTGCCATCCACGCTGAACACTGCACCTAAATATTTGAAGGTACCTGCTCGATCTCACTGTTGTAAACTGTTCATTATCTACTTATAACAACGGTTTTTGTTTTCCTGGAGCTAGTGATTATCTTTTCCTTACCCAACTTTTCCCCACACATTCATATTATATTGTTTATAAATGCACGAAATATTGCATACATAGAGACATATACAGTAAAATTTCACCAATTCATTATTTAAGAAATTCGCGATAATTCGGGCTACTACTTGATTTTTTTTAACAATAGTAAATAAGGAAATAATGTATCCCCAACAGTGAAACTAAGCCATTGGAGGATAAGCAAAATTATGTACATACTGCTTTGAATAAAACATACTGCTAGAGCCTTGTCAAACTTGAATGTTGGGGTACTCCGTGCGAGTTCGCATTCGGTGAGTTTTTTGACAGTGATATTCATTTCTATTGCAATGTTAGATGTTGTTATAATATGTTAGTTCTTAATTACGTATTAGCTGTTTGCAATGTTACGTTCCACATAGGCTAATACAGCTGTGTCAGAGAATAAACTACAGACTTTCTGTGCATTTCAGAAATTCAGTTCAGTTGGTGATTTGTTTTTGTGACGGTGTGTTGTGTTTTAGGGTGCGTATGCAAAATGTTAATGAGTTCACTTGGAATGGAGAGTTGACTGACGTTTCAACAAACAATGAAAATTATACACCGTACACGCCGCTGCTTCAGCTCAAAACATCATTAAAGAATTTAAGATTTCAAAGTCTACAGTATATGGCACAAAAAAGATTATTAAATTTTGTTTCTTCTAAAACAAGGTACAGATTATAACAGAAACGGAAAACTGGAGCCACGTTAAGTAACGTAGTTGAAGTGGTTTTTTCCTGGTATAAACAACAGCGTTTCGTTTTGCTGGGTACGGAAATTCAATTAGGCCTAGGAGCGGAATAATTCGTTATTAAATTCGGTGATGCGATTTTTAAAGCCAGCACTGAATGGTTTTACGGATTCTGAAACAGGCGTTTAGTGGTTAATAGAAGAATTTGTTGTAAATTATTAAGTAGTGTTGCGGACAGCAATGAGCCTTCTCGCTTTAAATTAAGTAACACGACGGGTGATAATTTATCCTTCCACAAGTTTAAAATGTTGATGAAACGGGTTTATTCTAGAACGCGGAACCCGAAAACACTCAAGCAAATAGAATAGACACATCTGTTCCAGATTGAAAAATAAATAAATAAAGCTTAACACGGCCATTTTATGTCAACTTCTATGTTTAACACCCATGATTACAAAAACTAAGGTAAATAAAAAACGTAATGGACCAACCTCTTGGAATTTATCGGGCTAACAATAACGCGTGGTTTACAAGAGATCTCTTCGCCGATTGGTTATTAAACCACTGTGTAGCGGCAGAAAAAAATATTTCAGTTGGAAGTGTTAAAATTCGAAGAAACAACGATTTCTGCCA
The DNA here is from genome assembly GCA_034769895.1 of Magicicada septendecula. Lineage (NCBI taxonomy): Eukaryota > Metazoa > Arthropoda > Insecta > Hemiptera > Cicadidae > Magicicada > Magicicada septendecula. The sequence continues at coordinate 496,986,221 of CM068367.1, forward strand.
TATTCATATTAGATAATGCTCCTGCACATTTTCACTTTCCGACTCGAAAAAGAAACCATCCCGTTTCTTTCTTCCGCTTGATATTTTATCCCTGATTCAACCTACGGATCAAGGTGTGATTCTGAGATGTACACGTCTCTACAGGCGAAAACAAATGGAGGATTGCATGGTGTTTTTTGAAGACAATGCTACTAAAGAGGGCAGGAGATGAGAGAGGTTTTTGACAACAAATAAAAAGTATAATACTGTATCGGAAATTGTTGTTTTAAATTGGGCAAATAGAAAACTCCATGGCAGTAAATTCTTGGAACATGGTCTTACGTAACGCAGAAAACGTATTAGAACTGGACGAAGGTATTGCAAATGAGAATTTCCAAGAAGGTTTTGGTATAATAACAGCAGTGAAATAAGAGAGCATCTGGAGATAGACGACGAGGAATTCAGTACTGAAATTTAACGACAGATGATATTGTTGCGCACAGTAGCAGCTGGTGGTTCCAAATTTTGGTGGTTTGAGTAGTCGGTTGAGTGAAGTGGGGGGGGGGTAAAAGAACACATTAAACAGGAGGCAGACGTACTACATATGTGCATCATAAATAGTGCTGTCGTATGGAAACAAATAGAAAGTTACTGTTTTCCAATTATTTGAGCAGTTAATTTATGGGAAATTCCAAGTAGTTGTGTCAAGTTCATATAACAAGCATGATGCAAGCGACTGAGGATCATGTTTAGGAGAAGCAATGAAACCCCAGAATCTTTCAACCTGTTTACCTGTTTATCTTTCAGTGATACACTATGACCATTTGAAAAACATTAGCAACATCAGTAGTCTCATCAGGAATTATATCCAAATAATCCGCTTCTTGTATCTTACTCGTTATTTCTTCGTGGCATATTTCTAACATTACTATATTTAAAAAATTACTTTGAATGGTTTTTTGGGTGCCCTTAAATGCAGTTGCTTCCTCTAAATGATTGTTCATTGCTGTGTCAAGCTCAGAACTGAAACCAAATAAGCCTCGAATACACCAGGATCTGATGAAGATTCAGTCTCATTATGACCCCGCATAACTAATTCAAAAGCTCCACAGAAACGAATACAGTTTATTATTATATTTAAGACGATTATTGCGTACTCTTTCGTTGTGTGAAACAATATTTCGTCTATATTCACTGTCCAACTGCTGTGCTATACGTACCAAAAAAAGAAAACTGAAAAGCATTCTTTATATGTACACTTAACGGCTGATGATTTCTTATTTTCTTCAGCTAGATGATTAATATCTTTCATTCCAAATTTCGTCCAGCGGTTCCATCCAAACAATAAACATGGAAAACAAAATAAAGAATTTCTTTCGTCACAACCACATAACCAGTTACTATTTTCATAATATTCTACTTTAAATGAACGATTAAATTGTCGACCGCCTGATTTTACAATTTGATTTATTGTTAAGGAAGACATTTGACGTCCTAGCCATTGGATCTTAATGCTATTCATTTTAAACTAAAAAAAAAACACGTTGAAAAGCACGCAGAATCAGTAACTCCAAAAAGCACAAACACAAAAGCACACAGCAGCACTAAATAAAGAAAAAATAATACTTAACACAAATAAAAAGTCAATTGACACGTTATTATCACAATCGCAGTTGCGCCAAATTATTACTATAATTTTATAAATTCAAACAATGGGTAACGTTTATCTTGAACCAATGTAAACACTAAACCTGACACCTTACAAATCAAGAAGGCTGTGCTTGCTGACTTCATAACACAACTAAGGATAAGCTACAACGCTACCAGTGGAGCGTTGCAGAAGCTTGTGCAACCGCCTAGCTAACATTGGGAACATACAGGCAACTGTGAAGAGTAACGCACGTTCTCCCATAAGTTAGTGTTGTAAGCTCTGCCATATACTGTTCAAGTTGCAAGCGGCCTACAACCACCAGCCTGCGCGCCACATTTGAATTGCACGGGAACATTACCGCATAGAATCTGATACACTTTCCGTTGAAATTTATAACACTTTAAACTGCTTAATGTTTTCGTATATTATTTTACAGTTTAGTTATTCTATTTTGGTGGTTGTGCAACGCTGCAACCATAGCACCAGCCGCCCCTGGTTGCGCAGATTCAAGGTAGTATAAAGAAGAAGGTAACGGAAAAGAGGATGTCTGTGATAATGACAAAGACAATACAGAAAGTGAACTGTCGATAGTTATAAAACTACCTGACAACCTAATTGCATTTACAACTATAGATTCAAATTTAAAAAAAATTATTTAACGCTACGAGAAATTAAACAGTAAGAGATTACAAAAAAGTACTTTGGAAAAAATTTCAAGATTCTTTGTTCCTGTGAAGGAAGGTAGGAATAAACCCAATACGTTCTAAAACTACTGAGCTTCAATACACTACGTTTTTGTTTTCACGTGTATTATTTACAGAATCTGTAGGAATTTATGATATGTTGGGGTTTTTACATGTATTTTTTAGCCACTATATATTAAACGTTAATATGTGCGTCATATATACGTAAGTAAAACTTCTTTTCCAGGCTGTTATTTACATAACATTGCACAATTAGGCCTATCAGAACTTAAAAATTTCAGTAATGTTTACGTAAGTTTTATCAAATAAAACATTAACAAAAATACAGTTTGTTAATATATAGCAATTATTTACAGATAAAAATAAGAGCCTTAAGTAAGAGTAAGTCCCCTTCCCATGTGTTAACACTCTCTAAATCTTGCAAAAATGAAAAAATACTCGTATAATTGAGATTTTTAATAATTCGAACTAGTGTTGAGCTTCATTTAACTCGAATTAGTGAACTTTTACTGTATTCACTTTTGTATGTTATACGTGGACACAAATTTCATATTCGTGTTGATTAGAATGTATTGCAAGAATATCAAAATTATTAAGATAATCCAGATTATATCTGTTAGAGTTATCAACTAAAATAACTAAGCTATATTATTACAAACAACATAAACGTTTGTTTCATTATATGTTTGTTTTACATTCATTACACTGTTTTTTATTGCTTAGTTTTTCTAAATCCGTTGTATCTGGAACGCACTAACAACGCAGAATTATTATTTTTCAACACAAAATGATTTCTTGTAAGAGAAACGAGTAAGACATAATAGTTAAGCCATAAATTGTGTTTTATACCCCTTTCGCGGCGCTGTTACGCTTTTATGTTCTGTTTTCTGTAAAACCTTGGGAATGAATGGCGTAACAAATATCAGCGACGTTTACGGTGTGCGCCTGCATTCCCACCACTTAACTCTGGCGTTATTGGTGTTTTGCTATAACACATGCTCGCGTAGAACATTACGTTTTACTCACAGTGAGAAGCACATGGTTACGTGATATCACCACCTATAGTCGTTTGTGTTTTAAACGAGCCTGAATTATGCGGTCTTTGACATTACTGCGAGATCGACACGCGGTCGGTTTGACTGGTGCTGGAGGCAAACGTTTGCCACCTCCTTGCGTATCCGGGTTGTGAGTGTCTCTAATGCAGCTCGCAGTGGCGTGGCGTGGGTACACAACAGCTGTTTCCAGTTGTGAGAAACCTAAAACATAGCCTAAAAATTAATTCGTACTTTCTCTAGCACGAAGTGTTCTTCTTAGAGTCAAAATATTTTGTAGAGTATTGTCTATTATTCGCTGACAGAGGAAGAAGGTCCCGGTTCAACGGCATTTGACTCCATTATACTTACACAGAATAAATCAAGACACAAATAATAGAATTAAAAATAATAAATACAAACAGAGAAACACATGACTAAACGAATAAAACACAAATAGGTACGTACTAATAGTAACTGCTGCACGTTGGTACCTAAAACGAATATAGCTGCTAACTCAGCGTTTTGGCGATTTATACAGCGGCAACACATTGGGTGGACGAATTTGGCTGTTTTAAGTTAATGGGTTATTTAGTATTAGTTTGACAGTACATTACAATAAACACCTCAAGCATTATTTTAACAGTGGCCAGTTTAGAAATTCGTGGCCTCACTAAACACTTTTCTTTTGAAAGAGTTAACTGCAACCCATATAAAAAGGAGTGGCTTCATCGTTGGGGTGACTCTTCTCCATCAAATACAATGGTTAAGAGCTAGATTAAAGTGACTACGCAAAAAGAAATTCTACAAAATCATTTCGGCTCGACTTACCGTAGAACGAGACAGGAGAGACTACTGATATATAAACGGCACGAGTGCGCAATATCTTACACGAACACGAACATCTGCGTATGACCAAAACCTACTGATATACCATGATTTATGGTACAGATTTTGCGTTCATCTTTTAAAGAAGTGGTACACATTCTCCCAGTTAGAACAATCAATGCAGAAAGTTTATTTTCTTATGTTAAGAAAATAATTATTGGATTGCATCAAATAGGCTTCACTGTTTTGTGTGTGGTCAGTGGTAACAATGCAATTAATCGAAAGGCAATGTCATACTTTAGTTCACCACCAAAGGTCAGTATTGTCTACCAACACCCATGTAATAGCTCCTCTCCATTGTTTTTTGTCCTAGATTCTGTTCATATTATTAAGTGTATACGAAATAACTGGATTAATCAGAAAGATCAAAATCAGTCATTAAAGTACCCATCATTTAATACAAATTGTGATCAACCCATCCATCTATCAACAGCTTCATTTTCTAGTTTTAAAAAAATGTATCAAATAGAAAATAAACCAAACAACTTAGTAAAATATTCATACAGATTAAATCTTAAAAGTCTAGCAGCAAGTAATTTTGAACGTCAGAATGTTAAGTATGTGTTAAATGTTTTTAATGATCATGTAATTCAAGGCTTATTATCTGTAGGTAACCAACATGCCATAGACTATTTCCAGAGTACGGCAGAATTTATCAAAATAATTTTAAATTGGTGGTATATTGTTAATGTTAAAACTACACTGAAGGATGAGCGTTTCAGAAATCCTTTACAAAAAACACTTGCTTTGGAACAAGAAAATTTTGCTTATTTAGAAAAATTTTTGACTTGGTTAGACTTGTGGAATGAAATTGATTTAGATTCACATAAATTGACAAAAGAAACTCATCTTGCTCTTTCACACACAGCATACGCTTTGATAGAACTTACAAAATATTGTATTTCAGAATTAAATTTTAGTTATATTTTACCAGGTAAAATTCAGACTGATTCATTAGAAGCCCGTTTTGGTAAATACAGGACAATGGCAGGATCACAGTACTTGGTATCAATAAGACAGATTTTTGAAGTAGAATCTAAACTAAGAATTCAAAATCTCTTACCTTTAACTTTAAATTCTGATACATTTGGTAAACTACAAGTACCGCTTTCAAATGATACGCTCTCTAAAACTATAGACAATATTGAATTTGAAAACACACTTAGTAACACTAGGGTATTAACAAACTTGGACCTTGTATATACTGAAGAAGAGTTTGCAGATATCAGTAACTATTTACCAGTTTTCACTTACTTGGGTGGATACTGTGCCAGAGCAGTTATAAAAAGAAATAAGTGTGAAGCTTGCCAAAAGCATTTAGTATTAGATACATTTTTTGATACAGAATTAAACACAAATTCTCATTACAGTTTAATAAAGAATATAGACAGAGGTGGATTATTGTATCCCCATCCTGATGTTGTAAATGTAGTTCTTTTAAATTACATCACTGTCCAAAAGTTAATTTGTAGTGAGTATGAAAAAGAATTTTTACAGTGTACAGAGCAAAGAGAATTAGTAATTGAACTGACAGAAAAGGCTGTGAAACAACACAATTTTTTCTTAACAGACTTTAGCTGTAATAATCATAGTAAAAAGTCAATCCTGTACAACACTGCCAAAGGTTCAACAAACATAATTTTAAATAATTATGTTAAAATTAAAAATGATAACTTCATAGAGTATGGAAACAAGAAAAGAAAACTGTCTACTGTGAAGCATTAACAGCTGAATTTTTTTAATAAAAATTATGTTTACTTAAATTTAGTGTTAAATCGATAACTGAGATCTTCTGAGATGCATGTCCATTCCTAAAAAGTTTCATAATCACTTTTATTATTTTGGGTTTTTGTAACATGAAATAACTACTTCACATTATGTGGAGTTGGATACACTAGATCAACTCTATGAAACTGAAATCTCTATTTCTGAAATATAAGCTTTTAATCCGATAGCATAACATAATATACATACAAACATAGACATAGTTTCTTGCAGGAAAAACATAAATTTATTGTACTCCCAGCAGTGTGTCATGCATATGCTACAAGTCATATGCATAGTGTGGTATAAATTTAACTAGCAAAAGATTGTTTTACATATTGAATGAATTCAGAGGAACATTTGAATCTGTTACATCTACCCCATCAGAAAATAAACCAACTAATCATTATAAATAAAGGAGGTTGTATGTAATAAACTGGTTGTTCTGTAGATCGGTAAATTCAGTTCATGATCATTGACATTATTCTTGTTATTAATTCAAAATAAGTAATGTTTTTATAAACAAGGATATATTTTAATATATTTTTTAGTCTTTACACGGTGTTTTGGTAGTGTTGTAACTATCATAAGCAGAAACATTATATAAATAAATATATATAAATTTGAAATGAATTGTTATAAACAGCTGTTTTTTAAATACATCTAAATTACGTTTATATATATTTAAATTGTATATATAAATGGGTATTATAATAGATGTATATATTATTTGATTAAGTTAAGAATTTTAAAAATATTATCATTTTAGTACGTATTTGTATTTGTCCATCTCTTAATTTATTACTCGTTTTGTTTTTATAAATTTCCAAATTTTCCCAGAGGTTCATTTTAGGAATATATCTAAATATATTTAATAGTTATATTATTTATAATAGTTATATCTAAAAAAATAATTTATTATTTGTTTCATGTTCTATAGGGACGTTTATATTACTGTGGAGATTATTAATTCAAGTAAAAATTTGATTATTGTTATGATTATTATTTTGAGATATCAAGAGCGTGTCATCTACTTGTGTATAGTAATTACCTAGAGGATCTAAGTTTTTAATAATATTTTGATTTTATTATCTAACTTTTGTAAATAGTATTTCTGATAAGACGGGAGAAGTAGGAGCTTCCATTGCCAGTCTGTCCTTTTGTTGATAAATATTATTAAACGAAAAAAAATTATTTTGTTTTAGAATAGTATTTAAAATGTGGGTTATATGTTTAATATATTCTTTATTGAAATTATTGTTTTTTAGTTTATTATTAATAATTTCAATTGTTTCAATTGTTTCTTTAATTGGGATATTTGTGTACATGTTTGATATATCAAAAGAAATTAATTTTGTATTTTTATTAATTTCAATTTTGTCAAGAATTGGGTAAGATGGTAACTCTAAATGTATAAACGAATTGTGTATCTATATATAGATTTACTTACTGTATCCAGTAACATAATTACAATTTTTGAAAAAAATTATATTTGCTGCTATGTAAATGAGAATAAAGCTTACTTTATATATTGTAATTGTGGTTTTTTACATTCCTGTGAATACAATTTAATTTTATTATGTGTACCTTTATTTGGTTAAATTTAGTATAGCATACAGGATAAATAAGCCTTATTGTAATACTTTATTGTAATGCATTTTACAAATTAAACAGAAAAATAAAATGTATACACTTTTTGTATGGTGCTGACTTATTTAAAATCATATAAAGAGGCTCCTGAAAGTTAATACATTTAAAAAATGTATTTGAACGTCATGTAACAAAAAGACAAGTTTTGAGACATTTACTCCTAGTAAAATTTTAACGAAACAGTGGTTCAAACAAAAGCGAATTTAATAAAATATTTGGGGCTTTTAATGCAGTAGGTATTTCAGAAAAACAAATTATGGTAAGCCTTTTTCAAATAGATTGTAACAGGTTAGATTTGATATGTATTGGGATCATTTTTCATTTCGGTAGTTAAAAGAAATCGCATATGTGAATTTTGTATTTTCTCTACAGTGTCTAAAAGTTCGGTGGAGAGTCAAGTTAAATGTAGGTAGGTTTTTAGAAAAATATTCAAGTGCACGATTGAAGAACGCACAAAGTTTATAACTCGCAGCATAATCACGTACTCTAAAAATAGAAATAAAATGTTGAATAATTGTGTCAAAATAGAAATGTAATTTCACGTCAGAATATGAATAAGGTTTTTTATATTTTGGCCATCTTTTAGATAGTAACGTATGCTGTTTATTTATTTACGTGCTGCTTAGACGACAATAACTACATAAATTTTAATGTTCGTAAGAAACTTGTGTTAACCGATATATCGACAGTAGCAAGGCGCTTGTATGTAATTGCGATATAATATTGAATGATTCACTCTACAAAATAGTTTTACAGAAAATGAATTAGTGTTACCTTAAAAAGTTTTAGGACCCCATAAACGATCATGCGTACCGTAATTATAGCCATGCGTCAGCGGCAATTAATAATTCGTAATATAAAAAAAGTTACAAATACAATTAGCTATTAAATTATTTAAAAAAGAATTTAATAGTGTACTTAGTTAATATAATTAAAAGTATAAAGAAGTTAGTATAATTAAACACAAGAAAAGTACGTGACAACAGTTACGGGAACCTAGTAGTCCGCACGACAAGGCAGCACGGGTCTAGATACGTGACGTCACTCCTCAGTTGTTGGGCCTGTATATCAGTAGGTTTTGGTATGACAAAGCTGCGCGCTGGAGGCTCCGTGCTCTGAGCGCCAACGATGAAATCGTGCTCTGAGCGCCGACACTGATAAGCCCGTGTTCTGTGCGCCAAGCTTATCTATGCATCATTAGACGCGGTAACACCTGGCTGCATATCTCTGTCCGTCCATTGTTGTCCAATTCCGTCGGAGCTGCAGAACTCTCTCTTTTCAACGAAGTACTTCACGTTTATTATTAAGTTAGTTAAATTTCAATATTAGGCAATGTACGCTACTATTTTATTAGTAACACTACAATTTTAGACCAATCATAAAATAAATACTAAAATTTCGGAACTTCTGCATTGGAATTTTAGTTAAATTTGTAACCATAATACTTAAATGACAAATAGTTTAGTCATAGCTCTTCAGTTTATGTATGTTTCCATATATATATATAGGCCTATTATATACAGTATATATTGCAACGGAACACACGATGATAAGCTATGTTGTTTGTATCTAAGCACATGGATGACGAACATTTACATGTTTAAATTGGTTTTATGTAATATTTTGTCTTTTAGCCGTAAGTTTTGTATTTAGAAATGGATAAGCATGTAGGGTATACCAAATTCTTCATAAAAAGGTGTTCTTTATTGTCATGTATTTTTTGAGTGAATTTGTGCGCGTGTGCAGGTGTGATAACTTGTGATCGCTATATCTTCCGCGGTAATTGACCGATCGACGTGAAACTTTGACTTATTTATGTAAATAGCTTCAATTTGTGTATACTCTGAGGTTCATAACTATTTTAGAAATATGGTTTTTTAAGTAGCGAAAAACTCAATTTGAAACGCTTATCATTAATAGGGTAATAAAATTTGTAGATAAGTTCAAGGCAAGTTAGTGCGGATTTATACAAACTGTTTCAGGAAAACTCTGTATCTTTTGAAATCATCAAACATGTGACCTCTAATTAACCAATAGGGTTAATTAAAAAACCAATAGGGTCATTAACCAATAGGTCTGAAAAAAGACATTAAATTCAGTAACATTCATACGCTGTAGAGTCAGGATCGACACAGTTCTTCTGTAGCATCTGCAAGGTGAAGTTGTGCTCGGCGTTCGAGAGTTTTTCTCGTACAAACATAGAAAAATCTAACTTAAAATAAACCTTGGTATTCTTTACGAAGTTCAGCGTGAAGAACCGAGCGGGTTAATTATTTAAATAAAATTATAGTATATTATAGTGCTCTTTCGTGTTAGTTTAAGATATCCGCATAGGGAATTAAAGACACTTCAAGCTTTCTTGGAAGGTGTGCGACTAATACACCGCATTTAAATAATACCCATATTTACCCTGAGATTGATCAAATTTAACGTATCACAATAATAAACTGTTTCGAGTAAAAACAATAATCATTGTGAGTTTAACAATTTGTGAAGAGTCTAATTGATGTTAACAGTTAGACATAATCATCAACGAGACTGATAGAAATATCGCCGCTGGAGTAACCCGCCATAGAAGAGGACTACCAGACGAAGAGGACGCCAGGAAAGAGTGTGACGATGAAGAAGAGGACGCCAGGACGGGAGCGACGATAGGAAGAAGAGGGTCGCATGTACGGAGGACGTATCTTCAACCAAGTAAAATCGATATATTATCGAACAATATAAACTATTATTCCAAATATAAATGCATGACAAGTTGTAATACAATATACATCTTAAAACACTATATTCTTGTGTATAATAAATAATTTTTCATCTCCTCCATAATAGACGTGTTTGTAATTTTAACACACTCACAATATACTTATTAGTTATAATTAAAATTGAACCTTTGCAATGTTAGATAGGTGTATATCTAACATTGTTCACAAATACACATAACAAAGCATAAAGTTTTCGTGACATAGTTCACAAACGTTTTTAAAGCGATCATACATGAGTGTTGAGACATACTAATTCTGTTAAATTACTACACATAAAATTCTTCATAACTTTACCCCAAATTACTCTTTTACAATTTTATTAAAATTGTAAGTTCTGTTTTCGGCTTGATGCTTCCAAAATTGATGTACCCTTTTTGTTTTGATGTACCCTTCACACGCTGATCTTTTTCCTCCGCACACAACCAGAACGTAATATAGGCCTACTCATTTGAACTTTTCACCCTGTGCTGATATCCCTCGTGAAAAAGTAGAGATTTTACGGGTATTTTCAAGAAAGTGTCTACAAACAACTCTCGCAGCGTCACGAGGCCGCCAAGCTCCCCCACCAACGTGCCCGCCAGTCCCTTCTCCTCAGGGCCGCTGAATAGGGAATCCCTATTCAGCGGCCCTGCTTCTCCTACAGTAGCGGTGTGAAGGAGGAGTGATTAGCATACGTTAATAGCATATATTAAAGTTACCTTTAATTCCGCACGCACACACGCTTAAATTCTATTCTTTTTATTTTGTTTCAGTTTTTTGTTTTTTTATTTTTATTTATACATTTATTTATTTATTTATTTAACGCAGGCACGCCTTCAATTCTTTTTATTTTGTTTCTTTTTTTAATTTTTATTAGGAGTGTTTTGTAGTTTATTTTCAGGATTATTTATATTACATTAATTACATAATCTAGGATTGTGAATTAATCCTTTGTCTTGAAATAAAAAACGAACGGCATTTCCTCATTTCAGGCGACAGTTAGCAACTCTATCAGATTCATTTTGAATAAAGCAATGTAAAGAATAAACGTATATAGTAATAACGTAAATAATAAACACGAAAGGAATGTAAATAATTAAAAAAAAAACACAAAATAAACGTATGAAAGAATGAGCGTATGTAAGAAGAAACGAATGTAAATAACTATTGAAACAGTAACTTTGAAAAATAAAACAATGTAACTAACTGCACAGCGTAAAGGTAGAATCGTAGACTCCAAACAGAAACGATAAATGTGTTATAAAAATGTGTTTTTATAGTAGTAGTGGTATGGTAATCACCCCTCTTTCACACCGCTCCTGTAGAAGTAGTGACTGGCGGGCACGTTGGTGGGGGAGCTTGGCGGGCCCGTGACGCTGCGAGAGTTGTTTGTAGACACTTTCTTGAAAAGACCCGATTTTACTTTCTTGGACGTAATGACTCCATTTAGATCAAAATTTCCAGCCGCGCTCGGAAACGGCTGCTTTTTTACATTCGCATACACGTGTTCCGAAGCCGATACTCGTTCGGCTACGACTTGAGGCCTAATACTACTGTGTCACAACGATTGTCAAACCTCAACTAAAGAAAGGAGCGAATAACAAGCTCATGAATCGTATGGTCAGCGGATTTAAGGTATGCGGCTAGATAACCATACTAGTGAGTTTTGTCGGTAGCGTGCTCAGAGCGCCCATGCTCTGAGCGCCGATACTGATAAACCCGTGTCCTGTGCGCCGAGCTTATCTATGCATCATTAGACACCTGGCTGCATATCTGTATATCCGCTGTTCGCTAACTTCGGACAGAAGTATTTCAGGTCTACTCCTGTTTAAAGGTGACGCATGAATATTGCCTTACACATTTTTCAGAAGCCTGCAACTGTCACTTTGAAATTTTTTATTATGCATGTAATGGTGCCTTTACACAATCATTAGCTAATAATCCTATTTATTATTTCAGGATTTCTCATTTGGTTGGGACGAATAAGTCTGAGGAGGGAATAAAAGAAAGTGATTAAATACAACTGTAATTAAGAAAATGAAAATACGATTATGAGACGGAGAGCTGAGCTGTATATATGCGTAAACACAAGATGTGCAATGTAAGCGGATTGATAAGGAAGGCAAAACTCACTAGTGTGGTTATCTAGCCGCATACCTTAAATTTGCTGACCATATGAATCGTAAATGAGCTTGTTACTCGCACTTTCCTTAGTTCTGGTTTGACAATCGTTGTGACGCAGTAGTATTAAAGTCGTGAATTTTGATCTAAATGGAGTCTTTACTTCCAAGAAAGTAAAGTCTCTACTTTTTCAAGAAAACTATCAGTACAGGATGAAACGGTCAAATGAATGTGTTACGTTCTGGGTGTATACGAAGGAAAAACATCAGTCAAAGGTACGTCAAAACAAAAAGCTAATTTTAGAAGCACCAAGGGCCGAAAATAGAACTCAAAGTTTAAAAAAAATTATAATAGTTTATTTGGGGTTAAATTTATGAGGAATTTATTTAAAATATAAAATCTGTATCTGTAGTCTCTGTATTTTTGATGTGTAGTAATTTGACAGAATTAGCATGTCTCAACACTTATTTTGGATCGCTTTCAAAACGTTTGTGAACAATGTCCAAAAAAACCTCATATTTTGTTATCAGTTATGTGTTATCACTTATGTTATCAGTCTGTGAATAACGTTAGATACATACCTACAGATATCTATGAAAACATACATAAACTGAAAATATATGACTAAATTATTTATCATTTAGGTATTATGGTTACAAATTTCCAATACAGAAGTTTGGACATTTTAGTAGGCCTGTTTATTTTATGACTGTCTGCTTTAAATTGTTATGTAACTAATAAAACAGTAGCGTAGTTGGGTTTTCATCATTTTTCTGATAATATAAGAAATTGTCTAACATTGAAATTTAACTAACTTAATAATAAATGTATTTTGTTCAAAACTGCGAGGTCTGCAGCTCGGAGAGCTTACTTGTGGAGTGGCAATGTCTTTTAACAATGAATTGTACAAATTTTCATAGGACCGCTAATGTTGGCTACGGAGTTGAACAACGGACAGGGAGATATGCAGCCACGTGTTACCGTGTCTAATGAAGCACAGATAAGCTCGGCGCACAGAACATGGGCTTATCAGTGTCGGCGCTCAGAGCACGGAGCCGTTTTGTCTTCCTTATCAATCCGTTTACATTTCACATCCTGTGTTTACGCATATATACAGCTCAACTCTCCGTCTCATAATCGTCTTTTCATTTTCTTAATTAAATTGTATTTAATCACTTCCTTTTATTCTCTCCTCAGATTTGTTCGTCTCAGTCAAATAAGAAATCCTGAGATGATACAGAAGATTATTCGCTAAAGACGCAAAGGCACCATTACATGCATAATAAAAAATTTCAAAGTGAAAGTTGCAGGCTGCTAAAAAATGTATAAGGTTCATCCATTATTATAATTCTTTCATTCCCTTTAAACAGCAGTAGACCTGAAATACTTAACTACTTTTATGACTTCCGCAGAAATAAGTAATTTTATTTCTTATTGTCAGCCACATACACAAATATTTGTAATTTGAGAATGAAGCTGTGATTTCTGTAGTTTAGTGTGATGTATAATTATTACATAATATTAAAAATACTAAACAAAAATAATAATAGAATGCTTAATTTAGTAGTGACCGTCGATCAATAAATTTTTAACGATGGAAGGTGTAGTGAGGATCGGTCAATAAATACATTGTTTGTATCATCATCAGGACTTGTGTACGGACAATAGAGAAAAAGCAAACACGTAATCCCCAAGTAGATTACACTCTACTGCCTTCTAAACACATGCTTTTTTAATTACTTTCGCAGGTGAAACGAACGATGTACAAAATGTCTTGTGGTTTGTGTTTATAAATAGGGTGTATGTTGTAGGTACCTTACAATTATTGTAAGTGCCTCACTCATAATATTATCTAGTATCAGTTAGTTTCAACATATGAGTAATTAATAATGACACATATGCCTATTCGATTAGTTTTAAACACGGTGTAATTGTCACACCGCGTCTTGCATATTATAGTCTACGCTTACGTAGAATCCAGAGTGTATAAGTACGGTAATATACCTGTGTGTGTGTGTGTGTGTGTGTGTGTGTGTGTGTGTGTTTTAGACTATGAGAGGGAGTGGGAAAGAGTAATGGAGAGAGTATGCGAGTGTTGGAGTGCAAGAGGGAGGGGAAGAGAGAGAGCACGAGAGGGGGAAGATTCTATTTTATAATATTTTACAAACTGTATTCAGCTATAACATATTTTTACACATGTATTGGTATCTGTACCAATTGCAATATACATTTAATGATCACTGCATCTATTATAAACATAATTACGTGATTATTATATTCTCAATAATTTAAATTGAAATATTGTATTGATTAGGAGTTTGGAATATTATAATTATGTCTATCTATTTATGTAAAACAATATTAATAGATATATAATCTATATATTAATACGTAAAGAGAAAACTTTGTACCCCTTTTTAAGCATATTGCGCGCACGGAGGAGTGTGAGATTTGGCATAGTTAAAGTTTATATGGAGAAGGAGTGCAGAAAGCTAAAATTTATATATAATATGTGTTACAAATACATTAAATTAAACAAAATAAAACATTCATTTGCACTTGAAAATTCATTTAAACTTTTTCAAACAATGGTAATTGTTAAAAATAAAATAATTTTGTTGCCAGGCAATAAAATTATAATTTTTTCATTTTAGTGTACGTTCATACTGCCAATGTCAAACACATAATAGTCTGTGGTCAAACAGTCGCACAGAGTAGAGATTGTCGCCAAAGAATTTTAAAATGTTGCCAACAAATAATTACCGACAGATTGACTGAATGAGCTGTGAATTTTGTGTGATTTCAAATGTTCCTTTTTCAATAGTCTGTGGAGTGTATGTCAAGGCAAAAAAGCGTTTATTTTATATTTTGTATATTAGATATCTGTGTTTTATATATTAATGTGCAGTTGAAAGTGAAATACAGCTTGCTTAATATACACCTGTTGCAAAAGGAAAATTTTGTAGCAGCAATTTGAATTGACTTACTCTCGCCTAATTATTATTGGTGGTTTCAAAAAAGTGAGTACATTTTATTATTTTTAAATTAAACCCTGTCTAATCTTAGTTTCAGTAATTTCATTACATGTTTTTTTTACATTCAGATATTCGCACCTACTTCCATTATGCCTCGACATAGAACATTGACGGGTCGGAGTGAGAGACAAAGAAGAAGGAATATATATTCGCGTGAAAGTCAAAATGATAATAGACCAAATGCAAATTTAAATAGTGTAAATAGTATACAAAATGATGAAATTATTTTGAGGGGTACATTTAAATGCGCACTGAATGTCATTCCAAGAAATTTTAATACTTTTGATTGTGGATTAATGCATTTACAATGCAGGTTTTGCAATGCAAAACATTTCGAATCTGAGGTCACTTTAGGTGAAAGGACTGCATTCACTTCATGTTGTCATAAGGGTAAAGCAATATTACCGGCCTTAAGTCAAAATGAATACTTTAAATCATTGTATGATGGACTTACTTCAAATGAGCCTTCAATAAAAAGAAAGTCAAAAAATTATTTTGAAAACATTCGTAAATACAGTTCATTTGCTATGGTTAGCTCAGAAGCTAAAATTTTGGATACAGTTACGCGTGGAGTGTATCATTTTAAAATACATGATGTTTTTTATCACAGATCAGGTCCAATGACTGCTGGATATGGTCGCTCACCATGTTATGCGCAATTATATTTTTATGATGTTGACACTGCTGTCAATTATAGATTACGTGAACACTATAATCAAACATGCAATAACAATATAATGCGCGAAATCTCTCTTGAATTGGAACGCATTAATCCTTTCGTTCGGTCATTCATTGCAATGAAAGATCATTGTCAGAGAGTTGAAAATCAAAATAAAGAAATTTGTATGCTCATTAAAGTAAATCGTGATTTAGATCTACGCCGTTATAATGATGCAGTTCAAACTGATGTAGCAGTAATATTTAGTACAGTTGATGGTGAGCCACCCTTTGAACGAAATATGGTTTCGTTTTCAAAAGTTAATGGTACCATTAAAAATATCTCTGTTTAGGATTCATCATTGGACCCTTTAGCGTATCCATTACTTTTTCCAAATGGTGATACTGGGTGGCATATCAATATTTCTCATAATGTACAAACTACATCTAATTCAAGAGCGCCCAGAAATAAATTAACCATGCTTCAGTATGCTGCCTATCGACTTGCAATTAGAGAAGATTTTAGCATGTTGCACCATTCACAAAAATTATTTCTGCAGCGGATAGTTGATATGTATGTGAGAATATGTGGCACAAGGTTACATTTCATTCGACAAAATCAAACAAGTCTCAGGTCTGAAGTTTACAACAATTCAACAGATTATTTAGAATTGAACCCCAATGCCAATAATGTTGGCCGTAGAGTAATTTTACCATCTTCATTCAATGGATCTCCAAGAAATATGTATCAGAATTATTTAGATGCAATGTCAATTGTACAACATTTCGGAAAGCCTTCTTTGTTTATTACAATAACTTGCAATCCAAGTTGGCCTGAAATAGTTAGCAATATTGGTGTAGGTGAGTCAGCTAATTTTCGACCTGATATTGTTTTGCGTGTATTCAAGTCCAAACTGAAAGCATTAATTGAGGGCCTTACACTAAAAAAAATCTTCGGTAAAGTTGAAGCACTCATTTATACAATTGAGTTTCAAAAGAGAGGATTGCCTCATGCTCACATTTTACTCTCTTTAAATGAGCAAGATAAAATTGTTAACGCTACCGATATTGATAAAGTTGTATCTGCGGAGATTCCTAACATTCAAACACATCCTACATTACATGAATATGTTGTAAAACACATGATGCATGGTCCATGCGGTGTACTTAATCCAAATTCTGTATGTATGAGAGATGGAAAATGCACAAGAGATTATCCAAAACGATTTAATGAATTTACATGTGAATCATTAAATGGATATCCATTATACAGAAGGCGTGATAATGGTATTAATGCTGAAGTTCGCGGTAGTTGCCTCGACAATCGTTATGTTGTACCATACAATCCGTATTTACTTGCCAAATTTAATTACCATATAAATGTTGAAGTATGCACTACAGTTAAAAGTGTTAAATACATTTATAAATACGTGTATAAAGGCTATGACAGTGCATCTGTTGAATTAGGTTCAGAGAGAAATGAACCAGGTCAAGAAATACAAATTGATGAAGTTAAAAATTTTTTAAATGGCCGTTATGTCGGATCAACTGAAGCTGTATGGCGCATCTATGAATTACCAATGCATTTTCAATCACATGTCATCGTTAGACTTGACATTCATTTACCGCGTAGACAGAATGTTTACTTTCGAGAAGGGCAAGAACGTCAAGCAATTGAAAATGCAAGACAAACAAAATTATTAGCATTTTTTGAATTGAATCGATCAGATCCATCAGCGCATGAATATAAGTATATTGAAATTCCTTTGCATTATGTGTGGGAAGATTCCCGAAAAAAATGGAAGAAGAGAAGGCGTGGAGGTGATAAAATCATTACACGCATATATGTAGTATCACCAAAAGACATCGAACTTTTCCATTTACGATTGCTTTTATTACATGTCTGTGGTCCAAAATCATTTGAGGATGTTAGAACATACAATGGAATTATACACACTTCTTTTATTGAAGCGTGCCATGCTCGCGGCATTGCTTCAAATGATAATGAATGGCGCGAATGTTTAAATGAAGCAAAAGAATTACATTCACCAAAACAAATGCGAAATTTATTTGGTTACATTTGTGCATTAAATGTGCCAGCCAATGCATTGGCGTTATGGAATGAATTTAAAGTATATCTTAGTGAAGATTTTTTGAGAGATTACAACGAAGAAATATCCTTTAACACAGCTCTATTAGAAATTGAAGATATTTTGAATGTTCATAATTTGTCATGTCAAGAACTTGGTTTACCAGTTCCCACGTATTCGCAGAGAACAGACGAAGCAAATGCTATTGATGCAATAGAACAAGAGTTTCTGTTTTGTGAGCATTATGAAACTGCAAATATTGAACAGCGTAATCTAATTGATCGTGTGATTCGTGAAGTTTTGCACCATGATACTGGATCTAATGTTTTTTGTATAACCGCTCATGCAGGTTGTGGAAAAACATTCACACAAACAGCAATCATTCACAAATTAAATTTGCTTAATCTTAGTTGCATTGCAACAGCGTTCAGTGGCATAGCTTCAGCTCTATTACTTGGAGGTAGAACTTTACACAATGTGTTTAAATTGCCTATAACAATTTTGGAAAAATCTGTAGCGAATATTACCGCAAATAGTAGCTATGGACGTTACATAAATTCATCATCATTGATAATTATTGATGAAATTTCTATGTGCCCACTGCAAGTGTTGAAAATCATAGATAGATTATTGCAGGATCTATGCGATGAAAATGATAAACATAAACCATTTGGAGTGAAAACGATACTTCTGTGCGGTGATTTTCGGCAAATCTTACCAGTTGTCCCACATGGATCACGTGCAACTTTAATTGAAAATTGTGTCACGAGTTGCCATAATTTTGTTTATTTTCATAAAGTAACGTTTACTCAAAATATGAGAGCCTTACCAAGTGAAATAGAATTTGTCGAATTCTTGAAAAACATTTGTAATGATGAAGCCCCACAATTCCCTCAGTTTGGTGAAAATATTATTGAAATACCTCAGCAATTAATAGGAGATGAAAATAATATTATTAATGAGGTGTATGGAAATATTTCCGAAAACATACTCTCAGATAACATATTGAAGTCAGTTATTTTAGCACCTAAAAATGATGATTGTACTTTTATTAATACTGATATACCTAATCGAATACCAGGTGAACAGAAAACATATCATAGCTACGATAAAATAATTTGTGATGATGACAATGAAATCAATAACTATCCAGTAGAGTTTTTGAATTCTTTGACTATTAGTGATTTTGTGACGATTTAAATTGTGACATTTACAGAATAAAAAAAAATTTAATTAATTAAGGTTGCGTACAATTAACCATTTAAATCTCACAATAATAATAATAAAAACATGTAGGTACTAAGTGTGAATGGAAGAAGTAATTAATAAGGGCAAAGTATCCATAAAGAAAAGGCATATTGTAAATAATTATTATGTTCGTATTTAACCCTTTGCTTGCTATCAAGCGCCTACCTGTTGATACCGGACTCGACATGTTTTCCGAGTCTACTGTAATTAAAAATAATAGAGTAAACTAATGTTAATAATTAAAGTATCTGTATACACAGATAGTAACTAAAACAATTAATCTAAATGATGTATTTTTTATCTAGCGATAGTCTGTATAAATAAAAAAGGTTTATTTAAAGAGAAACAGGAACTATATATGCTCGCGGAATAAACACCCCACTCTCTCTCGTCATGTACAAGGGTAGCGGACGAAAAATCGCTCTCTTGCGATGACGACTTCCAGGAGTGCAGACGCACGAGCAAAATGCTCTGTTCAAAAGTTATGCAATTTGTTGTTAGTGTGGATTAATTAATTATTATTTTGTATTTTACTAACTGTTACAAAAGTGTAACATGTAACGTTAACAAAAAGAAAATTCCAAAAACTTTGTAACAAGAAGAAAGATGTAACTACAAACGACGAGTGTTAATAAAGAAAAAACGATGACTGCAATCTTCACCGATGGACGAATCTTTTCAACATCTGACCTGTGGTCATGGACCATCTAAATGAGAACTCTAGTATACCCTACCGATGATGCAGTTCGAGACATCTGAGAATCAACGAGTATCGGCGTAGAAGACTCTACCTATCCTGCAGACGTATTAAGCCATGAACAACAGAGACCAGACCAAGACGAGGACGACGTTCTAGGACTCCCAAGACGGAACCACATGGAGGCGATTACTACATCCAAAAATAGAGGTGACTCGATAGCACGTCTATCGAGGAATAATGATAATATTTTGTAACACAATACTCTATTCAAGAGACTTTCAGAGACGATTGATTTTATAAGAATATAAAAACTTAAATTTGAGAATTTAATTGTAACTATTCAATATCATTCAATTGTAACAGTTTAGATATTAACGTAACGTAGTGTTATTAATACCATTCTTCTAATGGAATATATATACAAAGCAAAAAGGTAAAAGTCTTGCAAGATAAAATTTTGAATTAAATATAATTAAAAGATTAGAGACTAAATACCAATGGTTACCCGGATCCGGGGGTATGGCTAGATAAATTTGTTGTGATCCCATATTCTAAATAAAGCATTTCACTCAATTTTACTAATTTAATTAATAACGTCATGGGATCTGTTCTTTGGAGTGAATGTTATATTTCAAATGTTTAAAGCCAGTCTTCTTGTTACACACATATACTGAGTATATAAATCAACAGTTTCACCTTCCCTGTTTCCTTGTATGTCTTACTGTGTGTTGTTCTGATTTAAATTTCAGCTCGTCTCGAATAAGGCAGCCTGAAATAATTGGCAGAACCAATTATTTTGGGTTCCCTCCGTTATAACTCAAAAGAAGAGGTTATAAGATGCGCCACTCTGCTAATTTGTTTAAATTTTGCTACTAATAAATAAAAAAAAAATTTTGTGACTTGTGTTGCTAAACAGTAATTGTGTCCCTATTCATAAGCTGTTGATTTATTTACTCGTGTATTTAATATGTGTCAGAAATTTAAATAAGATAAAATAATAATTAATATTATATTAATATAGTATAGATAATTTTATTAGTAAATATGATATGTGTAAAGTAAGAGTAACATATAATCCAATGTAAACAAACCATGTAGGTACTTGTTGAAAGTCCCATTCATAAACGTACCCCATTCACGACAATCTCGGACATGTAAATTTCCTGTTGGCGATTGTTTAATATTATCGTAGTCGGTCTCCCCAGTTAGAGTGAGAACAATCGGTCACCCTTCTTGTGTGGTGTATTGTTATTTGAAGCGTGTCTGTTCATGTGTTGATAACCGAAGGGGGAACCTTTTGCCGTAAGCATCTGTAAGACTGTGTGAGATTTCTCTCTCTCTCTCTATGTAAAATGACAACCTTTGTCATCTCAGTCGACTGGACTGAAAAACAATTGGTCGATACGATCCTAGTAGGCTTGTCTCCTGATGAACGCTCCCGTTTAGCACTAATAAGTAGACCCCTTACGTTCGCGGACTTTGAACAATGTAGTATTCATTCTTCCAATGTTTGGTACGCAGATCAGCACAGACATGCATCGATATCCACTACACAAAATAGAAAAGAAATGCATGCCTTAGTATCTGACGCAAAACGTATACAAGAAAGAAGACCATTTCGAAGATCAACCAATGGCCATGGTAAGTCCCAGGAGGCTCAACCACTCTAGGAAACCAGTAAGACACAACGTAAAGAATATGTGTGTTATAACTGCGGAAAATCTGGACATCTCAGTAGATACTGTAAACAAAAAAGGTATAATCAAAAAACTATTTACCCAAAAAACATGTAAGGCAGGGAGATCCAAAACCCTGTGTCTTCCGCAGCATCGTAAAAAAAGGTAAACCCCTGAGAGTCAACATAATAAAACAAAATAATAATAATAACAAAAGAAAACTAGACCCCTATGTAAAAAAATTTATAGATAAATGTAACGCTATTAATAAGTGTAATTTCAGTAAGTGTCAATTACCTTATGTACAAGTTGACCTTGGTGTAACATCCATCCTTGGTTTAATTGATTCCGGATCAACGCGAAGTTTAATTAGTCATGACCTCGCCAATAAGTTATTTAAACATAATTTAGTAAAACGCAGTCAATCTGTAAACATTAAATGCTCAACCGCTAACAAACAAAACTTAATAATAAAACTTATCATCACGTGTAAAGTTAAAATAAAACATTTGACGTGGTATTTTCCAATGTTAGTAAGCGACGAATTAGGACCCGAGTTAATATTGGGAGCTGATTTTATCAGTAAAACAGGAATAATTCTAAATATTCATGATAAGAAATTTTACTTTGGATTCGATCGTTCACGGAAATACAACTTAGAGGATAATTCAAATAACAGAGAAAGTACTAGCACTACTTCTTCTCATCTAAAGCATCACGAATGTGAATTAGGTCATCTGGAAAGTAAAGATAGACGTAACATACAAAAGTTAATAAATCAATTCTCCAATGTGCTCACCCCTAAGTTAGGACTGACGGATCTGATAGAGTATAAGATAAATTTGAGCGATAATAAAGTAATACGTTTAGCTCCATACAAGTTATCACCGCCAAAAATGGAAGTAATGAGGAACCAAATTAATAAACTATTAGAACAAGGAGTCATCGAACCCTCTACTTCATCTTATTCATCCCCTGCGTTTTTAGTACCCAAAAGCAACGATAAACATAGATTAGTTGTAGACTATAGACAACTAAATAAACGGATAGAATTTTAATCCATTCCACTTCCCGACATCCACAGTGCTTTTCATTATTTTACGAAAGCAAAAATTTTTACCATTATGGATTTGAATCAGGCTTTTCATCAGATACCACTTTCAGAAGAATCGAAACGTCTCACCGCTTTTGCCGTGCCTTTCAACCTATACCAATTTACTAGGGTACCTTTTGGTATTTCCCAAGGTAGTTCTGTATGTAGCAGATTGTTAGAAAAATTATTTCACGACATAAAGTTTAAATATGTGTACCACTACCTAGACGATATTGTTATTTACAGCGAGTCAATGGAACAACATCTTGCACATATACGTGAAGTATTATCACGATTAGAGAAAGCTGGATTAACTGTAAACCCCAGTAAAGTAAATTTTGCTGTGACACAATTCTCCTTTTTAGGTCACATCGTAAAAGCCAACGGAAAGGTAAGCATAGACCCAGAGCGAACCCGTGCTATCAGAGAATTTTTACCACCGCGGGATGCGAAAGGAATTGCTCGATTTTTAGGAATGATAAATTATTTCCACAAGTATATCCCACATCTAGCCGAAATCGCAGCACCACTAAATACTTTAAGAAAGAAGGGAGTAAAATTTGAGTGGAATGAGCAACGCCAAACCGGATTTGAGAAATTAAAGGAAAGCATCATATCGCCACCCGACTACAATTAGCCGATTTTAGTAAACCGTTTGTTGTGCAAACCGACAGTTCAAGTGTAGCCCTAGGTGCAGTCATTTATCAGGAAGTAGATAACTCTCGATTACCAATTAGTTACGCTTCACGCACCCTGACGGACCAAGAAAAGAAATACTCCGCATACGAATTAGAATGCTTAGCTATCGTTTTTGCGTTTGAGAAGTTCAAAACATTTTTAGAACATAAAGAGTTTTTGCTAGAAACAGATAATCAAGCTTTATCCTGGCTACTAAACCACCCAAAACAATTAGGTCGAATCGGAAGATGGGTATTGAGATTAAATTGTTTTAAGTTCAAAGTACAACATATTAGAGGCACCCAAAACGTAGTTGCCGATACCCTGTCACGTATGTTCCAGCCTAGTAGTAATAATTACGAAAACAAGAGTAGAGAGACACCGATTATTAATGCGTTAATTACCGAATTTCCTCTTGCATTTACGGATTTAGCCCATTATCAACAACAAGACCCACGTTTGAGTCCTATCATCAAACAACTTGAAAAAGGAAACAAGTCTGAAAAATACCTATTAAATAAGAAAGTATTATGTTGTAGAATAGCTAACGGAAAATATTTGCGTATCATCGCCCCGGATATTATTAAACCTATGCTAATGGAATATTATCACTCTTCCACCATTGGAGCACATATGGGAATAAATAAAACCATACATCGGATTCGGAGAGAATATCACTGGGAAAATATGAACAGTGAGATAGCTAACTTTGTAAAAAGGTGTAAGTTGTGTGCACTCAGCAAACCAGGGAGAAACAGCCAAATAAGTCAGTTAATATCTGAGATTCCTGCCACCCCATTTTCCAAAATTTATTTAGACTTTTCTGGACCCTACCCACGTTCCAAGTCAGGAAATACTATGTTACTAATTTGCGTAGATTCGTTTAGTAAGTTCGTCTGGATGTACCCCATGCGGCGAGCTTTAGCTACGACAACAGTAAGCATTTTACAGAATAGATTATTCAAAGATTTCGGTATTCCAGTCCATCTAGTGTCGGATAATGGACCACAGTTTAAGTCTAAGGAATTCAGGAACATGTGTTTCAAACTAGGTATAAACCACATTACCACTACCGAGTATCGTCCGCAAGGTAATATAGCTGAGAGGTATTTGCGAAACCTAAAATCTGCTTTAATTGCCTACCATGCTAACGACCATACTTCGTGGGACCAGAACCTATTCTGGATACAATTCGCCTTTAATTCGGCATATCATGAAGGACATAAGTCAACCCCATTCGAACTGTTGTTCAAGTATAAACCTAACCACCCATTATCCACAAAGTGGAAAATACATGAATTGTTACCCCTTGAAATTAGGGATAAAAATATTAGAAAGATATGGAACGAAGTGCGCGCTAATTTACGAACAAACTTAGCGAAGTCAAGGAAATATTACGAGCAAAAGAATAAGAATAATAAAGTAAAATATTAAATCGGAGATTTAGTTATGTATAACACGCACCCAACGAGTAGTGCAGTCGATAAGACAACTTCCAAGCTATCTTACAGATGGTGCGGTCCTTATCAAATTCACAAATACTTAACTCCGGTAACTGTGACCCTGCACGAACCCTCTACTCAAAAATATGTGCGAAGGACACATATTTCACAGATAAAACGTTATCTTGAAGAAGAAAATAGTAGAGTGCCAGTTAATTAAATAAGTAAATGTGAAAACAATGTTTAGTACTCAACCGCAAAAGTACTTGAGTAACCTTTGGCTACCTTGTCGTATAAGTAGGTACGAGGCCTGATCAACCTTGAATCCTCTTCATCGAAAGTAGAGCAAAGCAAGAAGTCAGCTGACATCCAATAAAAGTAATGGAGTAATTAAAGAGTAAATTCTATAACGAAGAAAAACTCTCTCGAAAGAAAAAGAAAAAATCCGGTAGTAGTAATAAGTAGTAGAGTTAAGGAAATTTAGAATGTTGAAAATACTTTATAATGTAAATTTTATGTAGTAATAGAATTAGCGTGTAAAACATGAAGTATATGTATAGATGGTAAGAAACAGCCAGTCAAGAATGACTTATGCTGCTAGTAATTATATACAGCCAGAAACGGGTGAGAGAAATTTCACACGGAACTCCCCAAGCATACTCTCGGTACATAGCTGACCAAATTTTTTGGAGTCTGTGTTGGTAAGGAGGCGGAGTATGTGACGATTTAAATTGTGACATTTACAGAATAAAAAAAAATTTAATTAATTAAGGTTGCGTACAATTAACCATTTGAATCTCACAATAATAATAATAAAAACATGTAGGTACTAAGTGTGAATGGAAGAAGTAATTAATAAGGGCAAAGTATCCATAAAGAAAAGGCATATTGTAAATAATTATTATGTTCGTATTTAACCCTTTGCTTGCTATCAAGCGCCTACCTGTTGATACCGGACTCGACGTGTTTTCCGAGTCTACTGTAATTAAAAATAATAGAGTAAACTAATGTTAATAATTAAAGTATCTGTAGACACAGATAGTAACTAAAACAATTAATCTAAATGATGTATTTTTTATCTAGCGATAGTCTGTATAAATAAAAAAGGTTTATTTAAAGAGAAACAGGAACTATATATGCTCGCGGAATAAACACCCCACTCTCTCTCGTCATGTACAAGGGTAGCGGACGAAAAATCGCTCTCTTGCGATGACGACTTCCAGGAGTGCAGACGCACGAGCAAAATGCTCTGTTCAAAAGTTATGCAATTTGTTGTTAGTGTGGATTAATTAATTATTATTTTGTATTTTACTAACTGTTACAAAAGTGTAACATGTAACGTTAACAAAAAGAAAATTCCAAAAACTTTGTAACAAGAAGAAAGATGTAACTACAAACGACGAGTGTTAATAAAGAAAAAACGATGACTGCAATCTTCACCGATGGACGAATCTTTTCAACATCTGACCTGTGGTCATGGACCATCTAAATGAGAACTCTAGTATACCCTACCGATGATGCAGTTCGAGACATCTGAGAATCAACGAGTATCGGCGTAGAAGACTCTACCTATCCTGCAGACGTATTAAGCCATGAACAACAGAGACCAGACCAAGACGAGGACGACGTTTTAGGACTCCCAAGACGGAACCACATGGAGGCGATTACTACATCCAAAAATAGAGGTGACTCGATAGCACGTCTATCGAGGAATAATGATAATATTTTGTAACACAATACTCTATTTAAGAGACTTTCAGAGACGATTGATTTTATAAGAATATAAAAACTTAAATTTGAGAATTTAATTGTAACTATTCAATATCATTCAATTGTAACAGTTTAGATATTAACGTAACGTAGTGTTATTAATACCATTCTTCTAATGGAATATATATATAAAGCAAAAAGGTAAAAGTCTTGCAAGATAAAATTTTGAATTAAATATAATTAAAAGATTAGAGACTAAATACCAATGGTTACCCGGATCCGGGGGTATAGCTAGATAAATTTGTTGTGATCCCATATTCTAAATAAAGCATTTCACTTAATTTTACTAATTTAATTAATAACGTCATGGGATCTGTTCTTTGGAGTAAATGTTATATTTCAAATGTTTAATAAAGCCAGTCTTCTTGTTACACACATATACTGAGTATATAAATCAACAGTTTCACCTTCCCTGTTTCCTTGTATGTCTTACTGTGTGTTGTTCTGATTTAAATTTCAGCTCGTCTCGAATAAGGCAGCCTGAAATAATTGGCAGAACCAATTATTTTGGGTTCCCTCCGTTATAACTCAAAAGAAGAGGTTATAGTTTGCCACCACATAAGTTAGTATTGAAAGTTAATTGCATCGTTTTACTGATCAGAAACTTAAATACAAAGGAAGCATTAGTCAATGGAACAAGAATGCGCATCAAGTGTATGCATCGTAATGCTATTGATTGCGAAGTTTTAACTGGAACCGCACGCAATAAGAGAATTTTGATTTCACGTATAAATTTAACATATTCCGGTACTGTTTTACCATTTAACTTTCAAAGAACTCAATTTCCAATTATACCTGCATTTGCGATGACAATAAATAAGTCTCAAAGACAAACATTCGAAAAAATTGGAATTTTATTGAGGCAGCCAGTGTTTACACATGGTCAATTGTACGTCGCAGCAAGTAGAGTTCGATCATTCGATGGTTTGAGATTTTATATTTCCGAATATAATGGCCAAGGGCATTTAGCAAATGATGAAAGAGTTTTTACAAAAAATATCGTTTACACAGAAGTTCTGAATCATTAAATTCACTTTCAAACTATTTTAAGTTCAATGGACAACATTTATTTTTTTAACCGCCCGGTTTTTTTGATTTAATGAAAAATTATGAAAAAATACGAGGCACGTATTTTTTATTTCATTTTGTATTTTGTATTAATTTTTTATTTACATTTTATATAATTCGAAAAAGATAGGCAAAATAACTGTGTAGCCTTGGCGAAACCTGGTCAGTATGGCAATAAAAAAAAACCAAGGAAATGTCAAAAAACGCGTTATTGCTTTTTAAATATGGCTTAGACAAGCTAAACCTCATTTTTCCTATCTTTCATATTTTTCAAATAACTCGAAAATTAATGTATAGACAAAAAATTAAAAAATTATATAAGCTTTGTAGCAGATAATCTTCAAACTGTTTTCGAATTTTCTACCTTACCAAAAATGAAATGTAATCCACTGGAATTGAAAACAATGTATTTTATACTTCTATGAATGTCAAGTCTCATTTTTATTAGCGTTTATTTGATTCAATAATAACATGAAAAAATTAAAACTGACAATGAATTATATCAAAAAATAAATACGAATACAAGCTGTAATTGTGTTTTTTCAACTGTTACTAACATTAAATTTTAAATTTCATAGGTATTGCAGGGAATTAAGGCAAACAACACACGCTAATGACGTATTTGTACACGCTCGCAGCTGACGTAATAGAACAAAATTCAAAAAAATTATATGCAATGATTATAGAGGTAGGGTATACTCTTTGACAAAAGAACCTCAATAACGTTCAAACTTAAAAATTTAATGAATTACGGTCGAATTTCGACCACTGGGCGACCACTAGTATATTATTAAATAGTAGTAGTAGTAGTAATAATAGTATTAGGCCTAATATTTAATAATTTAATATAGTGTTGTATTAAAATTATATATTATTATTATTACTATTGTTATTATTATTATCATTATGACAGGCCCAACTTGCACCCAACGGGCAGTAGAAGATGCGGAACAACTAGAAGGAGCCCGATAAGGGCGCAATAGGCTCCATCCTGAAGTAATAGGCTACGCTAAGTGGTTCCAGGATGGATATAAATGGTTGAATTAGAGGTGGGTTTTTTAATGGGTGAGAGTCCTGTACAACAAGGGACACACGGTTTCCCCTGACGGTGCACAAAGCATTTTTCCCCTACTATAAAAAATTGTCATTATAAAAAATTGTAGAAAATGAAAAAAGTTACTATAAAGTTTAAACTAATTGGACCATTAACTCTAAACGGTAAATTAGAAAGATGAATAATGCCTGGTCAGAGTATGACCAAGTATAGACAGTAGGCATACATATGTTTTAGTGTGATTTACAGGAACACTTTCCATTATGTAAGCAACTCGAGAAGACAAGATAAGTGGCGCTACGAGCACAGTTTGTAAGCTGTTAAAAAAAACACACACACACAAACACACACACATTTCTATCAGCTACGTATATTTTCGAAAAGTAAATTTGAGGGAGTCAACTAGTGCTGTGATAATGTCTATAGCAATGATTTGTAGAAATCATAGGACCGATAGTGTTGGTTTCGGAGTTGGCGAACAGCGAATAGACAGATATATAGCAAGGTGTTATCGCGTCTAATGTTGCATAGATAAGCTCGGCGCTCAGAACAGGGGTTTATCAGTCTCGGCGCGCAGAGCACGATTTCAGCGTTAGCGCTCAGAACACGGGCGCTCTGAGCACGCCGCGCTGGATGGGTGCCGCGTTTGTTAACAACCAAAAACAATGTCGAAAGGATGTTTCAACTGATTGTTTGGGACTCTATAAATGCAATCCAACCGAATTTTTGTGTCGATTGATGAGACTTGTGAGCACCACAACATTTCTTGGACCAAACAACAGTCAAAACAATAAACTACGAAAGAAGAACAAACTCTAAAGAGGGAAAAGGCAATTCCTTCTGTTGGTAATGTTGTGGCAACTGTTTTTTTGGGACGCACGTGGGTAAACTTCATTGATTACCTTAAAAATGGGAAAACAAGTAGTAGCAAGTACTATGCAAACCTACCGCACCTTTTAAACGATGAAATTAAGAAAAAAAAAACGGCCCATTTAGCGAAAAAGAAGGGGCTGTTTCACCAAAACAATGCACCATCTTACATGTCAATGTCGATTGTTTGCGGTGACTAAAATCAAAGAATTGAAGTTCGAATTGCTTCCTCACCCACCATATTCGCCCGATCGACTTCTGCCTCTTTCCTAACCTCAAAAAATGGCTCGGTGGAAGAGATTTACTGACGACAAATCAAGTCAGTGATGCTGTAAATGGCCACTTTGAGGACATCGGCAAATCGGCATATCAGTTGGCAGGACAGCTTTAGAACATCAATGGAAAAAGTGTAGAGAGCTAAATAGAGATTATGTTGAGATATATGTGCAAATTATTCCAAAAAACTGTTTTTTTCTTATTCAGGCCTAGGACTTTTTACCCTACCCTCGTACGTCAACATGGATGAAAGGATAGAAAGAACAGTTAAAATGTTTAAGCTAAAGAAACAAGCGATATCAAATATGCTTAAACCCATACTACCCTACGGTGTGCAGGAAAACCAACAGCAATATAGACAATAACTAAAAATTTCAAAACAAAGTCTTGAGAAACCATGCGCCGTGATACGTACCACATGTAATTATAAAACGGAATCTTAATATTCCCATAGTCAAAGAAGTGATAATAAGTGAAATGCCAAAAACAGGAACGAATTGCAGGTCAGCCAAACAAGCTCATCGGCATGCTGATGGATACAGAGTACGAAGTTAGACGACTGAAGACGATTAAACATTCCAATTTATTAACAAGATTTACTGAAAATTAAAGAGTTGTATTCATATGTAAAGACATTTGAATATATGTTACAAACTGTGTGTGTGTATCAGAGGTAGGAGAATGAAAGCTGTTTCTTTCATTCAAAAACTGGTGTAGGTCGATGTTGAATTTGTATATACTTAAAATGTAACTCATAAAAATAAAAATTAAAAGATTAAAATAATTTAAAATTGTTACAAAAAAGAAGACGCTCAAAGCTGATTTTAAACACGCAATGATTATCAATACTGACTATCATTTTGCCAGTGGAAAGCCTGGAAAAGTGTGATGGCTTTGATGACTCAGCAATTTGCAGAAACATGAAGGAGCTTCAATACAATGGATCTGAGATGGTCTGAAAAAAAAAAAATTACTGCCTTTCCACCATCTCCATAATCTGAGACGGTATCCGCACATTTCGCATGTCAATTGTTTGTCACAACGCAGTTTGCCTCCTCAAACAGTGTCCCACTGTCTATACACTTCGCAACATTACTGTTGTCATTTTTCGTATATCCTTCTCGTATCTGCCGTTCCATTCAATGAGGACATTTAGTCACTCCTTGGAACTGCAAATATGAGCAGCTTAGAATTTCATGCGACTTGAATCGTTACAGTTACAGTATGGTTTCGTTTATCGCCAAGCACCTCCCGTCGGAAACGGCTGAAACAGCTATAATGGATTCCGATATCCGTCTAATCACTTTCAGTGCCTTACATTTTGGTGATAGACTTTTGCAGTATTACCTTATCGATACTCACATTACACTAGAACGCTATCATATCCAGTGGAGCAAGGCTAAACGAAAAGAAAATTTTCACCTACCAATACATCGGAGTTTTTCACTTTAGAAGGTCGAGTTGACCTGCTAAGAAGAAGGATGATTAGATGCTTACCATTGCGTTACAGAACATTATATTTCATTACAGTGTACGTAATATACATTTAACATATAATACGTCATATTACAGAACGAAACATAAAAATAGGTTAAGCGTGCATGTCTAGAAGAATCGAACTCCTGACTTGTAAAACACACTCGCTAATAACACGTGTGTATGTTTACATGTTCGTTCGATTGTAGGCTTGGCTGTAGTATGTGGATTTCAGGAAGCCGTGAAATTATTCGTCATGAAGTAAGGGACATCTGGGGACTTCAATGCATTGCTTTGTTTAAATGGCAAATTCTAAGAATTAAAATACACTCAGTGGGCTTCTTAGAAATTATTTTACCGTTCGTGTAAACGGCAGTTTGTACAGACAACTGCACTGCATATGAATATGAAGAGTTACACGCGTCTTGCTGACAGTTACAACTGGCGTTACTAAACATTATATTATGACATCCTAGCTGTGATGACGTAATCTACATTCCACATCTGTTCACAAATGACGCAGAAATTGTGTTGTTTTGGTAACGCTCCTAAAATCTATAGTCAGTAAAGTTCTGTAGCAATAAAATGACAAAAAATTTGAGAAATAAATTGATCATCTGTTACTACGTACCTAACTAAGTAGACTTACTTTTGTTAAAAGGTAATTTACCACGATGATGGTGAACTGCAACGTAACAAGATTAGAATAATAACAACAGCAGTATCATCTCCAGTGTCATCAATCTTATTATCCACGTGTCCTGGCATCCATCTGCTAGTCGCTTTATGTTAGTTGTCTTCCATTTCCTTTATGAGCGGCTATTAAACCTACTGCATAACTCGGAAAGAAGGATAAAGTTGTTAATTTTGCAAACTATTTTCTAAAATTTAGACCCCTCACTAAACATACGTTGATTTTTATTGTTGAAGTGACGTATACTATATATATAAATATATATGTCAATCACTTTCTGCTACAGTCCGTTTCTTGATGTATATAATACTATAATACTTATAACTAATTTACCTCAAGATATATTTTTTCCTTTAGGAACATGTTTCGGGAGATCCTGTTCTCCCATCTTCAGCCTTCGCCATCTTGCTTCTGGACCAGAAGTATCTGACTTTACATAGTTACTATTACATGAAAATAAAATGGTTTATAACTTATTGTGAGGTGTAGTATTTAATTAACACTACTGTTATACAAAATAATTATGAACATTATTTAGCAATCTGTACAATTGAACATATTGCTGACATGGTTTGAACATATACTTTTAACTCTTTTTGAGTTAACATAGCATACCTACTGAAACATTATTAATGGTATGTATGCTGTTATTTAGCAAACATTATTCATTTTAAACACATAATATAAATCTTATTTTCTAATAACTCTTACAAACACATTGATTTTATGGCTGTGAACAAACAGTTTATTTAAACATTTTAAACCTATGAATACTAAATTAATGCCAGTCCTTTCTGGTCTAAACCATTATTATTTATGATCCCCTCCATCAGTAAACATGACCACCCATACTCTAGTTATTATGCATTTTTTACAAATGTCTTGTAAATAAAGAGTTACATAAAAATAATAAAATACTGGAAATCTTCCATTTTATTATTTTATTAGGCTGTTTATTATTGGATATTAAAGTTGTTATATAGCATATTGATAAGTCATAGTATCCCTAACTTTAAGTTTATTGCATTTCCAAAAAACACTTACACAAATTCACTTTCACAGGTGGTTCTGATATTTTGAGTCTTATTATCCCAGACCAGACCTTTAGTAATCATGGACTGTTAAGACTTGTTTATTTTCTTATCACACAATAGATTTAGTCGGTTCACTTCTTATAATACTATACAGCACTTTAGTTTTCTAAAAAATTACATTTTTATAGGATTTTGGTATGTTATACTTTCTTTTTAATCGTTTTTGTGGGTTTGGGGTTGATGGTAGTTAATAAAAATAATAGGTTTTACAACGGTGTTTCTTTCATACTATTTCTTCCTCTCCTCCTGTCTTCTTTCTTGTCCTTCTTCTTATCTTCTTTCTGGTCTTCATTCTTGTCCTTCTTCTGGTCTTCATTCTTGTCCTTCTTCTAGTCTTCATTCTTCTGGTCTTCTTGTCTTCCTTCTTCATTCTTGGGTAAACCAAGGTACTTTGTGTTATCTCGACTGATGTTTAGTTTGGAGCATCTAATTTATTTACTGATACGGACCTTGTTCTTCTCTAAAGGTTTCAGGGTATTGTTTTCTTCCTGATCACAAACTTTATTCTTCCTTCTTCTTGTTTTTTGGGGTATTTTGGTATTCACCACTCTTAAACTGATTCTCTTTCTTCTTGATATGGTGTTATTTAATTTGTTTACTGCTCCTAGCTTCCTGGGTAAATTACTGATCTTATAATATGAGTTGCTTTCAATACTTTCTTTGATATTTAAACAGTGGTTTTTATATAATGTAATGAGGATTTTTATTTTATCGTGGTTCATTCCTTTGATTTCCTTAAATCTCATTCAATATTATTTTAACATATGTGGTGTAATTAAACTTTATGATTTTATATGACTTAATAAGTAGTGGATTTTCTGTCACGCTACAATGTGTACAACGTTATCGGCAACAAAGAAGTAGTTTTTGTTAAAATTCCTTCCCGGGATATTTGCCCGTAGTCCAATGTTTTCTACAAAACCAGACGTTTCGGCAATGCCATTGACTTCCATCATCAGTGAAAATCGAGTGCGATAACGTGAGGTGGTATATGTTAGTGACCACAGTACTGTGGTTAAGGCTGAAGCAGTAAGTAGATAGAAGTAGTTTCTATGGTAATATTACATTTCGAAAATGATTTTAAATATAAATCTTAGAATATGGAAGTCATGTATGGTTCTCCATACCGATATTTAACCTTATCAACAAAGTCAATGCTATTAGTTAAGCTGTAGTTATTCTTCAATATTATATTCTGTTTGATTATATTGAGTAGTTTTTTAGTGGTTTTATATCCCGGGGCAGTGGTAAAATTCACTAACGGTCTTATAGGGGTACTTTCCTTGTGTAACTTCGGTAATCCTGTTAATAAGGGCGCTTTTGCGTTGATAGGTTTCAAATATCTCCTAGTCCGTTCATCAAATAGATGTATGCATTTATTTATACATTGATTTAGACTTTCAGTATATTGTTCTGTAGGGTCAGAAGTTAATCTAACTATGTTATTGTCTGCTATAAAATCTTGTATCTTTTCATTATAAGTATTCGTGTCCATGATAACTACAGTGTTGCCTTTGTCTGCTTTAGTAACTAAAGCATGATTATCAGTTAATTTCTTTTTGAGATTAACTAGAGTTTTTCGTTCTTTGTTATAATTGGTTGAAACGACAGAGCGAATGTTCTTATTGATGTTATGTCTTTCAATAATCTTATTAAACTTGTCATTTATTAAAAACCGCATCTTATTTTGTTCTTGTTGGTCAGATATCGCTTTGACGACAGTTTCGGCGTTTAAAGTTTCTGCAATAATATGTTTGCGGCTAAACTTGGATGTATGTAATGGTAAATTATATTTCAAACCTTTATTTAGTAATTCAGTTTCGTCTGAGTTTAATTCGATGGAAGTTAAATTCCGTAGTCGTGTATAGAATGTTTGTTTATGTTTAATATTATCAAATGTCTGTAATTGATCGTTCATTAATTTTTGGAAGTTTGTTTGCCTGTGTGATACGCATGCGATAAGTAATCTGTTGTATATCTCTGTTTATAAAATCAAGATAGTATTTTAATGCGGCAGGGTGTGTGTTATCTAGTAAACCTGTCTCATCATTCATAGCATGCGAAGATAATAATGCCATTTCCTCGCAATTAAAAGACTTCTGGCATTTAGAGGACGTTGCTGCTCGTGCTCCCTCGGTTGAGGACTCTGAATGCGAAAGGCATTTTGTCGATAACACTTTCCGCAATAATAGTGGTAGATTTGTGGTGTCCCTACTACACAGGTTATTCAATTCTCATTTGGGCGATTCTCTTCCCGGAGCTATTCGCAGATTTCAATCACTGGAACTCAAATTCAAGCAGAACCCTGCCCTTCATAAATACTATGCCACATTCATGCATGAATATTTAACTCTAGGTCACATGTCTTTGCTTGATTCTTACGATTTGTCAGTCAGTAAGTCAGACACATTCTACTTACCGCACCATTCGGTTTTTAAGGGCTCTAGTATAACCACCAAATTGCGAGTTGTTTTCGACGGCTCTGCCAAAACAACAAATAATTTGTCCTTGAACGACACATTGATGGTTGGTCCCACGGTCCAGCAGGATCTTTTCTCTATTATGTCTCGGTTTCGTACGCACCGATATGTCCTCATTTCGGACATTGAGAAGATGTACCGTCAAATTTTAGTTAATCCCAGGGATTCTAATTTGCAACGAATTGTCTGGCGCGACGCCCCCCATAGGGAACTTCAACACTACGCCTTGAGGACAGTCACATATGGGACTGCAAGTGCGTCATTTCTGGCCACAAGATGTTTGGCACAAATAGCTCAGGAAAACAAAACCCAACACCCTATAGCCTGTTCAGCTATCGCAAACGATTTCTATGTGGACGATCTCATGACCGGTTCAGATGGACCACACATCTTATCTAAAATGAAGTCCGACATTACAGATTTATTAAGTCAATACGGGTTTACTTTGCACAAGTGGTTTTCCAATGATCAAACCATTATTGCTTCACCCGCCAATTCTTCCCTTGACTTTAACAAGAATCAAACTGTACGTACTTTGGGTATTCAATGGGACATCAACGATGATAGTTTTGTATATAGTTTCCAAAGACATGTCGAAGTGGAGGTATTCAACAAGAGAAGGGTATTATCCGTTATCGCAGGAATTTACGACCCATTGGGACTCGTTGGCCCGGTTACATTTTGGTGTAAGCATTTCATGCAGATATTGTGGTTAACCGGCTCAAGTTGGGACGACCCCCTATCAGACTCATTATCTAATCAATGGTTAGAGCTTTATACTCAGCTGATTTCCGACACTTATTTTAAGATTCCAAGGTCTGTAAAGAATTTAAATAATTCTCAAATCATTTCATTTCAGCTCCATGGGTTTGGCGACGCGTCAGCAAAGTGTTACGCATTTATGTGCGTACGGTGTATTCAAACCACAGCATCTCATCAAACTTGTTGTGTTCTAAATCTAGAGTCGCTCCCTTGAAGCAGGTAACATTACCCAGACTTGAACTTTGCGCCTGTCTCTTATTGGCTCAGTTGGTTTCCAGGGTTGTAAACTCGGTGAGTTACAAATTCGACGACTTATATTTTTACTCTGACTCAATGATCGTCTTACACTGGATTCACCAGCAGTCTTCCAGATGGAAGGCATTTGTCACAAACCGCGTTGCGGAGATACAGCGTCTCACTGCAAAAGGTACCTGGCATCATGTCTCGTCACATGACAACCCTGCCGACATTCTATCGCGTGGTTGTCTCCCTCGGGTTTTACACGGTCACCCACAATGGTGGTATGGTCCATCCTGGTTGTCCCATGAGTCATTATCATGGCCCATCAGTGCTTTCGATGCTCATTCACCCTGCACTCATCCCGATCTTGAGCAAGAACAACGTAAGCAAGTCCAAACTTCACTGGTTGCCGCTCCATCTACGCCTAGTTATTTTGAAAACTACTCTTCGCTTTCAAAACTCCTTCGTGTATTTTCGTATTGCCTTCGATTCATTCGGAACTCTAGGCTTCCCATAGCTGATAGAGACACTTCCTTTTTAACTTCCCATGAGTTACATGATACACTTTTGGTTTTATTCGCCAGTCCCAGCGATCGCACTTTAGCATCGAAATCAAGGAACTTGAGGCACAACGCTGTATCCCTAATAATAGTAAAATTCTTTCACTTAACCCCTTTCTGGACAATGCGGGGATATTACGCGTGGGCGGACGCCTTCAGCACTCCCAGCTTACCTATGATAGCAAACACCAAATCATACTCCACCCGCATTCCCATCTCAGTAAATTAATCATAGAAGGCGAGCATCTTCGTGTACTACATGCTGGGGTACAATTGACTCAGTACTCTCTACGGCAGAAATACTGGATAATTAATGATAAATCATACATACGATCAGTAATACACAAATGTATCACTTGCTTTCGATTCCGTGCTGGGGCTCAAGCCAATTATTAGGACAATTACCCTCTTCCCGGGTTACTCCTGCTAAGCCATTTTCTCAATCTGCAGTTGACTATGCCGGTCCTGTATTTATACGTCATGGCGGGCAGCGTTCCAAATCGACGTCAAAGGCTTATATTGCTCTATTTATATGCATGGCCACTAAGGCCATTCACCTTGAATTAGTCTCAGATCTTACCTCAGACGCTTTCATAGCAGCCTTAAAACGGTTTATAGCTAGTAGAGGTATTCCTGCACAGATATTCTCCGACAATGGTACAAATTTTCGTCGTGCGAGCAGTACACTTCACGACGTATAAAAACTTTTTCAATCTAACGGATTTGAACAGACTACCCAGGATTTTACCAGTGCCCAAGCAATCAAATGGTCCTTTATTCCCCCGTCAGCACCTCATTTCGGTGGACTGTGGGAGAGTGGAGTCAAGAGCGTCAAGTTTCATTTGCGGCGCGTTGTCGGCAGAACCATTCTTACATTTGAAGAGTATTACACTATTCTTACTCAAATAGAGTCCTGCCTTAACTCACACCCCTTGTTCGCCATCTCAAATGACTCTAGGGATCCCGAACCTTTAACTCCAGCGCACTTCCTGGTTGGTTCCCCGCTCACTGCACTCCCGGAACCTGACTATTCCAAAGTCAAAATTGGTCGTCTGGGTAGATGGCAGCTGCTCCAAAGATTCACCCATTCTATATGGAAAAGGTGGTCGAAGGATTATTTGCACCAGTTGCAACAACGCAACAGATGGCGAATCCCGTCAAAAAATTTGGCTCCCGGACAACTCGTCCTTATTTTGGAAGACAATTCCCCCCCACTGCAGTGGAAACGCGGGGTAGTCACTCAGGTCTATTTGGGTCAGGATTCAATAGTGCGCGTTGCGGATGTTCGCA
Source organism: Magicicada septendecula (assembly GCA_034769895.1). NCBI lineage: Eukaryota > Metazoa > Arthropoda > Insecta > Hemiptera > Cicadidae > Magicicada > Magicicada septendecula. The sequence goes on from CM068367.1 coordinate 497,025,006, forward strand.
CCGCAAACGGTATCCTACTCGGGCCATTCACAAACTATGTCCACTTCCAGTGGCCTCAGATTAATGACATGAGCGTTCATGCGACATGTATCATTGATTTGAACTTTATCGCATTATCGTGCTTCATGCCCGGGACATCCCCCGGGCGATCACATGGTTTACATTGTTATTCTTATTATATTATTATCATGTCTATTGTATTATTATGTATCACTATCATGTTATTAGGGATTTTTTAATTTTTGGGGATTATTATTCTAATACTATGCATGTAAATTATTACGTCTTTTATTATTGTATTATTCTATTGTTATATATTTTTGAATTTTTGGGGATTATTATTCTAATACTATGCATGTAAATTATCACGTCTTTTATTATTGTATTATTCTATTGTTATATATTTTTGAATTTTTGGGGGTTATTATTCTAATATTATGCATGTAAAGTATTATGTCTTTATCATTGTATTATCATCTGTTATATATTATTGAATTTTTTGGGATCATTATTCTATTATTATGTACTGTCAACTATTATGTCTGTCAGATTATTGTATTATTATGTATCATTATCAATCATTATGTATTATGTATCCTTACATCAATTGGGTATGTCAATCATATTGTCATGTACTATTGAATTTTTTGTGTCATTGTGTAACCCCTCTTTAACTTAGACTGTTAAAAAAAAAAGTTTTTTTTTTTAATTTTTTTTTGAAAAGAGGGGCCACAAGTTAATTAGAACTAGACCAAAGCCTAGAGAAGCCAAAAATGCGCTGGATCCAGTGAGACGGGACTTGCAATGAAAACTCATAAATTTAACAATTAATAAAATCCCTTTTATTATTCTATCTCCTTTTTAAAAACAATATTAACCACAAAATCAATAAATATAACAGTCAGAATCTATTTTCCCCTTAAATTGTTAATTAAAATAAATTTATACTCTTTAAACAATGTCACCTGAAAATTATTAACACATATAAAATTCATTGGCTATCTTCTCTTTAAAATGATCAATCACTTAATGGATATAATTTTTATAGACTTCTTGATAATGTAAATTAGAATAACTAATTCGCAAACAAAATTAATTAAAATTAAATAGAGACAAATCCACATACTTGTTATTAAAGTTAATTAAAATAAATTACTTTCTTAGAAGAAATATTCAGCAAAAATTAATTGAGATAGAATAAATTAATGTCATCAAAAATTAAATGGATATATAACCCTATGTTTCATATTTTCTTTTATAACAACCCTATATCTAATTCCCCCAAAAATACACCCAAATGTACAATACATATAAAACCCCGCAAAATACACACACAAATTCACAATACATTTACATGTTCCACAATACAAGACAATTATTACAGAGATCTCTTGCCACGCCCTTTTCTTACCCCCATGAGGTACATTATTAATTATTTCATGGAAATCCATGTTAGGATTAAAATTCTTAATATTTGCATAACACATGACATGTGTATTAGATTATACATATGCAACTCCAGTAGTCCCCAGGACATAATAAATTCAAAAATTTGGCCAAGTGCCTATTACTATTATAAAATACGGCCACACTGGGCATTTATACTGGGAGAAATAAAAAATTTAGAAAACAATGAACACCCCAGTTATCATAATTAACGAATAGAATTTATATATATAGAAATATTGTTAAGTTGTGAAAATAGAAATATGTCATGAATCTTATAACCCTTTTAAAAAGTAATTTTGGCCCAGAGACCGACATGTTCATTTGCCAGTCGGTGCATAATTCAACCTGTCTCAACAACACGTATAACACTGCATGAACACCGATCACCAGTACAGGATCAAACTTGTGAATCCACTTAACTACCACAGAAATTTCTATCCTTATATAAACCAAACTGAATTTAAAAATGAGAAAATATATATATAAAATGAACACTAAATTGAAACAAAGAAATTACAAATTGATTTAATGAATTAATAGCAGTAATGAACCCCTTATACTGAAAATAAGAAGGAATTGCACTTGTGAAAGGTGAACTGCCAAAGATACATGTCAGCCCCTGAGCTAACAGATTATACAACAAATTAATAAAATTTTTAAAAGATTTCCCTCCCAGATCACGCACTATACTGTCCCGTTAATCGGGGATCCAATTAAAATGTCTAAAAACTTGAAAGTGTTGTTGTTGACTGATTGAATTGGTTCACTGGCTCTTATTGAGTGCATCACTACGTGTAAAGAATATAATGGGTTGAGATCACCTTATTTTTGTCCATGGGGGTGAAGTGGCAATCTCGTGGCCTACATTACAGGTGTTGGTGCTTCGTCATGGCAATTCCTCCAGGCAGATGAAGTGAGAGAGAAATTAGGTGTACATGTTCAGGTTGTTGGGCTGTTTCCTCGACTTCCCCGGGGAAACCTGATTACACAACATTATATCAGCCAGAGTACACAAAACAATGCCCCCAGAAAGTTCACACACCCCCAAAACCCATACATAATCTTAACATAGCTTTAGGGCTATTTAAATGTAATACTTGACAAGGTTATATGGCCAACAGGCCCTATTTGAAACATTTAGCACAGTTAAATTTTATAATAATAATAACTTAACCCATGCGGGTTAACATGATTGAATTTTGATAGCTAATTATGGCTTGTTACATTTTTAATAAAATTTATACATAGTCTGAATATTTTGTGCCACGTGGTCGAGAAAGGTTCTATCTGATTACATCATGTCTTTGCTTTATAAATTAATACCTTTTGGCAATTACTATGACCCTGACTTTTAGTGCCGTAGTTCGGACACGTGAATTTAATATAGTATTACTGTGTTTTAAAAATATTACCTTTAAATTACGTATTGCACAATGCGATGAGGTACATCAAAGGTTATCAGAAATTCACTTACAGCGGCCTATTAAAAAAGTCTTTCTTTAGTAATACTTTAAATACATAACTATGAAAATATTGGCGAGACTTACCGCAGTTCTATTGAGATCTTAGCCTGTCATAGGTGGAAGAATAATGGAAGAAATCCCCATCTGCCGGAGAGAACGAAAATAAGCTGCCGATCTAGGCGACCATTTATGCGAGACAAACCCTTTTTGATACCGTTTCCGGCCTTCTCGCTTGCCTACAGAGGCGGGCACTAGAGTGCAGCACTTATCGAGCACTCTAGATTCACGCACAATTATCTCTTATGTCCACTGCTAGGGTGCAGCACTAATTAAATCGCTTTAAATCCCGTACTGCGTTTAACGTTTACCGGACGTTATACGGTGAATGCGCGCCGAATCTCCCAGACTCGGCACACCCTCACCCCAAAAGGGCAACATAGTTGCCCCACAGTTAAACGCAGGGAGGGTACCCTGCAGTGTACCCCCTCCCCAAAACAACCCAGTGGTCATCGTGATTAAGTCGGCCCAGCAGCACTTGCTCTCAGGAGAACAGAGGCTCAGAAAGAAAACGAAAGAGACGAAAGAAGGTATGTAGTATGTAAGTGTGCGGGTGCTGCACGCTGACCTGATCAGGGCCAGCCCACAGCAAAGAGGGACAGCTAAGAAAGACTAAAGAAAAGTAGAGACGTCTCAGACTTCCGACCTCCTGAGGCTTGTCCACTAAAGCCAGAACACGACTGCCACCTTAAAAGGACATCCGCCCTATCTCTACGGGGACTAACCCCCTTCAAAAGTCCTCGATTGCCCCCGACAGCGCTTCAGTTTGGAAATATGGCTTACCACTATTTTAGTATCGTCCCCCGGTACGCCCAGCCGGGCTGTCACCGGTGACGTGAATCCCAGGATGCGATATGGCCCCGACCAGCGGTAACACAACTTTGCGGCACGTTTGTCTGCGGCTGAGCTGAGTGGGTGGCTTCGGCAATACACCCAGTCACCAATTCGGAAGGGGTTTGGAATTCGCCCCTGATTATAACGCCGACGGACCCGCTCATGCGCTCGCAGCAAATTCTTCCGAGCTTCCTTCCACCTCTCCGCTGTTTTATTATTGGGCTCCCGCGGCAGAAGATCTTCGATATTCCACAGATTGGTCAACGGGAGTGCGGGCGAGAATCCAAACAGAATTTCAAAGGGCACGGCCTGATGACTATCGTGTCGGGCCGTGTTGAAAGCTAACTGTAACCACTTCAGATTCTGATCCCAGGTGGTTTGTTGCTCTGCGTGATAAGCAATCAGGACGGACCGGAGATTCCGATTGAATCTCTCCGCATGGGACGGTTGTGGGTAATAAGGGGAAGTGGTTACGTGTTTGATCCCACTGGCGAAACACATACGCCGGAATTCACCTGAAATAAACTGCGGGTCATTGTCCGAAACAATGATGGTCGGAAGACCGAAATGCTGAAACACATTGTTCTGTAGCGCGTTAATGGTTAAACGAGCGGTTGCCTGCCGTAAGGGCAGTAGCCAGGCAAACTCAGAAAAAGCATCCACGCAAACAAGCAGGTAAGCATTACCTGACTTGCTACTGGGGAACGGCCCCACGTAGTCGATGAACAACTTCTCCATCGGTCTGCTCGCCACCTCAGATGACAACAACCCTAGTTTGGTGTTCTGGGCAGGCCTGCTCAAGCCACAAAGATGACAGCTCTTAACCCTTGTCGCGATGTCCCTATCCATGCCCTTCCAGATAAAATGTTTCCTAATACTGGAAATGGTCTTAGAAATTCCCTTGTGGCCTCCTACTGGGGAATTATGGTAATAACTGAAGACCATGGGCACTAATTTGCTAGGCAGCACGATCTTAGGGGCACGTCCTTTTCTCTCTCTACAACAGAGGACTCCCTTGGACAAGATATAAGGGGCCTGTACGTTACCCTCCTTGATATTTTGGATGACTGGACCTAGCACTTCGTCGTTTAACTGATGGGGTAACACATCAGTGAAGGCTAATGGAAAGTCTAAAAGAACGGAACAGGGTTGCTCAGATTGGGCATCACTGGGCTGGGAAAACATGCGGGACAAGGCATCTGCAACCACATTTTGAGATCCCCTAATGTGTTGCACGGTGAACTTAAAGGATGAGATCTTTACCACCCATCTACCAATTTTACCCAGTTGCCGGGGATGAGCCAGAAGCCAAGAGAGAGCCTGATTGTCGGTCTCGAGCAGGAACTCAGCATGTTCCAGGAAACGCCTGAACTTGTCTAGAGCGTACACTACAGCTAAACACTCTAGCTCATAGACAGATGATTTTCGTTCTTGCTGGGTCAATGTCCGGGAAATAAAAGCCACAGACTGCCTAGCGTCGTCTACAACTTGGGATAGAACCGCCCCGAGCGCAACCGAACTCGCGTCCGTCTGCAGTATAAACGGCTTCGAAAAGTCGGGCATCCGTAACACCGGTGGGGAGATGATGGCTTCCTTCAATGTGTTGAAAGCGTTTTGTTGACTTTCACCCCATGTAAATTTGGCGCCCTTCTTCCTCAGTTCGTTCAAGGGTGCGGCAATTTCGGCGATGTTCGGTATGAAACGTCGGTAAAAATTTACCATACCGACGAATCTCGCTATGCCCTTCGCATCCCTAGGGGGAGGAAAGTCCCGGATGCCCTGTGTCCTCTCGGGGCCTACCGTAACGCCCCGGTGTGAAACTAAGTGGCCCAAGAAAGAAATACTCTCTTGGGCGAAACGAACCTTCCCGGGATTGACAGTGAGACCAGAATTCCTTAACCGACCCATCACTTCTCTGAGATGACCCAGATGATCATCGAAGGTCTCGCTATATACTAATAAATCATCAAGATAGTTGAACACGAAGCGGAATTTCACATCGTGAAAAACCGTATCGAGAAGGCGAGTAAGTGTCTGGGCCCCCACAGCCAAACCCATGGGAACCCTTGTGTACTGGTACAAATTCCAGGGTACACAAAAGGCCGTATATGGTCTACTCTCTTTGGCCAGAGGAATTTGATGATAGGCAGCGTTAAGATCGATAATAGTAAAATATCTGGCCCCACTGAACCAATCGAAGGCCGAATGTAAATCTGGGAGGGGAACAGAATCCACCTCTATATTAGAATTCAACTTCCGATAATCAATTACCATTCTTTGCTTGCCCCCAGGCTTTGGTACTAAAAATGCTGGACTGGCATAGCTCGAATGAGAAGGTTCAATTACCCCTTGTTCCAACAATTCTTGAACCTTCTCTCGCAGAATGGTCATCTTCGGAGGAGCGAATTTGTAAGGGTGTGACCTTACTATTTTAGAATCTGTTAGACGTATCTTGTATTCCAGCAGGTGTGTGAGTCCCAAAGTAGGAGTTAACACCTCGGGAAATTCCTCACACAAATGGTCTAAGGCCTTCTGCTGGGAGGGAGTAAGATGATCTCGTGCAGAATCGGGACAAGCTACTTCTTGGATACCCGGCTTTGCGCCCTGGTACCCAAGGAACGGAATTAGAACTTCCCGATTAAATTTAAAGAAACATTGGTGCGCTTGGATGTCCAGCACGAGACCACTTTTTGCGATGAAGTCGGCACCAATTATACAATCCACTCCCAGAGCAGGAGAAGCCAGAAAAGGCCACACCCAAGAAAACCCATCGATTTTAAATTTAAAGGTGATAACCCGGGAGATAGGCAAGATTTCCCGGGATGCAGTCCAGCATACTGCAGATGACAAGTTCGACTCCTTAATCAAGCCCTGCTTTTCAAGGTCCGCGTATACCCGAGATGAGATGATAGATCGGGCCGAACCGGAGTCAACTAAGGCTCTGAGCTGACCCCCTTTTACCTCGAGTGACAGAAAGGGGCATACTGAAAGGTGTTGCGAGGTAGTGGACCGGACCTTGATGTCGGAAGAGTTGGATGCTAACAATTGCCTGGAGGTCGTCGGAAGTTGAACATAATTAGAGCGGGGGGAAGACATCCTCCGAAATATCTTCCCCTGTCTATCTAGTTTTTTGGTGCTGGGCGCGCGCGCCCTCGAGTGCAATTTCTAGCCACGTGTCCCGGGCGGTTACAATTGTAACAAACAACCGCTTTCGTTTGCTCGCGATTTCGAGCTGGCTGGGCCTGGCAGGGGAAGAAAGGCTCCCTGGGTCCTTCCGATCTCTGAGGTCTTGGTTCTTCTCCTCTACCGTCTCCCCTCGCGTGGTCGCTCATCTGGATGGCCTTGGTCATGACGCACAGCCTGTCCAGGTCCGCAAACCACCGCGGCGTCTCTGCAAAAACTAGTCGCAATCGGTCCTCGGAGGAGACGCCGTCGAGAATGTTCTGGACCACTTCCTCCTCCGACATGCCCAGTCCCAGTATTCGAGATACTTCCCGGATCCGTTGCACGTATTGGGCTAAACTTTCGCCCCGCGCCTGCACTCTATAAAAGTGTCGATGTCGCAACTGCACCATCAATCTACCGGGGACGTACGTCCCCAACATCACCCAGTGGAACTCCGCCACTCCACCTTTACGACGCATGACCTCCGCCACCCTCTCAGCCATTGTTCCGCGACAATAAGGGAATATGAGTTTGAGCACCGTACTATCGGACATGCCCGGGTAGTCTACCAACTGGAAGGCGGTCCTAAAAAAAGGTAAAAGTTTTTCTGCCTCCAGTCCATCTACGACTGGTAGTTGTTGGATAATGTGAGACAGTGGGTTGGGCAGCTTATGGTAAGACGCCGCCCCCAAACCGGCGAGAACAGGTTCTATTTCTCTATAAGAGGAATTTACGGCTGAGACCACGGACTCAGCAACTGGAACCGGCGTAGATGCTCTAGCAGGTTGAGACCCCTGGAGGGTCGAGGTGATCTGCTGTATTAGTTCGTTTATGTTATGGGCCAGCACAAGTTCACCGCCTTGTGCTTGAAGATTCTGCAGCCTAAGTATCACATGCTGCAGACGTTGCCGGATTCGCCGGACACCGATAGAGCACCCCGGTCCCGCCTCCAAACTTTCTACGCAGCGAGCTAACTCTCGCAGCTCCTCCCACTTCTCACTGCAAATTTCCCACTCGCTCTCTTGGTCAGGAATGGTGACCCTCGAGAGCGCGTCACCCGCAGCCAGCGCTTCTCGGAGCTGCCGTCGTAAAATCTGAACATTCCCTCTAGGGTCTTTGCCCCGGGCCCGTAGCTCGAACTCAAGTTCATCCCGCAAAAACAGCTCGGGGTTTAACACACTCATCGTCGAGCTTCGCGGTCGGCACACAAAACAAAACACAACACCTTAGGAAACTAAAGACAATTAATACAGGAAAATCTTAAGTACTGTTTCTTCCATTAAGCAGACTGCGGGTCCCCCTACCGTTGCGAGGACCCAGCCCACTTACCTGAACTGCTCTCTCTCAACAACTCTACACAAATGGAACGCGACACACACACTAACACACAACACGACAAAAATCACCGACCAACGACAATTTTCAAAAATATTTCTAATATTTCTTCGGCTCGCGTATATCGGAGGAGACCGACTGCCGATCGGGCCATACCGCATAATTAGAACACCTCCCCTAATATGGGCAAGGTAATACGCAAACCATCTCCACCCAGGCACAGATCTGCGATAAGTCGCGTTTCCAAAGGAGTGTCCCCTTCCGAAATTTCTCACCACGTGGCAACCTACGGTTGAACGGTAGGTTCAACTATTCAAGGCGGGCAAGTTCATATACATGTATAACACAAAACCTTAAACCTAACAGAAATATTCACTTTTAGATATAGGGCCTTCAAAATTTTTTTTAAGTTCCATTAGAACTCCCAAAATGTTTCCTAAGTTTGCAAGCCCCGTCACACCCAAAGGACCCACGGGTTGACCCTAATCTCAACCACGCTCTACTACCAAATGTAACCCCTCTTTAACTTAGACTGTTAAAAAAAAAAGATTATTTTTTTTTGAAATTTTTTCTTGAAAATTTTTTTTTTTTTTTTTTTTTATAAGAGGGGCCATAAGTTAATTAGAACTAGACCAAAGCCTAGAGAAGCCAAAAATGCGCTGGATCCAGTGAGACGGGACTTGCAATGAAAACTCATAAATTTAACAATTAATAAAATCCCTTTTATTATTCTATCTCCTTTTTAAAAACAATATTAACCACAAAATCAATAAATATAACAGTCAGAATCTATTTTCCCCTTAAATTGTTAATTAAAATAAATTTATACTCTTTAAACAATGTCACCTGAAAATTATTAACACATATAAAATTCATTGGCTATCTTCTCTTTAAAATGATCAATCACTTAATGGATATAATTTTTATAGACTTCTTGATAATGTAAATTAGAATAACTAATTCGCAAACAAAATTAATTAAAATTAAATAGAGACAAATCCACATACTTGTTATTAAAGTTAATTAAAATAAATTACTTTCTTAGAAGAAATATTCAGCAAAAATTAATTGAGATAGAATAAATTAATGTCATCAAAAATTAAATGGATATATAACCCTATGTTTCATATTTTCTTTTATAACAACCCTATATCTAATTCCCCCAAAAATACACCCAAATGTACAATACATATAAAACCCCGCAAAATACACACACAAATTCACAATACATTTACATGTTCCACAATACAAGACAATTATTACCGAGATCTCTTGCCACGCCCTTTTCTTACCCCCATGAGGTACATTATTAATTATTTCATGGAAATCCATGTTAGGATTAAAATTCTTAATATTTGCATAACACATGACATGTGTATTAGATTATACATATGCAACTCCAGTAGTCCCCAGGACATAATAAATTCAAAAATTTGGCCAAGTGCCTATTACTATTATAAAATACGGCCACACTGGGCATTTATACTGGGAGAAATAAAAAATTTAGAAAACAATGAACACCCCAGTTATCATAATTAACGAATAGAATTTATATATATAGAAATATTGTTAAGTTGTGAAAATAGAAATATGTCATGAATCTTATAACCCTTTTAAAAAGTAATTTTGGCCCAGAGACCGACATGTTCATTTGCCAGTCGGTGCATAATTCAACCTGTCTCAACAACACGTATAACACTGCATGAACACCGATCACCAGTACAGGATCAAACTTGTGAATCCACTTAACTACCACAGAAATTTCTATCCTTATATAAACCAAACTGAATTTAAAAATGAGAAAATATATATATAAAATGAACACTAAATTGAAACAAAGAAATTACAAATTGATTTAATGAATTAATAGCAGTAATGAACCCCTTATACTGAAAATAAGAAGGAATTGCACTTGTGAAAGGTGAACGGCCAAAGATACATGTCAGCCCCTGAGCTAACAGATTATACAACAAATTAATAAAATTTTTAAAAGATTTCCCTCCCAGATCACGCACTATACTGTCCCGTTAATCGGGGATCCAATTAAAATGTCTAAAAACTTGAAAGTGTTGTTGTTGACTGATTGAATTGGTTCACTGGCTCTTATTGAGTGCATCACTACGTGTAAAGAATATAATGGGTTGAGATCACCTTATTTTTGTCCATGGGGGTGAAGTGGCAATCTCGTGGCCTACATTACAGGTGTTGGTGCTTCGTCATGGCAATTCCTCCAGGCAGATGAAGTGAGAGAGAAATTAGGTGTACATGTTCAGGTTGTTGGGCTGTTTCCTCGACTTCCTCGGGGAAACCTGATTACACAACATTATATCAGCCAGAGTACACAAAACAATGCCCCCAGAAAGTTCACACACCCCCAAAACCCATACATAATCTTAACATAGCTTTAGGGCTATTTAAATGTAATACTTGACAAGGTTATATGGCCAACAGGCCCTATTTGAAATATTTAGCACAGTTAAATTTTATAATAATAATAACTTCACCCATGCGGGTTAACATGATTGAATTTTGATAGCTAATTATGACTTGTTACATTTTTAATAAAATTTATACATAGTCTGAATATTTTGTGCCACGTGGTCGAGAAAGGTTCTATCTGATTACATCATGTCTTTGCTTTATAAATTAATACCTTTTGGCAATTACTATGACCCTGACTTTTAGTGCCGTAGTTCGGACACGTGAATTTAATATAGTATTACTGTGTTTTAAAAATATTACCTTTAAATTACGTATTGCACAATGCGATGAGGTACATCAAAGGTTATCAGAAATTCACTTACAGCGGCCTATTAAAAAAGTCTTTCTTTAGTAATACTTTAAATACATAACTATGAAAATATTGGCGAGACTTACCGCAGTTCTATTGAGATCTTAGCCTGTCATAGGTGGAAGAATAATGGAAGAAATCCCCATCTGCCGGAGAGAACGAAAATAAGCTGCCGATCTAGGCGACCATTTATGCGAGACAAACCCTTTTTGATACCGTTTCCGGCCTTCTCGCTTGCCTACAGAGGCGGGCACTAGAGTGGAGCACTTATCGAGCACTCTAGATTCACGCAGAATTATCTCTTATGTCCACTGCTAGGGTGCAGCACTAATTAAATCGCTTTAAATCTCGTACTGCGTTTAACGTTTACCGGACGTTATACGGTGAATGCGCGCCGAATCTCCCAGACTCGGCACAATTGTTCTATTGTTATGCATGTAAACTGTTATGCCTTTTATTATTGTATTGTCATTTGTTATATATTATTGAATTTTGGTGTCATGTAATGTCAATTATTATGCACTATTCATACAATGACTTAAGATGCAAAATCGCCCGATTTTGTGCGGGCAGTATGGTTAAACTTTGTAATTGTTTAAAATTTGTACTTAAAACATCTGCAGTGCGGAGTGCGTGCAGTGACGTAATTTCTCCCCCGCCAAACTGCTGCCGGCTTGTATTGCAGGCTCGCAACAGTCAAATTTAGTTAGTTGCAAGACTCCGGACGAGACAACACGCCTTCAGTTCGCCAGCCGCGGCTACATAATTATTTTCAACATTTCAAAATTTTAGCATGATCATCATGCGCTAAGACTTAGGCGATCTCGGCCTCTATTCACGATTATAGTTTTCAGTATTTAATTCTACCTTATTTCTCAGGCATTTATGCCGCGCTACACTGCACGCGCCATGACAATTTTCAATAAACAATTAACTCAAAGAACATATACAGTCCACTTCGTTATTTCATTTCTTACCAGCTAACCCATCACCTAGCGTTAAAAGACCAACTCAAGATTACTTCGAGAGCGTCTAAGACGTGACAAGAGCCATAAGAAAGAAAAAACTAAGACGATTGATAAAATTTTGAGAAGGAACTGTCTACAGAAGTTATTAATTGGGGAAAAGATACAAAATAGGAGAGGGCGAGGAACAAGAAGATATGCTGTATTGACAGATAGGATGATGTCGAGAAATTATGAGTAACTGAAGAGAGCAGCATAAGGATACGACAGCGTGGAGAGTACAGTTCAGCTGAAACCTGTCTTATGATAGATTCACCACAAATATGGTATTATGATAGATGATGACTATAAAATATTATATTAACATGACCGTGTTCATATTACATTAAACTCCTATGTTATAAAGATATTCAGTAGGCTACATATTATACACGTTAGATAATAACAATCACTAAGTGTTATAACAGTTAAAACATTAACACTATACAGTACTTCTATTTTACATTATTACGGATTACATGGTCTTTCAAGCTTTTGATGTCTTTTTTTCCTATTTCCATGTAAAGCCTGGATAAAGATGAATTTTATTTAACAATACGTCTAAATTTACTACTGTTTATAGATGTAGTTATTTTTCACCTAAAAGAATCAGATCTATGTAAAATTGAATACGTAGAGATATAAAATCCAGAATGTTTATCATAGATACAGATTTCATACAGGTGTGGAAGGCGGTAAACAATTACGGGATGAATAGTCTCACGATGTAAGGATGAAGTCTTTAGACAGTGGAATAAAATATTGAACACCAGAGAAATCTCAATTTTTGTTAACACTTAAACAAAACAATGACACTATCTTACAGTAGTTCATTCCTATGCTATACAGATATGCAATACCCGGTATACACAACAAATAATAAAAATCCCCAAATTAAGTAAATTTACAATGCCGGTATATATAACATACGTGATAAGATTTACTAAGTAATGTACTCTAATTGTCTGTAAAGCCGATTCGCAATCTGATCAGTTTTGTTGTTATCTGCGTTTTATACAGCCAAGGCAACAATACCGTGCCCTAGAAGCTATTAGACATTTCTGCTGTATTCAGGGGATTTCCAGATTGTACTGGAATTTACATTTCGGAGGAAGAAACTACTGGAACATTCGTATCTAGTCGTTTAGGGATCACTATCTGATGACTCATAAGTGCGTGACAAATTTCTTGAATAATGTTTCATATATATACAACGATTTTGTATTTAAAATGTAGCACTTTCGCGTGACAAGGATTATAACAAGTACTACGAATGCTATGTTTTTATCTTTTAATATAAACGATTGGATTCCCCATCGTGATATTTCACTAAGTCACTGCTTACAGACATCTTTATAGTCTCATAAATGTTTTTTGTTTACCGACTGAACTAAACTTTAATGTATGTAAGGTAACCTATGAAACCTTTTAACATGTATCTGTTTCCTTCGCATTCAGTACGTTTATTATTGTTCCCATGAAACTATTCACAGACGATTTTCATGTCTGTGAAAATTTAAAGTATTCCTTCCAGTAAAGACAGTGTTACTGTCCAAACTACTGTTATTCTGCTGGAAACGACCGGAATTAGTATTAAAAAGGTTTAAAAACACAAAACTCTTGGTGGTTTCACAACTTATTCTTACACTAATAATTGTTGCAGCCTATTAGGCTATTCTCAAAGAACTGATAAGAACAACTAAAGACAAAGAATGTGTTAAAGGGTGAACATGTGTTAAGGGTGTGTATGGTGGAAGGGGTGGACGTATAGGGATAGTAACTATGGGGAAGGTCAAGTAACTATAAAAACTAAGTATAATAGGGATGAACATTCTAAAATTAACTAAACTAAATAACAGATTTTAACTAGGGAGATACAAAGAATACTGTCTGTTCGTTTGTTACATTTTTGTTATTTTTAATAGCTTTCTTCATTCCTAATATTTCCAATAAATCCATTTTTTTTATCTTTTTCAGTGTTATGCAGTAATGGTATGTTTTTGTGTCTAAAAAGTGGTTATGTTTTAAGCAATGGTCTGTGAAATCTGTATTTGCTGTATTATTATAGCACAGCACAGCATAGTAAGCACAAAATCACTTGCTTACGTTCAGAAATGCGATGTTTCAGAGCACAGCCACATTATTCAATAGCATCACATTCTGATTTGATAAATTTCAGTTTTTCCAGTATGTTTGATTTTTCTTTATTGCTTACCAATAATGAGAGAAGATTACGTTTATTTACTGTCACCATGTTAAGCCGACGCTTTTTTAACCGATTAATAAACGTAATCTTTTTAACTGATTAGTTCCGCTGAGGACCCAGTATTGTGGGGTAAATCACTTTACCCTTGTCCAGGCTTACGAACGAAGACTACAACGACGGAGATGGCGGAGAAATCGAACTTTAGGACGGCGGATACAGCGGATGTGGAATCCCCAACTTTCAGGGATGGTATGGGGAACATTTTGTCCTTGCCCGGAGCAACAAGGATGAAGACTGACGATGAGTTGAGCGGATGGAGCAACCCCGCATATGGGGATAGTACGCATGATGATTAGACTTAAGCCATAAGACAGCAGCCCTTCACGTCACCCTCTCCGAAGTGGTGGTAACTTTTCCAGAGTAATAAATTACTCGAATTCTTCACAGACAGAGGGCAAGATAAGAGATATAGTTTGAAACGGAACAGGCGATGTGCCTATTCTGTAAAGTGAAGAAGAAGAAGCATCTCATATGAATTATTCACACGGGCCCCGGTAGTATAAATTATTTCTCAAATGATAGTTGCTAAATAGGTTAATTTATGTAATTCTTAAAATATTAAAAATACATTTGCTGACTTGCTAAAAATGTGCATTAGAGTTTAAAAAAGATGAACATGATTGTTTAAGAAAAATCACTTCTGAAAATTGACATACTACAGGTCTGATACGGAGAATGGATAGTACGATTTTACCAATCGCATACTACCTACGTTTTACAAAATAAATGTATATTGACAGGTTACCTCCTGAAGAGAAAGGTATGTATCGAAATTGATTTACTTAATTAAATGAAGGTTTTGGAATAACAAGAAATCGATAGACAACCAGAAAATAAGGAATGAATAAGTAAACGGAGCTCTCCAGAAAAGTAATTTCAGGATAAATATAAAGGTATTTATAGGACAATTATTTACAATACCCGCTTACATTGAAACAATAACAGTACAAATTAAATTCATATATAATAACGTTAACTAAATAAACAACTCGCTCGAACGTACCAGCATATAAATATTTATTATTTCTTTGAATAATTGGGTTTGAACGAACATATTTACTTGTATATATCAAGTACGTGTATTTGTATAATTGTCTGGTTACTTGTGAAGTGACAATAGGCTTAAAACGCTACTTTAAAATTCATCCGAATCTGTATGATAAAGACAAAAGGAAAGGAGTAAGTTCAAAAAACATGATGTGATGAATGTGAAAGCGGCTCATTAGTTGTATCAGCACTTTGCCACCGAGATGAATGCCGGTTCGTTAGGGATCTAATTGTCTTAACACAGCGAGTTGTTCCATTAATTTGGCACTGTAATACACAAACACTTTCACAGCTGAGGAAAGTGGATTTATGAAAATACTATGACGTACAATATGGATTTGATTAAAAACAAGCTGCGAAAGGGATTACACTGCATTAAGTGTTTTTGATGAGGGGGGGGTTTTCTATTTAATTGGATTAACAATTCAAGAATACAAATTGCCTTGGTAGTGAGAAATCTAAATTCTGAGTGTCAAAAATAATGTTTTGTGCGCTTGTAAGGAGAATTTTTAAGCAATGTTATTTGTGTGTATACGGCTGTAATGTGTGTTGTTTCACACATACTCATTGCGCTCTGTTTCACCGTTCTTGAATAATTATTATTGTGTTGATATTAAACTACTATTTCAAGAACACTTACTTTTTTATACTTTTGCAGATCGCTTTCGGGGCCTGATAATACCCCTCCAGAGTTCTTGGGAAGGTCTCTGATTTTCTCATTTCTCTAGTTCAATTCTGTTGTGTGTGTGTGTGTGTGTGTGTGTGTGTGTGTGTTGGGGGGGAGTTAGTATTATCAATTGACAATAACTTATTAAGTAATTGGTTAATAAATAATTTGACAATAATACATTATTATAAATAATTATTATTTCTTTGTTTATTAAGAACAATAAATTATTACAAGTTATAAATTATTGTTTTTCTGTCCAAAGATAACCAAGGGGATGTTGTCGGAAGAAGAACGAGCAAGAGTGAACTAGAGAATGAAGAAATATTGGGGAATGAGGAAAGGACTTCAGAAGATGAAAGAAGTTGTGGAATCGCAGCCTTTAGATGGGGCTGGAACGATAAAGGAAGGAAGGAATAAATTAACACTGCCACACACACACACACACACACACACACACACACACACACACACACACACACACACACACACACACACACACACACACACACACACACACACACACACACACACACACACACACACACACACACACACACACACACACACACACACACACACACACACACACACACACACACACACACACACACACACACAGAAGTGGACCAGAGAAGAGATGCAAGAAAAGCAAACAGAGTTTGGTAAGCACCGAAAGCGCACCGCAAAAATTTCAAGATAAAGCAAGTGTTCTTTGAAATAGTGGTTTACTATCAATTATATATATATATATATATATATATATATTGCAACGTTACAACAAGTATTATACGCAATTACACAAATACATTACCATGTACTCAACGCAATTATAAAGTGTATTACACCGACCAGGTCGCAGGATTTTTTTCTCGTTGCGTCAAGTATATGTAGTTGCACAATAATTAAATAATTTTCAAAGAGGAGTGAGATATTGTTGACATGAAATAATTAATTTAAACTGTTTCAAATTAATCATTCTATGATTTATTAATATTAATAGAAAAATATTCAAATATTAAAAATTCAAATATTAGATAAATCAAATATTCTCTTTTATAAGCTTCACAAATACAATGTAACCTGCTATGCTGTTCATAACATATAAAAAAAATAAACAACCATATAATCTTACTAGCTTAACAGACATGTTAACAAGTTATTTAAATCCTTTTTATTTAAATGTGTCTGACTTTAACTCAAATTTTAAATAATAATAATAGCAACTCATTTACAAACAAAATAATATTAAAATTCAAGAGTAAAATTAATTGTTGCTATAAACAAAATAAAAATAATATAACATTTACTTCCAATCTATTATTTATTTCTACTGACACACCCAAATTTTAACATACAACAAAAGATTAGTATTTCTTTTCTAAATTTTCTTGTTAAATTAGCTCTTTTATTTAACTACTATTTAAATTTAAATCTTTAATTCTTTACTGTTCATAGGTAAGTTCTTTTTGAGAGCTCCTTTCACAACAAAAATATAATTGTTTATTCATCACCTGCGTACATCAGTCGTTACCGTTGCGTGTGTGTGTGTGTGTCCTGAATCCTGAGAATTTGATGATGATGATGATTATGCTGATGCTGTGTTCTCTGTCTCTACGGGTTGTTGTTTGTGATGGTCCAGAGTTCCTCCATACGTCTTTGTGTGTGTGGTCCTGATCTTTCGGCAAACCGGCAGCGTGACGTCGTGTGTAGATTTCTTGAGTCCGAGGCCGGCCCAAAATTGCTGGTGGTATTTATACTGGACGGTGATCTGACAGGTCCAGGACTGTTTTCGACCTGTTAGATATTGTCATTTCGTGCAAAGCGTGTGACAGTAAAATAGCTCAATACTTTGTCGAAATTAGGCCTGATCAACCTGAGTATTGTTATCATTGTTGTGCATGCAAACAATGTCGATATCTAGAGCACAGCTGTTACGATCTACCCAGATGGTCCGTTCTTATCAGCAACTGATAAGACCCAAGCTCGGTAGGAAGCCTAACTATGTAGGAACCCAAGATTGTGGCAGTCTTGAAATGAGTCATTGCTGGTCAAGTTCGCCTACTACTGAGAGTCAACGTTTCGAGCGCTGCAGTACAACCTTTTTCTCGACGTGAGGATCTATGCACTTAGCCAAGTGCGAAAAGGGTTTTAATTTTGATTCCTGAACTGTCTGGGACCCTGATTGCTGTTACTTTGGAGCATTTTCACACCTGGGGCTTGGTGCTGTCATCTGGAGACTTCTTTCCGCCGCCGCGTTCCGCGACCGACCTGGACTTCCGATACGCTTAGGCTACTGTTCGATTGTGCGTGCATTACGCGGAGAACTTGTGGTGAGTGTATCTTTTCCTTGATTAATTTCCTAAACTGTGCCACGACTGGTGTTTCGACACGGACTTGCGGAGAGTTACTCTTCGAGGGATTATCACTTCTGCGCCACATAATTACTGTGTATATTAGTATAGCGTATTACATAAGTTATTTAGATTTAAGTTGTGGTCAGTTTAAACATTTATTATTATTGCGGCATCAGCTAATGATATACAGTCATTTACTGTCATTGTTATTTGGAGATACAAGCAAAACTTAATAAAATAGAATATGATTTCTTATTTAGTATATTTTGTATACCTTACATGATTGGTATAGTAAATTTGAGCAAACTGCCTTATCAAGTGGTTTAGTGGTCAACCTTATTGGGACGGGATTGAATCTCCGTGATCGCCCGTTGGTTTTCCCCGCACGGAGTGGCGCCCTTTAAAAAAAAAAAAGAAGAAAAAAACTATATATAAGTGAATTTGATTTCTGGTTACCCCTCACACTTCTTGATACTGACATAGGTGGTGTTAATATCTATCAAGGAACCCCACCCCTTCACCCCTAGCTAGCCTGGGTAAATTTCGTGGGTTGCAAATGGCGCCCAACGTGGGGCCTTTCTCTCTGGTGAAGACATCTATATCCGTAACATCTGAGATAAATTTATACCAATTGTGTTGGCATTTTTTCCAGATTTATTTTATGCTTGAAATCTTTGAATTCTTTACAGATTTTTTATTGTAAATGTTTTGAGTTTTGATAATTTTTAAATATCTATTGGGACTGTATTTAGCTGTAGAATTGCGTCTACCTTAAAGCTACATTTTGTAAAGTTGAACTTGTACATTTGGTATCAGATTTTTGGATAAGAACTTGTCATAGCCTTGATATATAGCCATTGGTTTTGTGTATAACTTATGACCAATTCTCCTTCTTTGTTAAATTTGGTTGCTACTCTAAATATGTCTGCCTACAAGTTGAGGAAAGTGGAAGTTGCGTACGAGCTCAAGATACGAGGCCTTTCAACTGATGGTTCGGCTAATGATCTTAGGAAATCATTCCTAATCATTGCTGACGCAGGCGATGTCGAAAAACACTCCAATAAATGAAGCTTCCGTCAATTCACTTCAATTTGATGAAGAGCTGGAAGAGTGTACTTTAATTTTAGATGACTTGGGGGACCTAGTACAACAATATGAGGTAAACTTCAAAGATGACGAATATCAGAGGATAGTGGCGAGGCTGTGGCATCTCTACCCTCGAGTTGAACGCATTCCGATTCCAGATGCTGAGGACACCCAAGAAGAGGAACCGCAGGAGAAGAGGATGGAGCTACAACGCAAGGTTAAGAGTCTATTGGATTCTTTTGTCACACCTGAAGTGGAGAAACCGAAGATAGATGAATGACCAGCCAGAACTACTCAAGCTACTCAAGTGACTCTACCAATTGAAGAAGCCTCAGTTGCTGGTCACAGTAAGTAGCCATCACTAGGACCCAGCACTCTCCCTTTGGCGGAACCAGTTGATACTACAAACCGGCGCAACAGCACACCGTCTGGACTTGTACTAGCCAATCAGGATAGACCGCAACTGATCCAGCAATCTCAGAGCTTGGCCGCAAACACAAAAACTGTTCCCGTGTACAAGTGGGGACTAAGATTTGATGGTCAGGGTGGTCAAAGTGTGGGTGCTTTTCTTAAGAGAGTGGAAGAGATTCGTAGAGCTAGGGGCGTAACCCATGAAGAACTCTTTAAATCAGGTGTTGATTTATTTGCTGGACAAGCATTGGTTCGGTATAGGTCAACCATATCTAGGGTTAAATCGTGGAACGAATTAGGTCAGGAGATGAGAATTGTTTTTAGAACTCCTGACTATGGCTTTATGTTGCAACAAGAGATATTTAATCGCCTCCAGGGAGAACAGGAGTCAATCGATATGTTTATTGCTGCCATGGAGGGGTTGTATAGCAGACTGTCAATAAACGCCCCAGAATCAGTCAGACTTGCTCAGATTCTGAACTATCTGCACCCTACTCTTCAAGATCGACTAGCACTGTGTGACATAAAAACTCTGGAAGATTTACGCCTGATGGGACGTAAGGCCGAAGCAGGAAGTTTTAGGGTTACTGTACCCCCCAATTGTAACGTCTACGGACGTTACATTAAATTTTAAAACTAGGCGTTTGACCTAGACGGAAGAAAAAATTGTGATGGAGCCCATTGTGACAGGACTTGCAACTAAACGCTTATTCAACGATAACAACCTTTTTTTTATTAGTGTTTCACCAGTATACAGGCAAGGTTTGTGTATTGTACATCAGTGAATTGTGTAAAGTTCACAATAACAGTTTTCATAATTAATTTCATAGACAAATAGAAGAACATGCATATATAAAAGATGTTCAGTGTTCATTATTAATTCAATATTATTAGTGTTCATTAATCAGCATTACTAATACTAGCCACAATGAAAAGTAGTCAAATAACCTGCTAAATGGGTGTTCTTTTAACAGTTAATAAGAAAGTAGCAAATATGTATACACAGGACAGGTTCTAACAAATGTTGCTCACTAGCAATATTAAAAAAACTGTTTATATATATATATATATTATATATATCTATATATGTCCGTTTCTTCCCTGAACTAATTATAGTGGTGTTGTATGAAATTTATAAACTGTAATTATGCCACCTGCGTTTGTAAAATTTACTCAGTCCTGCAACATGTGTGACGGATGCTGGCGTGGTCCTGGTCATTAGAGGAGTCTGCTCACTTCTTCACATGAAGTTCTCGCTCATGGTAGTGGTTGAGTATAGATAGGTATTCCTGGGCATTCCTTGGTGTTCCTGGGTTGGATCCGACGGCGTTGGAGGAGCATGTTAGCATAGCTCTGCAGAGGTGACAGGTGTTGTAGTCGCCATCCACGAACCTTTCTACCGACTGGGGGCGGGGACCCTGCAACATCGTTTCATTTGTACACAGCTATCGTAAAATACAGTAAAACCAGCTCCTTTTCTCGGAACACCAACACCACACTCACACTGTCCTAATTTTAGGCACTCTACTTCTCTGCTATTAATAATGCTTAAACTTTGCATGAATATAATTCTGGTTGCTTAGTGCATAAGGCTTATGTCTGTCTTAGTCACCTTATTACGAAAAAAATTACACATCTTGCGTTAAATTTAATTTCATCGTTTGTACGATATGTTCCCATATATTATTCATGCATTTGTTCCATTAATTCATGTATTTTCACAACCATAAAATAACTTCGTATTGAACATCTATACCCCCATACATAGTACACCCAATGCAAACAGAAACAGTTTAATATAATTTTAATTCGTCACATAATATCACCCCTTTTCTCTTTTAAACTTTATACACGTTGACATTAACATTACTTTTAGCTTACATTTATTTTTTAAACCTTCTTAAATCAGTTAAGTGCAAAGTGCCACGTGGTGTCAGACCGGAAGTCCCGTATAATTTTAATCTACATTAGATTGTTACAAAAAGACGGCTTTATACGTTTAGATTACACACACACACGACATAACACACATATTCAGAATAACTAAACATTGAACACTCTAATAAAACACTGTATAATAACCTCACCTGAGACACTTCCTTTTTATTCGCGCATGATAGAAGTCAAGAAGTTTGTTTCCAAGCCGTCGGACTAACTCACCATGTCAGCGGATGGAAGAAAAATGAGACCAGATAACACGTTCCATGAACTGAGGACGGTCCAGAAAAACTTGTTACAAATTGTCGAACCGTGATCAGCTGACAGGAGTTAAATGCAAGGTTAAAACTGCCTATCTTATTGCATCGCCACTAGCGTTGACCAGCACGGCCACTGCCCGCCCGATTACGTCGCCAAATACGGGTGAAAGCCGCTCTTGTCTCCCAACAACACCGAGTCTGAAATTTAGCCAGCCGTGTCGGCCCAAAATATGGCCGGGCAATTTAAATTTTTAAAAATTGCATCGGCACACCCTCACCCCAAAAGGGCAACATGGTTGCCCCAAAATTAAATCAAACCGTAGCCACTTGGCTGTCCTATCATAACACGCAGGTCTCTTGGCTCCCCTGAGGAAATCTTTAGAAAAAAAAAATTACCGCTCTTAGGACGACAGAGGCTCAGAATGTAAACGAAGGAAGAGGAAAGAAGAAGTGTAGTGTGTATGCCTGTGTGCATGTGGGTGTATCTGTGCAAGTGTGTGGGTACTGCATGCTGACTTGATCAGGGTCAGCATACAGCGAGAAGAAATAGAAGGAGAAAAGAAGAAAGACGAGAACTGGGGCTCCCTCTGAGTTCTGACCTCCTAAGGCCCCCTACACTCACAACCAAAACCCCAGGACGGATACTTACTCAGGACCACTTCTATCCCCCCCTTCTGAGGACCGAAAAACTCTCAACCATGATCATCCCCACGCGACCCTCTCGTCCATGCCAACCTCACGGGACCGCCCCTACACGTCACCTTCACTGGTGACCACCACCTACTCCTACTGCTGCCACTCACATACGCGTCCGAAGACCAAACAAGGTATCACTGACCTTGATATGTGAGTGACCATACCACTACTGTCCACCTCTTGGACTGACCAGCCATACGCAGCAAAACAAGGCATCACAATCCTTGACATATGACTGGCCCACATCCCTACACTAGGGCGGACGGCCCCGATTAACTAGGCAGAGAAGACCGCGCCGAGGGCACGTGAACATCACTCTAAATCCCATTAACCATAAGTTAACCTCAATACGTGAGTAAGGGAGGGAGTAAACTTCTTTACAGGGCAGCAAAATCGCCCAAACTCACCGCAACAGGAGACCATGTATCGGACCAAACTTATCATGGGTAACACCATCACTTATATTTGCACCACAAACCAAACTGGTCAAGAAAAGGAAAGTCAACACAGCACCCGACAAACGACTTTAAATACTTTCCAACCGAGCAAATTTGCCAAATCGTTTTCAAATGAACAACTACTACCAAATGAACATCTTTGACCGACACTCCAAATGATACCACCCAAATCTAATTATTGTGTCGGCCATCAACTTTCCGTAATTGCTAAAAAAAACACAAACAATAATTCAACACCACATCTCAACAATAGAACGGAATAACTTGATTAGCTTCAAGTGATCTCAGGGTCCCCTAACGAAGCAATAGAAAGGATAATCCGAAAAGCAGAGCAAGCTCCTCTAATTCCGAACAAGAAAACACATATACACTGATACCGAAAATATTACTGGTAAGAAAACACCGATAACAACACACAATATACACACACCCAAATAATTACAACCTATAACACCCAACAAACAAGTATTAGGCATCAATCATCCGTTCAGAAGCTACGTAAAATTGGAAAAATTGTATACAATGAAAGCTCATGTCTAGATCCAATACATCAAATCAATAACAAGGGTGCCCGGTCCGACCATAACCGCATTGTCCCCAAACAAAATTTAATTCATGAATATATATTCCAGGGTAACTCCCCTATTACGACGCAATTGGTCTATACTCAAATTAAAACGAAGCATATAATCACGTCCGAACCAGAAGGTTATTGGATAACATGGCATGCAGGAGTCGAACAGGTCATGACCAACTCGGGCAAGATCCGACAGAACGAAAGCATGCAGGAAAATTTCTCAGGTGAAGTTTAAACATAATAAAACTTTACAAGGGGACGTACCTAGTTGATTCCCCCTCTGTAAATAAACACCAATTCCGGTCTACACTGGCTAGTAACAACTTTTTAATAAGGAAGTGATCATAACATTATGGCCCACTTTGCACTAACTCTGACAGCAATAATAATCCAACTTACAACACTATATCACATATTCTAAATGTACAAAGACATAAAAAAAACAGCAGTAAACAAAATTTTTTTTGTTTTGAACTCCATCCACTTCAAAATTTGGTATCAAAACCCATACATACATATGCTATTACACCCTCTTTGCAGACCCAGGAAATTTATTTTTTACTTTAATTACTTTAATCACCAGAAAATTTTGCTTCAATTTTCAAATAGCTTTGCAAGTCCTGCCACCTGCTTCGCCAGCACACAGAGATGGAACCACGCTCTCTGCTACCATTTGTGAGCCACTCATAATTGTCATCCCAACATATCAACCCTACTTCAGAAATTAACTTTCTAAAAAAAAGTTTAAGCAAATAATACAGCTTACCTGGATGACCGGCTCACTTGTTCAAAACCAGGAGGAGGCCTCCTAGTGGAAGAAAAGCCTCGTGCTGGGGAACCATTAGGCAGTCGAATTAATGAGGTGACCTCAATTTCCAAACTCAACAACAACAGCAAATTTATTGTTTCTCAAATTCCTTTTCAAAAGGCATTACAATTTTAGATACAAAGGGTGTACTTCATAGTACCCAGAATATAGAAGTGTTCACTTGAGATAACAATAATCAACCAACAAAACCTCTCCAGTAAATTTTAAAACCTTTACAAAAAATATAATTTCGATATATCTTGGCAATAAATTATGATTAACATTAATAAATAAAAAGAAATAAATCCAAAGGTTCTCAAAATTTAATACGTCTAATAACAATAATTTATTAATAATTTAATACTGTTTGATTTATTATTAACATTAATAAATAAAAAAAATCGAGAGGTTTTTTTTTTTAAATTTAATACATCTAATAACAATAAGCTTTCTCTTTTTTTTTTTACAGGACACCTCTGGTTGTACTATTTTAATTAATTATCACAAACGACATGCACCATCTAACATCTCCATAAACAAAAATTAAAAACAACAACATAATTAGTGAAGGTATAATGTTAAAATATAATCTGGTAATCATGTTCTTGAGTAAGAAATTCACCATGTGTGCTAAAATTAATTTTTTTTTTTTTTAACTTTAATATTAAATATATTCAATATTACTCAACAATACGGAACAATATAATATTATTCAATATATTTAACAAAATAATAATTTAACATTTAATAGAAAAAAATAGTAAATAACCAGGTCTCAAAAATGTAAAATGTTTTATACATACACATGTGGGGATACAAATGACTAGATCCAAGACACTATTTATATAGGCTCATCACTCAACAACTAATTAATATTTAATTAATTCAACATGTTTTAAACTGAGCCAACATTATAAAGTCCCATTAGATTTATGAAGATATAAATATACAAAAAATTTTAACGTTTAATTTGAAACTCAAAGAGAATTAAAATAACTTCTGAATCCCAGCACGTGTATGGATACAACCTAGTCTGATCCAATGTGATGGACCATTCACAACCTGTTATGCCAAGGCGTGCACACAATACCTATGATTTGATCATTTTCTTTTACTTCCATTCACTAAACAATTTTCACACAAACAGTTACATAGTTACATGGAGAACACAGAAAAATATTGAGAGACTATCTCTGAGAAAACAAAGGAACCAGGCATTCTTCACTCGAGTAGCGCTGGGAAGATCCTTCCCACTGCAGGGTTTAAATAGATCCCAAATCCCCAGTAGTATCTTAACACATTTCGTTTTTTTATTAATTTTTTTTTTTTGTTACTTTAAATTTTGAAAGCTTTGCAGAGAAGGTATTACTATCACTTCGCTAACAGCACAAGAAGCTGTCCTCATGATTAAAAGAAATTAAGATGCCAGTCCAGTTCAACAGAATTTTAAAAGGAACTTGAGTACAGAAAATGAAATTGCAATCATTAAAATAGCCTGGGAATACCAGATATGAAGCAAAGTCAAAAAAAAAAACATCAAGAATTAAAGCAAAAGTTTTTTTTGTTGTGTTAAGATAATTCACTTGACGAGAAACTCAATTAGTGCCACATGCACACATAGGAAAAAGTTAATAATATTCTTTGCAAAAAATACACTTCCACAGCACCTGAGAAAATATTGTTCTCCAAACATACCTGTCTAGATTGGCCACAGCACACTAGCCACTAATAAGTTCCTTTATATTCTCACATTTTATCCTGGTCTGACCCTCGGGAAACGGATGAACGGGCCGCAGACACCCCGGAGCACCTTTTTTCTCAGCCGGCCATAATAAAAATAAATCGCCCGGTATTTAAAAAAAGAACTCAAACTTTATTCAGAAGACGAGCTAGCAACATCTCTCTCGTTTGCAGGCACAGGTCAGAAGAAGGCACACACGTGTATATCTCGCCACTATCAGTACCGACCCCTCACGGCGGAGCAGTGAAGCTCAAGTCGCGACGCATAGCTACTAGATGGCGGGCGCGTATCCATATAGCACACAACTAGACCAATACGGCAAAATAAATAAATAATTCTCATTGTCGTAATTTGGCTTAATCAAATCTTGTAAGTCGCCGTAACGAAATTCCATAGTTACGGCACACCCCCACAACAAAAGGAGTCCAACGGGTTGGACGACACTGGGTCGGCCACAACTGGAGGAAAGGCGGGGACGAACTAAAACCGAATAAAAGGTAAAACAGGCGGAAATTGAAAACGAAAGGACACCGGACCAACGACCAAGACCAAGACCAAATGCTGTAGGACCAACAAAGACAAAGACAAGAACACGAACACAAACAAACAAATAGACACTTAACGGCGAACACCACAAAGATACAATCCGGAATCACCAACCTGTGCTCACCCCTAGGTGTCCCGGCCCGGCAACCGCCCCCACAGACCAAATTCTTACAACAATGGTGAACACATATTTACAGCAAAATTATCTCATTACATTTCTTGAGATATGAGAACACCACCAAACTGACAGTGCATGTCCACTTAACGTATTGAGATCACCGCATCAATTTCCAATTTTTGGTTCAGATGTGGCCAGGCCTACATCCAACCACGCTCTGCTACCATTTGTAACGTCTACGGACGTTACATTAAATTTTAAAACTAGGCGTTTGACCTAGACGGAATAAAAAATTGTGCTGGAGCCCATTGTGACAGGACTTGCAATTAAACGCTTATTTAACGATAACAACCTTCTTTTTTATTAGTGTTTCATCAGTATACAGGCAAGGTTTGTGTAATTGTACATCAGTGAATTGTGTAAAGTTCACAATAACAGTTTTCATAATTAATTTCATAGACAAATAGAAGAACATGCATATATAAAAGATGTTCAGTGTTCATTATTAATTCAATATTATTAGTGTTCATTAATCAGCATTACTAATACTAGCCACAATGAGAAGTAGTCAAATAACCTGCTAAATGGGTGTTCTTTTAACAGTTAATAAGAAAGTAGCAAATATGTATACACAGGACAGGTTCTAACAAATGTTGCTCACTAGCAATATTAAAAAAACTGTTTATATATATATTATATATATCTATATATGTCCGTTTCTTCCCTGAACTAATTATAGTGTTGTTGTATGAAATTTATAAACTGTAATTATGCCACCTGCGTTTGTAAAATTTACTCAGTCCTGCAACATGTGTGACGGATGCTGGCGTGGTCCTGGTCATTAGAGGAGTCTGCTCACTTCTTCACATGAAGTTCTCGCTCATGGTAGTGGTTGAGTATAGATAGGTATTCCTGGGCATTCCTTGGTGTTCCTGGGTTGGATCCGACGGCGTTGAAGGAGCATGTTAGCATAGCTCTGCAGAGGTGACAGGTGTTGTAGTCGCCATCCACGAACCTTTCTACCGACTGGGGGCGGGGACCCTGCAACATCGTTTCATTTGTACACAGCTATCGTAAAATACAGTAAAACCAGCTCCTTTTCTCGGAACACCAACACCACACTCACACTGTCCTAATTTTAGGCACTCTACTTCTCTGCTATTAATAATGCTTAAACTTTGCATGAATATAATTCTGGTTGCTTAGTGCATAAGGCTTATGTCTGTCTTAGTCACCTTATTACGAAAAAAATTACACATCTTGCGTTAAATTTAATTTCATCGTTTGTACGATATGTTCCCATATATTATTCATGCATTTGTTCCATTAATTCATGTATTTTCACAACCATAAAATAACTTCGTATTGAACATCTATACCCCCATACATAGTACACCCAATGCAAACAGAAACAGTTTAATATAATTTTAATTCGTCACATAATATCACCCCTTTTCTCTTTTAAACTTTATACACGTTGACATTAACATTACTTTTAGCTTACATTTATTTTTTAAACCTTCTTAAATCAGTTAAGTGCAAAGTGCCACGTGGTGTCAGACCGGAAGTCCCGTATAATTTTAATCTACATTAGATTGTTACAAAAAGACGGCTTTATACGTTTAGATTACACACACACACGACATAACACACATATTCAGAATAACTAAACATTGAACACTCTAATAAAACACTGTATAATAACCTCACCTGAGACACTTCCTTTTTATTCGCGCATGATAGAAGTCAAGAAGTTTGTTTCCAAGCCGTCGGACTAACTCACCATGTCAGCGGATGGAAGAAAAATGAGACCAGATAACACGTTCCATGAACTGAGGACGGTCCAGAAAAACTTGTTACAAATTGTCGAACCGTGATCAGCTGACAGGAGTTAAATGCAAGGTTAAAACTGCCTATCTTATTGCATCGCCACTAGCGTTGACCAGCACGGCCACTGCCCGCCCGATTACGTCGCCAAATACGGGTGAAAGCCGCTCTTGTCTCCCAACAACACCGAGTCTGAAATTTAGCCAGCCGTGTCGGCCCAAAATATGGCCGGGCAATTTAAATTTTTAAAAATTGCATCGGCACACCCTCACCCCAAAAGGGCAACATGGTTGCCCCAAAATTAAATCAAACCGTAGCCACTTGGCTGTCCTATCATAACACGCAGGTCTCTTGGCTCCCCTGAGGAAATCTTAGAAAAAAAAAAATTACCGCTCTTAGGACGACAGAGGCTCAGAATGTAAACGAAGGAAGAGGAAAGAAGAAGTGTAGTGTGTATGCCTGTGTGCATGTGGGTGTATCTGTGCAAGTGTGTGGGTACTGCATGCTGACTTGATCAGGGTCAGCATACAGCGAGAAGAAATAGAAGGAGAAAAGAAGAAAGACGAG
The DNA here is from genome assembly GCA_034769895.1 of Magicicada septendecula. Classification (NCBI taxonomy): domain Eukaryota; kingdom Metazoa; phylum Arthropoda; class Insecta; order Hemiptera; family Cicadidae; genus Magicicada; species Magicicada septendecula. The sequence goes on from CM068367.1 coordinate 497,054,474, forward strand.
AACTGGGGCTCCCTCTGAGTTCTGACCTCCTAAGGCCCCCTACACTCACAACCAAGACCCCAGGACGGATACTTACTCAGGACCACTTCTATCCCCCCCTTCTGAGGACCGAAAAACTCTCAACCATGATCATCCCCACGCGACCCTCTCGTCCATGCCAACCTCACGGGACCGCCCCTACACGTCACCTTCACTGGTGACCACCACCTACTCCTACTGCTGCCACTCACATACGCGTCCGAAGACCAAACAAGGTATCACTGACCTTGATATGTGAGTGACCATACCACTACTGTCTACCTCTTGGACTGACCAGCCATACGCAGCAAAACAAGGCATCACAATCCTTGACATATGACTGGCCCACATCCCTACACTAGGGCGGACGGCCCCGATTAACTAGGCAGAGAAGACCGCGCCGAGGGCACGTGAACATCACTCTAAATCCCATTAACCATAAGTTAACCTCAATACGTGAGTAAGGGAGGGAGTAAACTTCTTTACAGGGCAGCAAAATCGCCCAAACTCACCGCAACAGGAGACCATGTATCGGACCAAACTTATCATGGGTAACACCATCACTTATATTTGCACCACAAACCAAACTGGTCAAGAAAAGGAAAGTCAACACAGCACCCGACAAACGACTTTAAATACTTTCCAACCGAGCAAATTTGCCAAATCGTTTTCAAATGAACAACTACTACCAAATGAACATCTTTGACCGACACTCCAAATGATACCACCCAAATCTAATTATTGTGTCGGCCATCAACTTTCCGTAATTGCTAAAAAAACACAAACAATAATTCAACACCACATCTCAACAATAGAACGGAATAACTTGATTAGCTTCAAGTGATCTCAGGGTCCCCTAACGAAGCAATAGAAAGGATAATCCGAAAAGCAGAGCAAGCTCCTCTAATTCCGAACAAGAAAACACATATACACTGATACCGAAAATATTACTGGTAAGAAAACACCGATAACAACACACAATATACACACACCCAAATAATTACAACCTATAACACCCAACAAACAAGTATTAGGCATCAATCATCCGTTCAGAAGCTACGTAAAATTGGAAAAATTGTATACAATGAAAGCTCATGTCTAGATCCAATACATCAAATCAATAACAAGGGTGCCCGGTCCGACCATAACCGCATTGTCCCCAAACAAAATTTAATTCATGAATATATATACCAGGGCAACTCCCCTATTACGACGCAATTGGTCTATACTCAAATTAAAACGAAGCATATAATCACGTCCGAACCAGAAGGTTATTGGATAACATGGCATGCAGGAGTCGAACAGGTCATGACCAACTCGGACAAGATCCGACAGAACGAAAGCATGCAGGAAAATTTCTCAGGTGAAGTTTAAACATAATAAAACTTTACAAGGGGACGTACCTAGTTGATTCCCCCTCTGTAAATAAACACCAATTCCGGTCTACACTGGCTAGTAACAACTTTTTAATAAGGAAGTGATCATAACATTATGGCCCACTTTGCACTAACTCTGACAGCAATAATAATCCAACTTACAACACTATATCACATATTCTAAATGTACAAAGACATAAAAAAAACAGCAGTAAACAAAATTTTTTTTGTTTTGAACTCCATCCACTTCAAAATTTGGTATCAAAACCCATACATACATATGCTATTACACCCTCTTTGCAGACCCAGGAAATTTATTTTTTACTTTAATTACTTTAATCACCAGAAAATTTTGCTTCAATTTTCAAATAGCTTTGCAAGTCCTGCCACCTGCTTCGCCAGCACACAGAGATGGAACCACGCTCTCTGCTACCATTTGTGAGCCACTCATAATTGTCATCCCAACATATCAACCCTACTTCAGAAATTAACTTTCTAAAAAAAAGTTTAAGCAAATAATACAGCTTACCTGGATGACCGGCTCACTTGTTCAAAACCAGGAGGAGGCCTCCTAGTGGAAGAAAAGCCTCGTGCTGGGGAACCATTAGGCAGTCGAATTAATGAGGTGACCTCAATTTCCAAACTCAACAACAACAGCAAATTTATTGTTTCTCAAATTCCTTTTCAAAAGGCATTACAATTTTAGATACAAAGGGTGTACTTCATAGTACCCAGAATATAGAAGTGTTCACTTGAGATAACAATAATCAACCAACAAAACCTCTCCAGTAAATTTTAAAACCTTTACAAAAAATATAATTTCGATATATCTTGGCAATAAATTATGATTAACATTAATAAATAAAAAGAAATAAATCCAAAGGTTCTCAAAATTTAATACGTCTAATAACAATAATTTATTAATAATTTAATACTGTTTGATTTATTATTAACATTAATAAATAAAAAAAATCGAGAGGTTTTTTTTTTTTAAATTTAATACATCTAATAACAATAAGCTTTCTCTTTTTTTTTTTACAGGACACCTCTGGTTGTACTATTTTAATTAATTATCACAAACGACATGCACCATCTAACATCTCCATAAACAAAAATTAAAAACAACAACATAATTAGTGAAGGTATAATGTTAAAATATAATCTGGTAATCATGTTCTTGAGTAAGAAATTCACCATGTGTGCTAAAATTAATTTTTTTTTTTTTTAACTTTAATATTAAATATATTCAATATTACTCAACAATACGGAACAATATAATATTATTCAATATATTTAACAAAATAATAATTTAACATTTAATAGAAAAAAATAGTAAATAACCAGGTCTCAAAAATGTAAAATGTTTTATACATACACATGTGGGGATACAAATGACTAGATCCAAGACACTATTTATATAGGCTCATCACTCAACAACTAATTAATATTTAATTAATTCAACATGTTTTAAACTGAGCCAACATTATAAAGTCCCATTAGATTTATGAAGATATAAATATACAAAAAATTTTAACGTTTAATTTGAAACTCAAAGAGAATTAAAATAACTTCTGAATCCCAGCACGTGTATGGATACAACCTAGTCTGATCCAATGTGATGGACCATTCACAACCTGTTATGCCAAGGCGTGCACACAATACCTATGATTTGATCATTTTCTTTTACTTCCATTCACTAAACAATTTTCACACAAACAGTTACATAGTTACATGGAGAACACAGAAAAATATTGAGAGACTATCTCTGAGAAAACAAAGGAACCAGGCATTCTTCACTCGAGTAGCGCTGGGAAGATCCTTCCCACTGCAGGGTTTAAATAGATCCCAAATCCCCAGTAGTATCTTAACACATTTCGTTTTTTTATTAATTTTTTTTTTTTGTTACTTTAAATTTTGAAAGCTTTGCAGAGAAGGTATTACTATCACTTCGCTAACAGCACAAGAAGCTGTCCTCATGATTAAAAGAAATTAAGATGCCAGTCCAGTTCAACAGAATTTTAAAAGGAACTTGAGTACAGAAAATGAAATTGCAATCATTAAAATAGCCTGGGAATACCAGATATGAAGCAAAGTCAAAAAAAAAAAACATCAAGAATTAAAGCAAAAGTTTTTTTTGTTGTGTTAAGATAATTCACTTGACGAGAAACTCAATTAGTGCCACATGCACACATAGGAAAAAGTTAATAATATTCTTTGCAAAAAATACACTTCCACAGCACCTGAGAAAATATTGTTCTCCAAACATACCTGTCTAGATTGGCCACAGCACACTAGCCACTAATAAGTTCCTTTATATTCTCACATTTTATCCTGGTCTGACCCTCGGGAAACGGATGAACGGGCCGCAGACACCCCGGAGCACCTTTTTTCTCAGCCGGCCATAATAAAAATAAATCGCCCGGTATTTAAAAAAAGAACTCAAACTTTATTCAGAAGACGAGCTAGCAACATCTCTCTCGTTTGCAGGCACAGGTCAGAAGAAGGCACACACGTGTATATCTCGCCACTATCAGTACCGACCCCTCACGGCGGAGCAGTGAAGCTCAAGTCGCGACGCATAGCTACTAGATGGCGGGCGCGTATCCATATAGCACGCAACTAGACCAATACGGCAAAATAAATAAATAATTCTCATTGTCGTAATTTGGCTTAATCAAATCTTGTAAGTCGCCGTAACGAAATTCCATAGTTACGGCACACCCCCACAACAAAAGGAGTCCAACGGGTTGGACGACACTGGGTCGGCCACAACTGGAGGAAAGGCGGGGACGAACTAAAACCGAATAAAAGGTAAAACAGGCGGAAATTGAAAACGAAAGGACACCGGACCAACGACCAAGACCAAGACCAAATGCTGTAGGACCAACAAAGACAAAGACAAGAACACGAACACAAACAAACAAATAGACACTTAACGGCGAACACCACAAAGATACAATCCGGAATCACCAACCTGTGCTCACCCCTAGGTGTCCCGGCCCGGCAACCGCCCCCACAGACCAAATTCTTACAACAATGGTGAACACATATTTACAGCAAAATTATCTCATTACATTTCTTGAGATATGAGAACACCACCAAACTGACAGTGCATGTCCACTTAACGTATTGAGATCACCGCATCAATTTCCAATTTTTGGTTCAGATGTGGCCAGGCCTACATCCAACCACGCTCTGCTACCATTTGTAACGTCTACGGACGTTACATTAAATTTTAAAACTAGGCGTTTGACCTAGACGGAATAAAAAATTGTGCTGGAGCCCATTGTGACAGGACTTGCAATTAAACGCTTATTTAACGATAACAACCTTCTTTTTTATTAGTGTTTCATCAGTATACAGGCAAGGTTTGTGTAATTGTACATCAGTGAATTGTGTAAAGTTCACAATAACAGTTTTCATAATTAATTTCATAGACAAATAGAAGAACATGCATATATAAAAGATGTTCAGTGTTCATTATTAATTCAATATTATTAGTGTTCATTAATCAGCATTACTAATACTAGCCACAATGAGAAGTAGTCAAATAACCTGCTAAATGGGTGTTCTTTTAACAGTTAATAAGAAAGTAGCAAATATGTATACACAGGACAGGTTCTAACAAATGTTGCTCACTAGCAATATTAAAAAAACTGTTTATATATATATATTATATATATCTATATATGTCCGTTTCTTCCCTGAACTAATTATAGTGGTGTTGTATGAAATTTATAAACTGTAATTATGCCACCTGCGTTTGTAAAATTTACTCAGTCCTGCAACATGTGTGACGGATGCTGGCGTGGTCCTGGTCATTAGAGGAGTCTGCTCACTTCTTCACATGAAGTTCTCGCTCATGGTAGTGGTTGAGTATAGATAGGTATTCCTGGGCATTCCTTGGTGTTCCTGGGTTGGATCCGACGGCGTTGGAGGAGCATGTTAGCATAGCTCTGCAGAGGTGACAGGTGTTGTAGTCGCCATCCACGAACCTTTCTACCGACTGGGGGCGGGGACCCTGCAACATCGTTTCATTTGTACACAGCTATCGTAAAATACAGTAAAACCAGCTCCTTTTCTCGGAACACCAACACCACACTCACACTGTCCTAATTTTAGGCACTCTACTTCTCTGCTATTAATAATGCTTAAACTTTGCATGAATATAATTCTGGTTGCTTAGTGCATAAGGCTTATGTCTGTCTTAGTCACCTTATTACGAAAAAAATTACACATCTTGCGTTAAATTTAATTTCATCGTTTGTACGATATGTTCCCATATATTATTCATGCATTTGTTCCATTAATTCATGTATTTTCACAACCATAAAATAACTTCGTATTGAACATCTATACCCCCATACATAGTACACCCAATGCAAACAGAAACAGTTTAATATAATTTTAATTCGTCACATAATATCACCCCTTTTCTCTTTTAAACTTTATACACGTTGACATTAACATTACTTTTAGCTTACATTTATTTTTTAAACCTTCTTAAATCAGTTAAGTGCAAAGTGCCACGTGGTATCAGACCGGAAGTCCCGTATAATTTTAATCTACATTAGATTGTTACAAGAAGACGGCTTTATACGTTTAGATTACACACACACACGACATAACACACATATTCAGAATAACTAAACATTGAACACTCTAATAAAACACTGTATAATAACCTCACCTGAGACACTTCCTTTTTATTCGCGCATGATAGAAGTCAAGAAGTTTGTTTCCAAGCCGTCGGACTAACTCACCATGTCAGCGGATGGAAGAAAAATGAGACCAGATAACACGTTCCATGAACTGAGGACGGTCCAGAAAAACTTGTTACAAATTGTCGAACCGTGATCAGCTGACAGGAGTTAAATGCAAGGTTAAAACTGCCTATCTTATTGCATCGCCACTAGCGTTGACCAGCACGGCCACTGCCCGCCCGATTACGTCGCCAAATACGGGTGAAAGCCGCTCTTGTCTCCCAACAACACCGAGTCTGAAATTTAGCCAGCCGTGTCGGCCCAAAATATGGCCGGGCAATTTAAATTTTTAAAAATTGCATCGGCACACAATGTAGATCTAGCTATGGGTGTTTTAGAACCAGATTTAGCATATGCTGAACCCCGTAAAAGAAGAACCCCACAAATTTCTTGTATCAGACAGGTTGCACCAACTAAAGGAAGTGTTAAGTGTTGGAACTGTGGAGCAAGAGGACATCGACATGCTACTTGCAAGGAGGCTAAAAAGAAATTTTGCTACGGCTGCGGAGAACCAGATACCATAAAAAATAAATGCCCAAAATGCGGGCCAAAAAACTTGTAGACGAGGAAGTCAGCTTGATTCCTGAAGTTGGCTTCCAAGACAGTTTAATTAATATAAAAATCAATTGCATTACATTCTCTATTCTAAATCTGGAGATCCCCGACCATACTTGGAAGTGCGGGTATTTGGTAAAACAATTAGAGCCTTGCTTGATTCAGGAGCTTCACACTCAGTTTTGGGTAAGGAAGGATTTTGGATATTAGAGAGGTTCCCAGCCAATTTGAAACCTATTGAGAACAAATATGTGGAAACAGCGGATGGCCAAAAACATATGATTGAAGGAGTTGTTGACCTTCCTGTTACTCTTGAGGCTAAGACAAGAAACCTAGGAGTCGTTGTTGTACCGAGTTTGAACCAGTCACTTATCCTAGGCATAGACTTCTGGAACCTTATGCAAATTGTCACAGACATTTACAACAGGACTTGGGAATTTGCACCGACAAAAGTGGGACTGGCATCGATTTGGACAAAAGGGGGACTGCAGTCTGAAGAACATCTTGATCCTGAGCAGAAGAAAAGGGTAGAGTAATTTATTGAAAACCAATTCAAACAACAGACAAAACCATTAGGACGGACCAGTGTAGTAGAACACCGGATTGATACGGGCTATGCCCAGCCCATAAAACAAAGGTATTATCCGATGTCCCCTAGTATACAGAAGATTGTGAATGAGGAGCTGGACAAAATGTTGGAATTGGGAGTTGTTACTCCATCAAAAAGCGCATGGTCTTCACCGATTGTTTTGGTAGACAAGCCTCACGGATCGAAAAGATTTTGTGTTAATTTTCGTCAATTGAATGCTGTAACAAAAAGAGACGCATATCCTCTACCTCAGGTTACGACAATTCTTGACAGACTAAGAGATTCTAGATACCTGTCCTCACTGGATATAAAATCTGCTTATTGGCAAATCCCGCTTGCCGCAGACAGTAGAGAAAAAACAGCGTTTACAGTACAGGGTCGTGGACTGTTTGAATTTGTGACAATGCCGTTTGGCTTACATAATGCGCCTGCCACTTGGCAAAGGTTCATCGATCAAATCATAGGAGCGGACCTAGAACCACACGTTTTCGTGTATCTGGATGATATAATTGTAGTGACTCAACATTTTGACCATCACTTGGAAGTTCTGGAGAAGATATTCAATCGACTTTGAGCTGTGGACGTGACTCTCAACCAGGAAAAGTGCTGCATTTGTCGCAAGGAGTTACGCTACCTCGGATACGTGGTTGATAGTAGAGGTTTACGAGTGGACCCAGAAAAAGTTCAGGCTATTGTTCAGATTCCCGTGCCCAGAAACCAAAAGGAAGTTAGACAATTTTGCGGAACGGCTTCTTGGTACCGCAGGTTTAACCCTGACTTTGCAAGTAGACTTTATCCACTCACGTCCCTGCTAAGGAAAAACAAGAGGTTTACATGGACAGATGAGGCCCAAAATGCTTTTGAAGACATACGCAGTTGCCTGGTTAAAGCTCCTATATTGACATGCCCTGATTTTAACAAACCCTTCATTATATCATGTGATGCGTCAGGTGTAGGATTGGGAGCTGTTCTCACTCAAGAAGGAGAGCAAGTAATCGCTTATGCATCTAGAACTCTGTCAAGAACTGAACAAAAATTTTCGGCGACAGAAAGAGAGTGTTTGGCCGTCATATGGGCGGTGGAAAAATTCCGACCTTATGTTGAGGGAAGTCACTTTACAATTATTACTGACCACTACAGCCTTTTGTGGTTGCATAACTTAAAAGACCCCCAAGGTCGGCTAGCCAGATGGGCACTTCGACTTCAACCATACAGCTACACTCTAGTCCATATAAAAGGGAAAGAGCACGTGGTTCCAGATATGTTATCAAGATCTGTGGAGCAGGAGCAGGAGATGGTTCCAGTGGTCTCCGAAGTTCTGAAAGTTGAAGATGGATGGTACAAGAAGATGCTACGGGAGGTGACCGAGAAGGGTGACCAGTATCCCACTTGGAGTGTGGAAAAGGACCTTTTGTGGAAACACATCCCTAGTCGAACAGCGCTATGGGATATCACTTCAGAATGGAAGCGAGTCATCCCCAAAGAGGATAGAGCCAAAACCATCCATATGTGTCATGACGAACCTACAGCAGGTCACCTAGGATCCTTCAAGACATTTTCACGAGTACAAAACCAGTTCTATTGGCCAAAGATGCGACAGGACATTTCGAAATACGTTTCACGCTGTCGAGTCTGTCAGACCACAAAGAGTGACAACCAACGACCAGCTGGAATGATGGGATACCGAAGAGGAGTAGATCGACCATGGAAAATGATTGCGGCGGACCTGTTAGGGCCACTACCTCGGTCCACTTCAGGCTACAAATACATTCTTGTGGTCACTAACACATTTAGCAAGTTTACTGTTTCGTTTCCCCTGCGGGCGGCAACTTCATCTCTCGTAGCCAAACACCTGGAGCAGAATATTTTCCTCATGTTCGGCATTCCCACGTATCTTATTTGTGACAATGGAGCGGAATTCTCTGGAAGAGCATTAAAGACTTTAGCGACCGAATACAAGACCAAGATATTGTACAATGCTAGTAGGCATCCCCAAGCAAATCCAACTGAAAGAGTCAATCAGACAATTGGAAATATGTTGAGGGCCTTTGTCGGCGACAACCAAAGTTTGTGGGATCAACAGCTGCCAAAGATTGGGTTTGCGTTGAGGACGGCCAAGCACGAAGCAACGGAATATACTCCGGCATTTCTCAACTTCGGGCGAGAGCTGACATTAAGGACCAAGGAGACGGAAGAAAATGGAGAGACACCAGGAGTAGACGAGACAGAATCTTATGGGCGCAAGATGGAAGAGTTGAAGAATGTTAACCAGGAGGTTGAAACCCGGCTTAAATCAGCACACCGGAAGAACGCAGTGAGGTATAATCTACGGAGGAGACAACAGGACTTCAGAGTAGGTGAAAGGGTTTTGAGGAGGAACTTTCCCCAGTCAAACGCTGTAAACTACTTTTCCACCAAGCTGGCACCAAAGTTTACAGGTCCGTTCATCATTTCTAAGAAGGTATCACCACTGGTCTATCAACTTAAAAAGGAAGATGGATCGAACTTGGGAAATTGGCATGTTTCTGATCTGAAGCGATTCATTGCTTAAGAAAATTTCAGGAAATTTTCTTCGGGTTGGGGGGTAATTTGTGACAGTAAAATAGCTCAATACTTTGTCGAAATCAGGCCTGATCAACCTGAGTATTGTTATCATTGTTGTGCATGCAAACAATGTCGATATCTAGAGCACAGCTGTTACGATCTACCCAGATGGTCCGTTCTTATCAGCAACTGATAAGACCCCAACTCGGTAGGAAGCCTAACTATGTAGGAACCCAAGATTGTGGCAGTCTTGAAATGAGTCATTGCTGGTCAAGTTCGCCTACTACTGAGAGTCAACGTTTCGAGCGCTGCAGTACAACCTTTTTCTCGACGTGAGGATCTATGCACTTAGCCAAGTGCGAAAAGGGTTTTAATTTTGATTCCTGAACTGTCTGGGACCCTGATTGCTGTTACTTTGGAGCATTTTCACACCTGGGGCTTGGTGCTGTCATCTGGAGACTTCTTTCCGCCGCCGCGTTCCGCGACCGACCTGGACTTCCGATACGCTTACTGTTCGATTGTGCGTGCATTACGCGGAGAACTTGTGGTGAGTGTATCTTTTCCTTGATTAATTTCCTAAACTGTGCCACGACTGGTGTTTCGACACGGACTTGCGGAGAGTTACTCTTCGAGGGATTATCACTTCTGCGCCACATAATTACTGTGTATATTAGTATAGCGTATTACATAAGTTATTTAGATTTAAGTTGTGGTCAGTTTAAACATTTACTATTATTGCGGCATCAGCTAATGATATACAGTCATTTACTGTCATTGTTATTTGGAGATACAAGCAAAACTTAATAAAATAGAATATGATTTCTTATTTAGTATATTTTGTATACCTTACATGATTGGTATAGTAAATTTGAGCAAACTGCCTTATCAAGTGGTTTAGTGGTCAACCTTATTGGGACGGGATTGAATCTCCGTGATCGCCCGTTGGTTTTCCCCGCACGGAGTGGCGCCCTTTAAAAAAAAAAAAGAAGAAAAAAAAACTATATATAAGTGAATTTGATTTCTGGTTACCCCTCACACTTCTTGATACTGACATAGGTGGTGTTAATATCTATCAAGGAACCCCACCCCTTCACCCCTAGCTAGCCTGGGTAAATTTCGTAGAAAAAGTCCTTTTAATTACAAATCACTTTTTTGTTCATTTTCGCGATTTCGTAAACATGCTCGTTGCACGAGCGATATCATCGTTTGCGTAATTTTTTCCTCGTCACTCACATATACCACACTTATTAATTATTATTTAATTACACTAGTAATTAACATTAAATTAGTTAGCGTCTTTATTGTGAACATTTTTGCAATAATTTTATATCACCATATTCGTTAAAAATTTCTTAATGTAATGGTGTCTTTATAATTTGGGTAAGTCTTTGTTCACAGGTTTAAAATCTATTAATTAGTTTATTTTAATCCGGTTAAAACCTGATTAATGACAAACCAACAATTCGTACGTGTCTCCCTTTCTCGTCGTTCAATGCGGGTCGGAAGTGGCATACACACACATACACACAAACGCTGTATTTTAACACTACCGATGCAGATGTCACTTTCGACAGGCCACAGCCTGTATTCTCCCGCACAAAATTGTTTAAAACTGTTCGTCGTATTCTTTTTACACTAATTATTTACAAAACATACCGCCTTGGGCAAATATGCAAATATATGTATTCTTGCAATATATAAAATTGTGTATATATTGTATATTTATTATTAACCATACATTCCTAACAGTAACTGTAATATATGTTCAGTCACCATAACCATAGTAGTCGTCATTGTCATCATCATGATAATCATAATTACAATCATCATCTACGCCTTAAGGACTAGGCTTACAGCCTATTCCGTCTTCAATTCTACCTCCTTCTTCTTCTATGGGCTTATATATGTCACTTTTCTCTTGTATACATGTTATTACTCGCGTTATTAAACCGTTTTCCCTCATTCTTTTGACATATTGTTTCAATTTCTGTGAGTTGTGTCGAATTATATAATTCACACTGTATATATCCGCAATTTAGCCCTTATGCGATTCTTCATTACCCCACTAAAGTAAAGTTTACAGGTCCGTTCATCATTTCTAAGAAGTTATCACCACTGGTCTATCAACTTAAAAAGGAAGATGGATCGAACTTGGGAAATTAGGCTAAAATATATTAGATCAAAACTAGATTATATTATATTATATTATATATATATTATAATATATTAGATATTAGATTAGATTATATTATATTAGGCTATAAATTAGATCAAAACTATATTAAGCTATTGAAATTTTCATGGCTGGTATAAACTACTCGTCTTTACATACTGAAGCAGAATTGTAGAACTAATGTGCATAGTAATCTCATAAACTACAGTTTTTCTCGTCTCAAGAATTTCGTTACATCTGATTGTCTCGTTTCCTCAACGTTCACGTATCGCTCCCGTAAGTTAGCAATGGTGTTGCATTACTTTGCAGAATTTCGTTACATCTGATTGTCTCGTTTCCTCAACGTTCACGTATCGCTCCCGTAAGTTAGCAATGGTGTTGCATTACTTTGCAGAATTTCGTTACATCTGATTGTCTCGTTTCCTCAACGTTCACGTATCGCTCCCGTAAGTTAGCAATGGTGTTGCATTACTTTGCAGAATTTCGTTACATCTGATTGTCTCGTTTCCTCAACGTTCACGTATCGCTCCCGTAAGTTAGCAATGGTGTTGCATTACTTTGCAGAATTTCGTTACATCTGATTGTCTCGTTTCCTCAACGTTCACGTCTCGCTCCCGTAAGTTAGCAATGGTGTTGCATTACTTTGCAGAATTTCATTACATCTGATTGTCTCGTTTCCTCAACGTTTATGTCTCGCTCCCGTAAGTTAGCAATGGTGTTGCATTACTTTGCAGAATTTCGTTACATCTGATTGTCTCGTTTCCTCAACGTTTACGTCTCGCTCCCCTAAGTTAGCAATGGTGTTGCATTACTTTGAAGAATTTCAGTTCTACACTGTATAATACGTATATCTAATTAATGTTACTTGTATAGTAATATTAATACTTTTCGTACGTTTTATTTTCGCTTACGTAGGAGCTGCATGTCAACAGTACGTCTATTAACTTCTCTTTTTTAACTGAACTACTTTTAGTATGTTGAGACGGATGTTTAACTTATTATTTTGACATCGAAACTAGACTAAAAATTCATGCCGACGTTATGAGAAGCAAAGCAAAGAAAAGTTAATTGCTTTAGTTATGAAATTTCCTTCTAGCATTGTAAGTATAAAAACTTTCTGATAACTTAATAGCATTCTTAATACAAACCGATTTGTTTTTGCTGGTACAGGACACTTAACGGAGAATTATGTAGGCCTACATGCGTAAAATTGTTTTTGCTCTGCCAGTCAGTTATAATTTAAAGTTGAACACTCGTTGAACTGGATCCTGCTGTGTCTTTAATAGAAGTAACATGCATAACACTCGAGAATATGAAATTTCAAGAGAAAAGAAACGGAAGTGGATTGGTCAGTAAGCAGTACGCCGCGGACGATTCTGAACAGTTTCAGTAATATGTAAATAACCCTTTTGTGCGGGTCGACGTCTATCATGTTTAAAGAGTTTCTTGCTCGTTACTCGAAAGTTTCCTTTCGTAACCAGACTTACTAAAATTTCGAACTATTGAACTGGCAGTCTCTTTATATGAAATATCGAATTTTAAGCTGACACTGATTCATTGTATTTAATGGGGGTATACAATAATTTATAGAACGGTAAAGAAAACTGGATAATAAGTTTTAGTAAAAAATTTCAAACTACGTTTTTGCATGTAAGCTCATGTAGGCTACAATGACTTTTAGAAAGCAGAACATTTTTTTCTAATAGTTTCTAATCATTGACAATGTTAATGGCTTATTGTATCCTGCCTTGTAAGAAACTAATGTAACAATGTAACATCGACAGACACAGAGGGCAATTGTGGATTGACAATTGTCTTATTCGTGATGCTCATATGAATCCTAAGGACTAATCCGCAGAAGGATTCATCTGACCTTTAAATGATGTTCCCTGATTACTCTTCAATCACTATATATATATTCAAATTGGTTCTTTTGCTTGCAAGAATTGTCAAGGCCAAGAGCTGAATGGGTATCATAACCGTATCCCAGTTACTATTCTGATAATTCCCCATTTACTACAGTATAATGTTGCTGCTCTATTTATACTTGCTCTGTCTCATAATAACACTATTTTCTAATGCCTTTACCGCCTTTCTAACTCGCCTTTTTTTTAAGTTTTGCTTAAAGAGATTTTGTGACGGCGTTAGAGTGTGTTATGTTTGCTGATATAGGAATACTTTGTTAATCGTTCCGTAAAAACGTGAATCGTTTTATTTTGTGAGAGTTTAAAGTAGCATTAAAGATATGCCGGATGTTTGGAATCAGGAGCGGTTAAGTAAGGAGAAATGACGACTTAAGCGTATATCAATACTGTCAGCATATAGCGGTATACTATCAAGTTTTATTCGTAGAATAGCAAAAGTGATTATGCTTAAACTCACCTTTTATCAAAAGTAATAAATTTAGATTACTCTTTATTTCGAATAACAATTTCACACACACACACACACACACAGATAGATGTATGTATATGTTACATATGTAACAACAATATTAAATTACTTAAGACTTCTTTTCTGATTGTTTGATCGTATTATAACGTCTACGTAATAGGAAGTATTTCTTTAGGAATGTTTTGCGATTACTTTTCACATAACATTATCGTAACTTCGTTAAACAACACTTGGTGTTTATGTACTGCAATACTTGATTTAAAACTGCACCAGTTAAGTTTTACAACAGTACATAATTAACGTCATCTATACAGCAAAAACGTTCTCCGTACATTTGCATTGTTCCGTGCTGACAGACCTCGTCAAACAGCAAATCACAGCTGTCTCCGACGAAACACGCTCCTTACACGTACAAAGCAAATTTTCAAAAATATGTTAATTATTCTGCTCTGTTTCATGTATACAGCATTCAAAGTGATTTGAGATAGAATACACGTTTATACTAAAATACAAAAGCTGTTGATATTTTGAGCGCAAGCCCGGTTTCGTTTGCTCATAACACATTGTCATTGTTGTGTATGAAATGGACAAGTGCCATTTTGCCCAACACTGCCTCTCTTTATATAGGCCTAAATTTATCTACGCCCGGGGATATACATATGTTGTGTGAATGTTATTTGCATATCATATACCTAACTACCTACCTACCTACATACAGTACAGCAGTACAGCAGTGTTTAATCCAAAGTAAACTTAGATAAGACTCAGACACTAAACTCAAATAAAAAGGAACGCGTAAAGAAGTGAACGCAAAAGACCGCCAAACCCCGTGTTCCCTTCCAATCCATATCTGTTTCCATCAACAGATCCACCAGGAATACGCAAGGACACTCCTTCCTTATAAACCGCTTACTGGGTCTCGCAAACAAACCTCCCCCCCGTAACAACAGATAAACAACTAAAATAAAATAACAACATTACAACCTACCTGCATGATCTCCTAATGTGTTAAGGTAAAACTTAAAAATTTTCATTTTTTAAAATTGCTTGTTTTTAAATTTTCTATGAAACGGTATACGATTTATGTTACAAATAAACTCAGAAACACATTTTATGAGTAATCTGAAGTACGTCTGCACAAAATAAAATCAATCCGATTCTGTGCACGATTCCATTCAATAGTACATATTATCTAAATTCTTAACTTCAAATGATTTTCACTGTGTAAACGGGGATATTTTGTACTTCATGCTGGTAACTTTAAAATCAACAATATGGCTACATGTATTATTTTGCCTGAAAATAGTCTTTGGTCGTAAATTTGAGTTTTTTGTTAGTTCCACTGATATAGGCCTACTTTAAATATCTTTTTTGAAAAACATGTTTTTCAACACTTAGGTTATATAACTCAGAAACTATATTAAGCTATTGAAATTTTCATGGCTGGTATAAACTACTCGTCTTTACATACTGAAGCAGAATTGTAGAACTAATGTGCATAGGCCTACATACATACATACATACATACATACTACATACATACATACATACATACATACATACATACATACTACATACATACATATTACATACATACATACATACATACATACATACATACATAAATACATACATACATACATACATACATACTACATACAAACATACTACATACATACATACATACATACATACATACTACATACATACATACATAGATACATAAATACATACATACATACTACATACATACATACTACAGACATACATACATACATACATACATACTTACTACATACATACATTCATACATACTACATAAATTATAAAGATAGTTCGCGTATGGTTTAACAGCCACACTATTGTAGGTGTCAATTGGTGATAAAGCTGTCACTGACGATGATGATCGCGAACGCGCTAATAAACCGTACCGAATCTTGCTGTTGTCTGATAGTCCTTACCTGTCCTTACTCATTGGTTTTTCTTCCCGATAGGCGCCAAATTGTTTTCAAAACAAAACAATTAAAAGTTTGCTCGGTGTCGTTCTCCCGTGCGATGTTGACAAATTCAAATTACCCACGCGGAGGCGACGGGAATACGAATCTCGCTTGTCGTTCGACGTGTTGCCAACATAAATTTTTGGCAATGAATCCTGTTCACCACTAATTATATAATAAATTTCAAATAAAAACAAAGGAAAATTATTAATGATTCGTACTTGTTTGTTAGTGTTTAAAATGCGCTAATAGTTGATAACTCAAGTACAATAGAAATTATTATAATAAAAGTTTCGTTCCGGCAACAAATTAATTTTCACTCAGCGGATGGCAAAGGTGACAGCAGTTGTGTGAAGCCATAATGGCCGCTAGTATTTCTTATTTACACAAGTTATTCTGCCAATCAATGGCGTAACCAGGGGGGGTTTGGGGGTTAGAACCCCCCCCCCCGAAAATCTGGTAAAATTTTTGTAATCAACGTATGTACAAACAGTAAGAACATAATACATAAGGTATCTTCTTTATAGGCTATGTTAATTACTATATTCTTAAAAGTAACTTTTCACTATTACTAAATGATAAACTAAAATTCAGCATAGGTAAGTTTACCAGACGTGAATAAATTGTTCTTTTGCCAACGGCGCACGATATGTAATTGTGTTCGTACTTTTCAAAAAACACCAGTTTTCATCAAAAGCGTAGCATTTAGTTTATTGCTATATTTTCCGGTTTTGGAGAGTGAACTAGATCAATTGGATGGCCTGTCAATTTCAGTGCAAAGGAAAGTCATGCATAGTTAGAGTCTGAAAATAACGTATAACATGTACAAGTTTATTAAATCGGAAGATAAGGGAATATCAGAAAGAAAGTTGCAGGAAAGGGTAGCTCAGGCATGCGGTGTGACTCTAAGTAGTGTTTTTAGAATTATTAAAGAATTATACGGCTGACATAAAGTCTTTAGTACTTCCCATAAAAAGTGCTCAACGAAGGAAATAAAAACTTTGACAAGTGTACTATTCGATTAATTATTTACGAATACCAATTCACAGAAGGGGAAACACCAACATTCAAAGTAATTTAAAAAATTTTTAAGAGGTAAATTAATTATAATGGTAATGCATCTAGTCTGAGCCACATTATTCGTCAAATGAGATTTCGATGAAAACGTGCTAAAAGCAATAGGGAACTTTTAATATGAATAACTCATTAGAAAGTTAAGAGGAAATATATAAGAAAATTACGGCAATTCAGAGAAGAACGGCGGCCTATAGTTTACATAGACGAAACTGAATTCAACGTAAGTGAAAAAAACGTGGATAGATGCCGTTCTTCTCTGAATTCCCGTAATTTTCTTATATATTTTCTCTTAACTTTCTATTGTGTTATTCTATTAAAAGTTTCCTATTGCTTTTGGCACGTTTGGTCGACAAATGTGGCTGAAAATTTCAATGACTAAATAAATCCACCTGCAACATCATTAACAAGAAGACAAACACGATTAACTGGTTAGTGAATAATGGGATTTCATTAGTCCATTTATCTTAACCTGAGCTCTATTCACTAATTAAACAAAGTAAACTAACATACATACAGAACTCTTATAATAACCACTGTTTTAGCAAACCACTGTTTTGGATATTGCATTTTACGACTTCCACTCTATCATCCTAACTTCCTGATCTTAATCCTAGAACTGATTTAGGCAATCGTGAAGAAGCGTGCTAAAAAACATGCATTTTCCGTAGACAGTGTTAGAAACTTAGCAAAAAAGGAATTTGAGTGTATTTCTTTCGTAGATTGCACATCAAGATGTGACCATGCCATGAAAATTTAAAAGATTACGTGAGATCAGACCAAAGAGTGTATAATGTTACAGTTCGTTTCAAAATTAATAAATAACGGGATAGCAGCAGTGAAGACGATTTGAGTTATAACAGCGAAGAAAACATTAGTGGGGTGGAAGAAATGAGCTAAATATTTGTAATTGGTTGTAAGTGATTAAATGCTATATTACTTAAACAGTTTTGGTATAATTTTTTCATTAATATTGTCTCTCCTGTTCTTTATGGACAATTTACATCTGTTGTTTTTTTAAAACACACACAGTCATTTCACATTCCAGCCTGTTATTGATGTTACTTATTCAAACAAATTAAGTTGCCAGGGTAATGTTGACTATAATCCTGGATTTTGTTGTCCATGACGTGTCCGTTGATTAACTAATTATAAATATATAACTACTGACTCGGAATACTAATTTTTTATTGGTAAAAATGTTAAACTTTCACCTTGTAGCTTGAACTAGTTTTCGTCAGCTTCGTCAGAGGGTCATTTTTACCGATATTACGTTTTTTCCTGAATCGTAACATGTGCACAAACTATTATGTACTTCAAAATATACAACGTTTGTTAATGTCTAGGCTCGACTAGAAGATCTGGAGAAAGACTGCAATGGACACAACATGCCAAATTACTGTTTACAAAATAATTGCAGTAGGCCTACGAAATGTTAAAACTTTTTCTAACTCGGTGAAATCTTTGTATGGTACCTCTGTTGTATCTATTGCTTGTTTCGTCTTACAAAACGTCCATATGTAGGCCTACTGTTAAGTAGTGTCGAAATAGAAATCGAAATCAAAACCTCCGTACGTAGACTCGTCATCAGGGAGAAGGCTAATATTTTCAAAAGGCCTTTTTCTACTCACGTGTATAACATTCTTCCCGCCTTATCCTCACTACAAAGTGCGTAACTGCTTTATGTATGATTATTTTAACTATATTATTGTATTATTACTTCAATAAAGTCGGCGTCTACTGATTAAGTAATTTAGATTATTCAATAATCATATGCAAATTAGTAAGCCTGTGATTAACATGATTTTAACTCATAATTCTCACAAACATTGTGTGTATGATTCTTACACGTGCAGTATGCCTTTGCAGCATTATAGGTAGAACATACATGAGTGAAATTCTATGAAGTAAAGTTAATTTTTACCTATTCTTGCAACATTGGCTCCTTATAAGTTGCGTATTGTCGTTTCTCCAGGAAAAAGCCCTCCTTGTAAAGAAAAGAATGAGGAAAACTAAAATTGTGCAGCTTGTTTCTAAATTTTCAAATCCCCCCCCCCCGAAAAAATCCTGTGTGCGCCACTGCTGCCAATGAGTTCTTTGGATTACGAAAAAAGCTAACTAACAAGATGTTAATAAAGTACACCACCTTACATTAATGGTACTTAATTACTAAAAAGGTTTACATAAAATACAACTCTTGGTGTTCAAAAGTGTGTGTCAATATTATAGGCTTGTACATAGGTTATTTTACAGTTACATACAGTTTGAATAAATATGATCTATTAATCCTTGAAAGAATTTAGTGTTCGAAGTTCAGAGTGGGAGTTATTGTTTGTGAAAAAAGTTAATCAGTTTTAGTTCGTAATTATTGGCAATTTAATTTATACTTAACAAAACCATGTTGATTTTGTTATGGGTCATCAGTATTTCTCCTAGGTTGTGTTTGTACTTTCGTTAATCTTCAATGGTATGGTTTCCCTTCTTCATCTGGCGTCTGTTTCTTATTATTCAAGTTTCATCTATTTTTTTATTGTTAAAATTTTGTTTATGGTTATCATTTGGTTTACTGGAACTATGTTCGACTTCTGGTATTCATTTTCCTTTCATTTGGATCTTATTTTCTTCTTTATTAGACTTTAATAGATACGAATTCAGTATAGCGTCTGTCCTGCTGGATCGTTAATAATGGAACTATCGTTTTATAACGGTCAAAAATATAATAATGTTTTGTTGTTATGGCAACCGCTTCCACTCTTATTGGTTAAATGCATTTGAACCTATTGTTATAAATCCTGGGTTTCGGTTTAAAATGAATAAATATTTTATAATGGCTATTGTTCCTTGGTGACATTACCAATGTATGAAATATTAACATAGATGTCCCTATTTTCTTTCAAAGATCAATTTGACATCTCACAAGGCTGGTCTAGGTCATGTATTAATGTTTTTAGACAAAATTGCTACTGCTATGTTATTACATATTTCACTTATTTATACTGTTTATTTCATTTCTGACATATTATTATTGTTAGCTAATGGTAATCAAATAATTTACTTGGTCTTATTATTCAATTATAATAGTTAATTTTTTGCAATTGGTTTTCTGAAGTTATCCAGTTAGGTATTTTATAGGCCTAAGCTGTAACAGTCTAGAATTTCTTATTTTGCTCTATTTAAACATTATTTATTAAATCCATACGTTATGCTTATTGTCATTTAGTACTTATTGGCTTTTGAATTACTTTGAAGCTGTTTTACAATCAATTATAGTCATTATAATTTTACAAAATCATTTCTTATCTGACATTCTTTTCTTTTCTATTTATATAATAATGATTAATCTTGTGCTTGTTAAGTTTATATTATTGCTGGCTCATGCCTACTCCCATCTCTTATACACTTTTTTAATACTTAATTCTACTAACAAAACATAACATAAAAATGAGTTTATGGTCTGTCTATTGTTCAGCCATATTCCTTCTTATTAATTACAATTGTTCTGTTGTATGTTATTACATGAAATTAACATACTCATCATCTCTTTATAATATCATTACCTAAATAAAAAATACAAACATATTAACTTAATGTCATGTCTTCTTGGCTGATACTCCAATAAACACTAAACAAATAAATTGACTTTCATAAAACTAACAAAACTGTTTAACATACATTAATATCCTTTTTCTCAGTTCAGTTTCTTCAACTCAATTTAACTTAATTTAATTTAACTGTTCCTAACTGACTAAGTAATGTATATTATTGTTATTGATGTCTCTTTGAATCAACATTAATTGTTACAAAGACATAGGGAGCTTCTGTAACTAATAACAAAACTGGTAATCCTCCTACTCATTTAAAAGTATAATTGGGAATTATTATTATTATTATCCCAACATTGTTTTTTACTCTTTTTCTGTTGTGTACACTTATGTTTGCACTGAAAGGACTCATTAATCTACACAGTCCTGTCTGTTTGATTAATTACTATTATTTTTTCACTTATCACTTCACCCTTACTATTAATATTGTTTACAGTTATTTCTTATAGACTACAATACATTAGTCTTTATTAAATACTGTATTGTATTTCTGGGTTTAATATAGGGGTTTTATCCCTTTCATTTTATCGGTTTGGTTTATTGTTACAAATGTTTACCATTCTTTCTCCTTAAGATTATAAATTGTTTATCTTACTTTCTACTCATCACTTCACTGTTTATTGTTATCACTCCCTACCTATCTCTCACTCTTGGATGTTTATCGGGTTTTAAAACACAGTTTTATAGTCATTTTTCTATATTTTATGTTCTACTTTTTATCTCACTATAGGGTTATTAATAATACATATATTCTATTTACCAATGTTTTCCCTTAATTACTATGGATAGTGTACTTCTTGTTTACATATTTTATATAATGCTTGTTATTAATTTTTATTATTTATTATTTGTGTTTTGGTATTATTTGTTTACCTTTGATTATTTTTTTGTTTTCATTTGTCCTATCACTGGTATTGGGGTTCGTTTCTACCTACTCACTTACCATATCTATTGGATTATTTTGGTTAAATTGGTTAAATCGCATTGTACTATTGTTTTCAAGTTTTGCTTCGTTGCTTGTTACGTTTCTCTTATCAGAGGTTACTTTTATTATTACTTTTATGTTTGATCGTATAATTATTTTAAATACCCATTCTTTATCTCTGACTCATCCCTTTTAATTTATAGTGTTAATCATTTAGTATTTTATTCTTATCATGTTGCTTCACAAATGTATGTTGAGGATATGTACCCTTACAACATACATACATACATACATACATACATACATAGATACATACATACATACATAGATACATACATACATACATAGATACATACATATATACTACATACATACATACATACATATTACATACATACATACATACATACATACATACTTACATACATACATACATACATACAACATACATACTACATACATACATACATACATTCTACATACATACATACATAAATACATACATACATACATACATACTACATACATACATACATACATACTACATACATACTGCATACATACATACGTACGTACTTACATACATACATACATACATACATACATACATACATACATACATAAATACATATATACATACATACTACATACATACATACATACATAACATACATATTTCTTTTCTATAGCGAGTGCAACTCTTAAAAAAAGCATCGAGTCTATAGGCAAAGATATTTTTTATTAGCGTTGTTGCCATGTCGTACTTTACTCTCACTCCCACTTATTTATCTCTGTTGGTTATGCTTGTTGTGCTCATAAGTCGTGACTGACGAAAAAAATCAATTCAGCATAGTTCATGACCTTGTACGTGCGGTAGCGTGACGGTGTATTAATCAGTAACTGCAGCTTATCACGTTGAATGAAGCTGACTCGTGTCGTGCCGTCTGCAATTTCCAATCAGTGTAGGCTTTTGTTTAAGTGTCAACAACGAACTACATAGACGGAGATAAATGAGTTATTAAAGTTGATAACATGCACGGAAATCAAAGATTCCTCTGTAAGAAATCCGGATTTCTGAGTCTGCAAACGAAGCGCGTAAAAACGTTTTTTCCTTAGAGAATTATTACTATTATTTTTCATCTGTCTGCTGCGCACTGCTGCGGACATCAGTATTCACAGTTGCATTCGTTATTTGCGATGGTTAATTGCCGCGGGTCAGGCCAGTGTAAAACTGGAACGTGACATGGCAACTGTTAAGTGCAACTACTTAAGTACGCCGAACGCATCACGCATAGCAAACGTATACGGAGGAATTAAATTAATATAGTATAATGTCGGCTGTACTTAGCAAGTAACCTTGGACAGCACGAGTTCTCGATTTATAGTTTACATATATCAACGACTTACTGCTCGCAGTGAATGTGAATGCAAGTGAGTGTGATACGTAGACACGCACGCGAGCGACTGCCCGGGGACAGACCAATAATCCAGTACCATTAATTATTGTCAGTATTATTCCTTTAATGGTAAAATGTCGTGTCAATATTTCTTTTCTTAGTGTGCTGTAATTTCTTCCTGCGTTCGAACTGAACCTTGACTTACTTCCACCGTCTTTCGCTCTATTTAGCATTTAAATCCTTCCATTGTTTTTATTTTAGACAACAACTCTTGTTAAGCCGCGGCCACACTATGAGTCTAACTTTGGTTCCAACATTTGCCTCAGGTTGGCCATTTGTAGTTTTACGTTTGCATTTGATTGTCGGCCACACTATGTGTCCAACGTTGGGTCCTACAATAGCACTAACGTTGGCTCCAACTTTGACTACGTTGGGAACAAGTCTCGATTAGCGCAGTTTCTGTACGTGATCAGGATGCCTAGGTCAGGATAAGAATTGCGATATTTAGGATCCCAAAAAGGCTTTAATCTTCAGCCTTCTTTCCACTGTAGCATACTTGGATAGTGTGTGTGTCATCTCCTGTTGCCGTTTGCTACAAACGATCCGAGTTGTTCAAGATTGAACTTTCAAGATTGAACTTTTTAGAGCCAGCCCTGGATGGGAGGTTGCTACATTCGTTTTACGAAGGTACTGATCCAAGGACAAAAAATCGGACACAACATCGACGAAATATCATGCCATATAAAGAATCTCAAATACCCGCCTTATATTAAAAACCAAAAACACTAGAAAACATTTGGCCCTTCATAGTCTCGTGCCTCCTTGTCACTAGGGCGAGAAACGTTACTTTTTTATTTAGGCCTATTAAAAAAAAAAATAGATTTCTGTAATTTACGCAGTAAGTGAATGGTCCGGCATTACATTTGAGGGGAGAGATGCCCAATGACAATACACCGAATTTAATTACATGAAGCAATTCATACGTTCAGATCAATGTCTTTTCAGTCTTCTTCACACTACCGGAGAACCGTGGCTTAGCGTCTTCATTTGAATGGTCTTCTAGTCGCTCCAGAAGTAGCTTGTGCAGATTCTTCTGATTTCGTCTTCTACCAGAGATGTGCCTGAGTTGACGTGAAGTGATCTGAGTCCCAAATAACATACTGAGAAGTACTGAATATTGTTCTTAAATTTCTTGGCCGGAGTCTTATTATTTTCACATTGACGGTTTTTCATAACCCCAGAGTTTACCACAAAAATATTTACTATAAAAGTGTTTTAAAATTCAAGAAAGAGACAAAGCAGGAATGTCCTGAACGTTCAAGATTCAAGGTCCTAAAAGGACAAGTGAGGCTACTGTCGCTGCTAAAAAGCAGTTAGCTGGAAGAAAGCGAACGATTCTATAGGTGTTATTGGTGTTTTTCAAGCGCAAGGAACTGGAACCTTAAATAGCCGATAGAGTAAATTTTATTCCTGCGAGTACATTGTTGTACAGGGTACTTTGGTTCAGCGAGTAGGCTACACGTAGCAAGAGAATATAAATAGATTATCGCTCCGGCTTCAAGGGCCCCGAAGACTGTTCATCACTGGCTGTCGACAATTTGGAAGCCGGGTTGAAGTAATCCACTTAACCCGAAGATTGGGAGGCCTATATTTTATAGGCTGGCTACAAATTCAACTCTGTAGGACTCCAATTTTCTTTCAGATAAATTTTTTGTTTGTTTGTATTGTTTCCAATCGATAAGTAAAAGTAATGAATGCTGACATAGAAATAAGTATTTCTTCCTTCTCCTCTTCACCGTTACAGAGTCAGGATTTTCAGCCAAATAGTTTATTTATTCATTAAGCAAATTTTCAAAAAATAATTGCCGTAATAAGAACGAGAAAGTTGAGGAGATTCAAGCAAATCTCTTTTTAGAAACCGTTTGGTCTTCCTTATCGTTAACGGTAACATATAACATACCGGAAATCAGTAGTAGACTGAGCTGCGAGTAAACAAACTAAACTACGTTACTCAAAATGAAATTAATGTTTCATTAAAAATGAAATTAATCAACTCAAAATGAAATTACTTAAACAACTCGGTTGTGTTAACATTGTGCATTAAAGTTTTTCTCCATTAATTGTACGTTTAGTTATTCAATCGTTTGTGTTAGTCGTATTAAGTGAATGGAAAACTGTATTATGTACGACAAACAGAATGTATAGGTTAAGATAATAGGATATTATCTTACTGTCTTTCAATTAAGATACTGAACAGAATAAGTCTCTATTTCTATTATTAATATTAAAAATAATAAGGTTTCGTTAGCCATCGTAAGAGTAGATTTCATAATAGGAACCCAAATTAAACACCCAGTATAGAAAATTTATTAAATGATATTGTTACGTAATGCGAAACGTTCTCGTGCGTTCGATGGTGTCGTTCTACACTATTACACTATTCTCGACTAGCCCTACCGGTGTGTGTTTCTGCCAAGGCCGCGCTGAAGTATCCTCTAGAATTTTCGAGTGCTTGTTAAGGACACATATTATGGAACCCTGCAGACTATAAATAACCCAAACCTGCCGCTTAGTTTTCAGTTTACTTTGGGCGATTACTCAGTGCGTTTCAAGTGGCTATTAGTGAAAAGTGATTATTGGGCGGGACTGTATTAGTTGACATTATTATTGCGTGTGGACAAATTTAATTTGAGTATTGCATGAGTATAATCTTGTTGAATAATTTCAATAATTATTATATCAATAATTATAATAATTAATAATAGTTTGATAATTAAAGCTGATTTTTAGCGACTTAATTGGTGTCTTGTATTTTGTTTCACTGTACCAAACGACGAGCGCAGTTAGACTATCGCAACAATATGTTAGGTCTAATTGTCTTCTTGAACCCTATCGAGTCCAGAATTGAGCTCTTGACGACTTTGGTAGCGCTACCACTCCCTTCATTATCATCACATCAGGTTGACAGGATCCTTCGTAGGGGACCTCAGTGCTCTCCGGTTGTGGGTAGAAGGGAAATTTAAATACATCACATGGATTGGCACGCACATTGACGTCATGCGACCCAGACCTGGGTATCAAAGCCGCCAACACGTTACGTTTTTTAAAGTAAAAGTTATCTTGTCCACATTTAAATATATTGTTTATTATAAAATTTTAATTTGTTTTTAATTCAGAAAGTCAGGTATTTATACCTAAAGGTCTACGATTAAAGTATACGTAGTAACACGAAGTAACACAAATTGGGTCTCGTAGTCTGCCACTAGTAATTAGTTAGTTATACAAAGAGTCAAATAACTCCTCGTAAGAAAATACAAATTGCTCACAGGAACTGACGCAGATCACTGTAATGCAGAAATTGCTCTCCAGCTGAGCTTCAGAGTATTCTTTCCTCGATTAAAAGCAAACAGCGTAGATTAATTTTAAAAAGTTTTCTTGTAATTTAAGAAAAAATTAAATTTTAAAAACTATCTCCTCTTCAGGCTTATCTCTCTCCTTATGCTCAGTCATTAATTTGCCTGTCTTTAATTTTTTAAGTTTTGGTTAAATGACTCGCATCATAGTGTCATGAGAAAACCCCCTTCTTTGGCCCTTATTTTTTGAATCGAATTTTTCTAATCGCAAATGTGAATAGACAGACTGAGTTAATAGTATATTGAACGGCCAAAGGTTTTAAGTAAAGGAAGAAAATCCATTACTGAATTATACAAGGAGCACATTGAAAAAGGCCGGTAACTGAGCGGGCTTATGACAGTTAACTCCGATTATAAGAAAATTACAGAATACCTTTTAAAACATACTAAATATTTAAAACTTGATAACAATCCTGCAAGTTCATATGGAAGTAACGTATAGAAAAACTTATTTAATAAAATCTATTCCAGTCTTACTATCACTAAAGTGTCACGACATTAGTCTAAACTTCCCCACTAATATGGTTGTCAGACATTTTGGCAACGAAACTTTACAAGCTAGAGCCATTAGTATTATGACAAATATAGTTTAGAATGTCAATGATATAGTTTAGAATGTCAATGATATAGTTTACGTTTTTGGTTGTCGTTCTAGTCACATAAAAAATGTCACCGGCATTAAAACTTCGGAGCCATGGTATCAACCAGAAGGTTGACATTTTACTTACCGAAAGGTAATATTGTACTTACGCATGGGCGTCGCATTTCAAAAAAGAATAAAAACATTAGAAGCGATACGTGAGTTGATCACTGGCATTACACTCTCAAAAAATGTTACTTGTATTGTATAAGGGTGAGTCGTCAGGAAGTCTTATATAGGCTATGCAATAAATGTAAAACTGCGAAGAACGAACGTTTCGAAATTAGTTGAACATGACTTGGACAGTCAACAGAGAATTGTACTGGATAACTGAATTCTCGTATAAAAAGAAACAAAAAAGAAATTTGTTTGTTTACACGAAATCGCCCACAAATTTGGTGCACGACATGTAACATTCCTGGTATGTCGATGTTGAAGAATGTACATGATTTATTCTTAATTATAATAGTAAGTAAGGATAATAGTAAACAATATAGGAATTACGGGTATTTTGAATTCTGAGTGAACAAGTGTGTTGTTTGAAACTGGTGTTCAGTCTTTGCGTACTAAGTGGTTTAGATGTGATCAGGGGATGCGAACTGTTTCATTTTCGTGTCGTGAATTGATATCGTAGTCAAGTCGGTCGTAACGAATTCATTCGTTGTCCAACGTCACACAAGGGAGTGATAACAAGGGATCTTACGCCTTGCTGACTTTCTGTAGAACAGAATTACACGATATACAATTTTATTGCGGTAGGGGCTTGAGAGTTCGCG
This sequence comes from Magicicada septendecula, assembly GCA_034769895.1. Taxonomy (NCBI): domain Eukaryota; kingdom Metazoa; phylum Arthropoda; class Insecta; order Hemiptera; family Cicadidae; genus Magicicada; species Magicicada septendecula. The sequence continues at coordinate 497,082,710 of CM068367.1, forward strand.
AACATCGGCAACGCTGTTGATGGCAGGACTCTGTACACTAACACGTATTATACACATACGATATACATGCGGCTTTATGAAAAAACATTAACGTCGCAAAAGTATATCTACGACTTTGAAATTTAATTCATATTTAAGTCGAAAGATGTACAGCTTCTGTGAAAAAGTCGACTTGGACGAGCAGATATTTTTCTAAGAAATGACAGTGGCATTGCAAGTTATCTGCAAGACGCGTGCCCTTCCATGTAGATACAGATCTGTGTTTACTTATCTAAATCATAACATGACGAAAGATTAAAACAAAAACTATTAAGATATTGTATTTTCAATTATTACTATAATTATAATAAGCAATATTTATCGTTCTTACCATAATTCTGTCTGATTGTCGCGATGGCGTGATTCAGTATTTCTATATTGGAAAATATATTGTAGCAGTAAATAAATTGTTAAGACAAGTGTTGTTTAGAACTTAATAATGGTAAAGATGACGAAGTGCCGCGTGCAGCAGTACTAAGCAAATAGCAGCTTTGCAAGAAGTAGCGACCAATTTGGAAATATTCCGATAATAAATCGCATTAATTATCTGGCGGTCTGTTCCGTCTTCACTGTTTACCTTTCCTAAGATAAAAAACCACTCCGAAACTTTGTTAGACTTTCGAGAAACTGAAGGTTACCATCGTGTGGCGCCGTCGACCTCACGTCAGTTGAATTGTTTGTGCACCTTGTCTGGTCTTAATACTCCATGTTCTGTCATAGTAAACAGGGCAGGAGAGCGTACGCACAACCGTCTTGCTCATGCATAGTTAGGACTCGTGTTCACTCCACGCGGACACCTAAACCCACCTGGTACCAAAACTGATCACCACCCGACATTCTCCAGGATAAAGTCCTCAGTCACTCAGCACTTCTGGCACTATATTTAGTCTATCAACATCATATGGTTGACGCTGATACCATAAACAACGTAGGTAATTTTCAGTAAGTAACCTTGAAAGTAAGACACTTTGTATGTAGTTGTAATCTGCATATGGTGTAGGGTTAAATAATTTTGTACCTTATAGAATGCAATTTTTTAACCGCGAATATAAAACTTAGATTAGTTGATTTGTTTTTAAATTTATTATTCTACCAACAACTTCGCTTTTCATATTAAATAAGAACGTTAGTTTACTCTCCATTCGTTGAACCTAAGTTTGAATGTTCCATATAAACTGTGAATAACAAATATTTTTTATATATTGCTAGATACGTGGGACCAGTATGGTGTTCGTGTTTGATAGGAAAGGACTAGGCCAGTAAGCATGTAGTTAATAAATTTGCTGTGCATTAAAATTTTGATTGTTATTTTAAGTGTAGGCGTATATTTAAAATATACAATTTTGTCAATTGTCTTTTCGGATAACTAATTATACTCGCCCAAAATTGATATACTAAGCCATTCTGAAAGTCTGCGGAAGCCCCCCTGGTACTGCAATTTTAGATCATGCCTTGATCCGTTTATTTCAATAATCTGACAACGACACTAAGTAACTCGTAGACACAACTGTCGATTTGTCCGCTAGTGTATAGCATAACGTTTTGCCGGTGTGAATATCTCCGTAGTTTGAGGTTTGTTTCATAGTTCATGTGGAACTGATTAACCTGTCACGAATGAAATATAATGCTCTTCTCAGTACACAATTTTTTACACAGTCACTGACATGAACTATCTTCAAACCGTTTCACGTAACAATGAAATATTGAGTGCTGCGTCCCCTCTCCCCTTTCTCATCTGGCTGCTATAGTCTTGATTTCTTTTCTATTTCCCTTTCGGCTGAAGTGTCAAACTGTCAAATTTACTCTATGACAAATTGTATTTTTCCAACAGCTTAATTTTTACTTTACATTAAAGTAGCTTTTGTACTAAGCGTAGGCGTAAGTTCAACTTCGTTGAAATCAGACTTTTGTTTATGCCTGTGTAGAGCTGAACAACTGTTGAGAAACGTAACTGATTTTTCTAGAGCTGCACTGTTTTTAATTTGTGTACAGGAGCTTTAAAAAGTTCCGTTGTAGGCTCCATGGGCTTCAGTTTCACATTGTGTCACTTTTATTATAAAGCTAAATTTAAAAAACTTGACCGTGTAATTTAGTAAATTTTGGCAAATTGGTTTAAGTTTACTTATTTAACAATTTCTGGATTAGAAATCAATTGATTACGGTGACGTTTAAAAAGTAAATATAAAGCTGATACTAAACCTAATAAAGTGTGGTGGTGTTCGCAAGTTATTAACAAAATGTTTTATGAAATATTTTGTTATACGTATGTTACTTTGAAAATGAGAGCATTTTAGATTGTCTGTCGTAAAATTTCAATGTGTAATAAATGTATTCATAAAATTGTCAAGGGCTTTCCGTACATAAGTTGGTTCGTCACATAAATTACACAGATGTGCAGTTTGATGAGATTCACTTTAATTATTTTTATAATTTCAGAATAGTCACATATGTACTCCTTATTTTGACTTTAACTTCAATAGCATGAATTAAGCCTTATAATTTAGAACGCTGTATATTTTTGGAGCTTAACTCATAAGATTGCAAGAAGACAATGAAGATGTATGAGCGGAACATTTTTAGCTTGTGGGAAATGATTAATATAAATACAAACCTATACAATTTAAAAACTGCATAGTGTATTTATTCAAGATAGATAATTTGTTTTAATAAGAAATTCTTAAATTGATTTAATCGTTATGAGTTCTAACGTAGTAATGCATTTACAGACCTGAGAAAACAGTATTATTGTAACCGTCTATGTGGGACGTAGAAATTATTAACATGTTACGTACACGTATCAAAAATAAACACACACAAATGTGCACTCATTTACTTCAAACTAATGTTCTAACAGCATTAACTACATTATTTGTATAACGTATTAACACTTGCAGCTGTGTAAGTGCTTAATATGTGCTGTTTGCGCTGTGCTGTTATTGCTACTGTTGTGTTTAAATCTGCATTGCCACGGTATGCAGAGAAATAATTGCTTTGGGCGCTTGTGTGTGTGCGTGTGTTTGCGCGCGCGCGCGCGCGCATTTAATTGATGTTGTTTTGCGTTCATGTTTGAAGTGGCACCTCGACGGTCTCTCTGTCTCTCTCTCTGTCTCTCTCTCTCTCTCTCTCACGCGCGGGCGCACCCTGCCCCACCACACGTTTCATATTGTAACCAAACTAGATTATCGTTGTTAAAAATTGTTAAATGTATTTTGATTTTAATTTTATATTTTAGTTATAGTTATAAATCGATTATAATGACTAAGAAGTTACAATTTAAAAAAAACGAACTCTTTTCTAAAATAATTGCAGTAATAATTAATAAATACTGTTTGATTAGTAATGGTTGATAAATATAGTGAATAAAAGCGTTAATCGCTGGTCGACTGATGAACGTAGCCGTAGCGTCGATCTGGCAGCGGAACTCCTCTCCTAGGTTAATTGTCGTCAAAGTACGTAAAGTTAAGTCTCGTCTGGACAGCATAAAATTTATAATAATATACTTTCACGTACCTGATCGTGATACTAGAAGTTCTGAAGTTCACTTATAATAATTAATAAACTGCCAAAAAGGTATTTAATACCAGCTTGCTTTATTGACAAGGTTAGATCGCTCCTTGTTTGATACGGGCGCCACACGGGTTTATTTCAGGAAATCCCCATGAAAAACCACTTAATGAAATTTAATACTTGATGAAGTTTCTTTAAAATTTGTGCTAATACTTACTGCTTTTACTGGAATTCAAATCTAACAAAATACAATCTTTATTCAGAGTTATTTTTGTATTCAACGTTAATTATTAATTCACTCTTTGAAATAAATAGAGTCAAAGTTTATGCTGATAACAAACGGGTTTTATTTTACCCTTGAAAGTAAATTCAAACAATTACAAATATAATCGATACATTAATATAAAATTGGTATTACACCGTCCGCTTACAATACGAACTAGCTCAGATGGAACAAATCAACTCTTATGGTTATTACCAGATTAACTTTTAATTAAATATTATTTTATATCTCATGCGTAGGCTCTTTTAAATACAAGAAAGAACTACTTTATGCCTAGACAGACGTTAACGACAATATTTACTAATTCGGCCTTCTTTTTTAAAATTCGTCCCTATTTTTAGGTTGGCGTTGATCACGCTGACTTACTTACTAACAAATATTTTTTATCACTTAAGACTAATACAAATCTTACGTGGGATTGACAAATGCGCTAAATAAATTTGATCACAGTGTATCAGATAGAAAGTTTTGTTGTTTTTGCGTCAGTACAATTTTGTGTTGAAGAATTACAAGTGCACACAGATTAATAAAATGAATTGTCACAATGTTACCTTTTTTTATTTGAATCTTATAGATTAAAATTTATTTTAAAACACTCCAGTGGTCGGATTATAGTGACCCTGGTTAATTGCACTTCACACGAACTAAGAACGGAGAGTAATAGTCCTCTTCTAACTAAATTGGGACTAAGTTAAATACTGGTTATTAATCTTTCTCTCGTTCTAAATATCGCGCACAAAATGAAAATATTTACTTCACATCGATGCACTTCCTGTTAATAAATTGTTGTGTAGTTATCTGTCTTGAAGAAACGGTTAAAAGGATTCACTATTTACATTATACTTTAAGTTATGAAAATTTTGTGGTGACGAGCGACAACCTCTCGCTCGCGATGTTGACAATAAAGTGTAACGAATTCGCTCTGTTTTTGATTATATACCCCCTTGCTTCACGGGGCTTAGGCGATGAGATCGTTTAATAAGCTATTTTTTGATTGGCTCTGACAGCCGTTACAAAAATGACGCATTGTTTTCCAACCGTCGTTTGGCGAACTTGATTGACATTTGAGTGTGTTATTAGTGTTACCCAACCAATTTTTCACTTTATAATAACATATGATGCTAACGCACGCTACGCACTTATTATAGTTGCGATCGCGAGTTTATTACTATCAAATTAAAGAATAGTTCATGAGCTTTAATTTGATATGATTTAACACTGGTTTTAATCGCATTTTCTTTTACACGGCTAATAAATAATGTTCAGAAACATGGTTTCTCACTGTCTTCTGCTAGCGAAGCCAAATACGATTATTACCTATCTATTTATATTTAGTGTTTCACATCGCGTTTTCTTTTAAACGTTTTTGTCGGAACACTAACACATTTGTCATTATCCTTAATAGCTAATTATTGCTATACAATTATTAAATCTTAGCTTAACTATGGTGATACATTATTATTAAGAATCCTTATTTTCTATTTACATTTTGTTTTGCTTACTCAACTTAATGTTACTCATTAATAATTGAGTGGTGATATTCACTATTACATTTATTTATAGTGATTGTTCAGTAAACTTTATTGTACACTTGGAGTCCTTTTCCCTTACTAATTTACTGACAAACTTTTGTTTAGGCATAGTCTAGACCTATCTTTAGCATCGGTTTTTGCCTGAATAATTGTCACTAGTTACATTGTGTATAATGAGGAAATTACTTATTCATATAAGGTTTCCCTTTATTAGTATTCTTACTTCTTAATATTACATTTGGGGTTTGCAATGCTAGTTTTAAATTTACATTATGGCCATAGCTAGTCTTCGTCATAGGCATTGTTATTTACTGGTCATGGTTCATTTATTTTCAGCCAAATGCTGTTACTGATATTATATTATTCTTGTCATTCTTTAATTAATTTTATCAATACATGACTTTACATTTATGTCATTGACTGGCTTGTTTGACAGCTTATAGTGAACTTGGCTTGTCCATTAGTTAGAGTCAGTCATAGTATTTGCTGTAGTGTCATGCAGTGTATTCCTTACTGCTTTTTGGGGTCCTTCTTCTTCTTTCTTCTTCGTTGGTCCTTCTCTTCTTTGCTACTTTCATCATAAATTATCCACTTATATTATTTCAGTGTACTTATTTATTCTTTTGGTACACGTCTAGGTTATGTAACATTTTGTTATGTTACAATATATACGTAATTGTATGTGTGTAAGATTTTTGTAAGTAAAATACTGTGAATTTTGTGAGTAAAATACATTTATGTCCCATTTTTTTCAGAGTACTGACTGCGTCTCCTTATCACATGTGTTTTGCGCTTAGAATGGAGGCCATTGAACGCTCATTTAATACTTGAAAAGCCTCTCAGAGTATAGGCCTACTGTTTGATGATGTAAAAATGCAAATTATACTTTGTAATATGGCATTCATCGTCGTCGGCAGAGCAGTGGCTTATCTAGAATTTGGCTTAGGGTTTCCGGGGTCGGATCGGCTTCTTACAAATAAAAAAAGAAAACAGGTTAAGACCAATCAATAGTACTATCTTTAAAGTGGCTGAAAAACGCGTGACAATATCCTGAAGCCAGTCGGATTAAAATAAACGGTAATAACAAATAAAGATACGCGTTATTGAAACATTGTTATAAGATACTTATTGACTGAATTACTTTTCCTATATTTCATATTTCAACCTTGTCGACCCTCGGGGGGGGGGGGAGTCCGGTCCCGTTCTTCCCCACCGAAAAAAACCCATTCGTCAGATATAAAATTTTGATTGATGAGTTTGATCAAATCAAAACAGTATTTTTTACATGGTTTAAGCGCCTCAATATGTCTAATTTGTAGTAGATATGTTCTCGAAAAAATATGATGGCTAAACAGAATTACACGTATTATAATTAACTAAACATGAATCTCTACTGTTGTGCCTGTAGCGAATGTTCTTTAGTGCGCATACGTCACGCACACCCGAACCTCAGTTTGTGCAATGTGTGAAGATGTGTTTTTACTTTTCAATAATTATCAGTTTTTACCAAATGCGTAGCGTTTAGTTTTGATTTAGTTTATTGTTATTTTACCGGTTTGCGAAGTGGAAAGGATCAGATAAAGCGCCTTATTCTATAACTTCTTTTGAAATGGAAGTCACACATCGTTGAAGTAGGATAATAGTTTGTAACGTGTGTAAGTTTACAAATCGATGGAAGATGAAGAATATAAGAAAGAAAGTTACAGAAACGGGTAACTCCGTCGTACTGTAATTCTAAATAGTGTTTTTAGAATTATTAAAGAAGCATCATCAGTGTGTAAGCTTTCAGTACTCTCCACTCTCCATAGAAAACGTGTAAGACATAACGTGAAAACCAATGATGATTTTGACAAGTGTATTATTCTACGAGTTATTCACAAATGTCACAAGAAAGAAGGAAACGACAACATTAAAAGTGATATTAAGATATAAAACTATTTAATTATAAGGTACTGTTTCAGTCTCAGACACATTATGCCTCAAATAGCGTATAATATGAAAATTATATAAAAAATAATAGAATTTTAGAGCGCATGCGCGTGCACACACGCGCGCGCGCGCACATACACACGCGCGCGCACACATACACACACAAACACCGCCCTACAGAGACTTCCGGACCGGGGAGTTCGCTTCCTGGTCGATTTGTTCAATGCCTGCTTCCGTTTCGCCTACTTTCCTAAGAAATGGCGTTCGGCTACGATCACGATGATCCCGAAGCCGGGCAAAGACCCCGAATTTTTACGAGAACCTCCGGCCTATCAGCCTGCTGTCGTCCACTTCGAAAGTCTTCGAACGACTAGTCTAGCGGCGAGTAGCGGATCACTTTCAACGGTTCGACATTCTGGTCCCCGAGCAATTCGGTTTTCGTGCTGGGCACTCCTCGACGCATCAACTGATGCGCTTCGTGGAGACCGTGGCCGAGGCCGGTTGCTGGCGAGAGCAGACCGTCGCCGTTTTCCTTGATGTCGAGAAGGCGTTCGATCCAGGCCTCCTGTACAAACTTACGGAGATTCTGCTTCCGGATTGGTACATTCATTTGATAACTAGGTTTCTTCGGAACAGAACCTTTTGCGTGAGAGTAGATAAAACCCTTTCTTCGGCAAGGGCTATTACGGCTGGTGTACCTCAGGGAAACGTCTTGGGCCCCCTGCTTTTCTCTGTCTATGTCAATGACGTGCACAAGTTGCCTGGCACCAGGTTGGCCATGTTCGTTGACGACATGGCGGTGTATGCCGTCGATCGTCGAGCTGACACGGCAGTTATCTGGCTCTAGAAACAATTGGACGAGTACGCTGAGTGAGCAGAGAGATGGAGGGTTGCCATCAATGCGGCCAAGAGCACAGCAGTAGTCTTCTCCAGACGCTTAAGGCTCCCAGACAGACTTTACGTAGGCGATACTCTGTTGCCCTGGTCTCAAGACGTCAAGTACCTCGGGGTTCACCTCGACCGTCGTCTTACCTGGGGGATACACTCTGCACAAGTAGCCCGCAAGACCGCCAATCGTCTGTATCAACTCCGTCCCGTGTTATGCAGCAACGCCATGACCCGCCGCCTAGGGAAGCTTTCGTCTCCACCTATGTGGTGCCGATGGTTACCTACGCGATACCCGTTTGGGGCTACTTGGCCAAGACCCATAAGCGAAAGCTTCAGTCTCTCCTTGACCGAGGATTGCGCTGGGCGTATAAAGCCCACTACCTGACATCGAACAAAACCATCCGTAACTCCCTGCGTGTCCGTTCCCTGGACGCCATTATACGGACACTGTCCCGAAAATTCTATCGCTGCTCCGCCCGATTCCAGGGCAACCACCTGATTAACTCCCTCGGTCGCTACCAATCTGTGCCAGGAGAATCTTGGACCCGGCCTCGGCGTACTCTTACCCTCAATTAACTAACACTTAATTGACTCCCACGGCCGGTAGCAGGCCACACCCTTAATCCAGACCCCAACCATCGTCCCTGCGGCAGGAGCTCTATTTGAAGCTCGGGACGCAGCATATGAGCGGGTGACGGGCATGCCCTTCGTCCCGCACAGCCATTGAAAGGACACACACACACACACACACACACACACACACACACACACACACACACACACACACACACACACACACACACACACATGTATTCGTAAGGACCCCCTTTAATGTGGATTTATTTAGTAATCCACCCAAAACAACATCAGCAAAGTACAATGATAATTATAGATATTGTAATTATGATTTCCTACATGTTGGTTGCCACTTACTATAGTGATAATAAAGGTAATCCTTTATTATCTACAATAAGGGTGTATAATTAAATTGTACTTTAATTAAAATGTCTGTTACTTTAATTATCTATGCTCCACGTTGGAGCGGCATTTCATACAGTGTTAATTATGTGTAATTAATTAATTAATTAATCTAATTAAGTGTTGATTAGTGAATTATATCTTCTTTAGGCCCCGTGTGTTGGGACGTTATTTACTTTAATGATAATTATACTAATATGAGTTGAATTAATTAGTTAAATAGATTGTCAAACTTTTCAAATACCCGTTAGCGTAATTGGTATGAGATTCAATAATTCTCAAGTGTATTCACTCAATACAAAGTAAATTCATTCAATTAGAATAGTTAATTAATTTGCAGATTCTATATTAGGGTTTCCAGTAATAATGAACGCATTGTTTGATTTGCTTAAACGCTAAGTTATTATACGTTTAGATAATTGTATTCAATAACACATATATATTCATGGTACCTGTAAATACATCAAAACGTCATACATATACATATCAAAAATAAGTTCCATCTTAATCGCTAGCTGAAAGACATACAAACATATACGAAATATTACACACAACAAAATCAAATAATATTTACTTTATTTAATGCGTTCATTACACCCCAGATGGTTTAGCTTTAATTGATCATGATTATCCTTCAACCTTCTTTTAACAAAATTTTACTATAATTTCCCTGGGTATAGATCCTTTGAAAGAGACAGGACAGTAGATATAATTATACGAACAAAATTATAAAGTGTTACTTGACAATTGGTTATCCATTATAATCCATCGGCGCTAAATTACCTTGTGGTGGTGAATTTTGATGACGGCATTCCATTGGATAATGTTGAGATCACATTCACTGGTTATTCACTGGTACACACGCGTCGTCGACAGAATAGTGTGGGTGTGATATAATTATTAACGGCAATCTGTACAACTCAGTTCGTTCCCGAATACAACCATTATTAAATAGTTGCGTGTTCTTGTGTTCGTGAAGTAAATGTTTATTCACACTAAGGTTTGGTACGATATCAAATGTTCTACGTGATTCTTTATATGTGCAATCTATGTAATAGTGTATAGTTGTAGAATAGTTCTTTTAATTAGTTGTGATTATTTATCCAAGAGTATTGAAGATTATTAACACATTAATGAGTCTATTCACGCATATCGTGTATTGGTGTTTGTTATATTGTTTTCACTATATCTCGAAACAGTTTTAATTTTACTAAGTTCAATAAAGTTCAATTAGATAACCTTACTAAGTCCGTTAGAGTTCTCCATACCGCGCACTTCAAGATTACACGACTGATCGATTTACTGATTCACTGCCCGCGAAAATTATGTGACTGCTCTAAAATTTTATGAAAAACTGCTCTCGTCCCGAGGTGGACAATCAGTTTTTATTAACTTCTCCCTACTAAAATTTGGTCTCAAGCTTGTCCACGCCTATGATCACCATGATAGGCTAAACAACTACCCTCTCTCGAAAATCTTTTCTCACTATTTCGAAGTCCTCTAGTCTTCTACCCTCTGATTTGTCCTTCGTCTGGTTACCATGGAAACTTGCCTCTCCTTCGGTCTCTTCGTAAAATACTCTACTCTGATAGGTGGTTGGACATCTCTTTAGAATCGCCTGTTCGGACGTTGCTCTCGTTCGAAGAAATGCAAGTCGTAGAGCGCCTGTCAATCAATGTATTGTCTTGAGTCTTAAGCAAGGGCTGTCCTAACATCCTGGAGTATTGTTCATATTTGTAACCCCTTGTTCTGGCTATTAATAATTTTCTGTCAAGCGCCAGTTGGTGCAGCCACCTCGCTTTCTTGTCGTAAATTTCAGCATGTCACGTAAACGTTACATCCCGCTGCGCAACGTCGTCGCTTCTATTCACTGGTTATTTCTTATATTGTTTCTGTAGAGTGCTTCGCTGTCCCATCTTTTGTGACCTCTCCTTCGTTTTTGTCGTAATCTCGCATCCTGGCTGAACCCCCAGCGGATCCTCGCTTCAATTCTGTGTAAACGTGTGAGTGAACTCAAGCCCATTGTCTAGTTTGTTGTGGTGTCATAATTTTCAGTCGAGTTTCTCCTGTCAACTCAAGTCGTCATCCCTTTTGTTGCATCGAGCTGAACACATCTCTATTGTCTGATATTGGCGTTGGGTTGTCGTCTTTTCCATCTTTGTTTATTGCCCTTTACTCGGAGTCGTTGACACAGCTGCGTGTGAACAAACTGGTCGAGAAGGAAAATTAAAATTTTTAAATAAAAATAAAAATTTAAGCCTATGGCTAAAAGAAAAACAATTAAGAGCCTGTGTGGGAAAAAGATGGGCAACATTGGTTACGGACGGCCCCATCAACAGAACTCTACCCCGAGCAACTAGTGTTGCTCTTTTTAGAACTACAACCGGTCATGACTACCTGGCCTCCCACCTGCACCGCATTGGCGTGTTGTCGTCTCCTGAATGTGTTCTCTGTGGATACGCTTCCATGAATGCGGATCACCTAATTACATGTCCAGCCTTGATCTCAGACACGCAAGTCCAAGACGAAGATGGTACGGCAAGGCGCGCCGCCTAATGGCCCAACAGCCAAGGGTGGGCGTTGGCTAGTAAGTAAGTAAAATTTTAAAATTTTTCGATCGCTATAAAAGAGGTAGATACCATTAACTGGTGATGGATGTTATTGCCCATCTATGTTAAAATCTGAGCTTTAATACACTAATTAAACAAAAAGAACTTGCACGCTATTTTTTTTTAAATAGGCACTACTTTGGAAAAACATGGACATTTCGATTTACGACTTCTCTGTGCCACGCGGCTGTCAATCCTAAAGAAATGGTTTGGGCCATCGTGAAGGATCGTGTTTAAAGGAATAAACGTGCACTTTTCTATGGAGTTTGTTATAAACTTAAAAACAAATAATTCGAGCCGTTTAGAAGCCACCAAAGCAGCCGTTTTAAGTCGTAAACGCTTAGTAAGTTCTGCCCGTGTAGTTGTGTCGTTGACGTGTTGGATGTCACTTAAACAAAGGTCGACTAGACTGAGAAGCTTCACTGAAGGTGATAAATCTGGTTGGTCCTGGAAAGCAGTGTACGGCTTTAAAAAATTGTTAGTACATGAAAGTGTTCCAACCGAACGAAAGTTTTGACTGCGGCAGCTACAATACAAGATCACTGTGCTTGTTTCATATAACTGTAGGCCTAAATAAAAATTGTTCTCTGGTATCCGGCAGAGTATTCCACTGTTTAAGACCACTGTCTATGTGATCATACTAATAGTCGGTATAAATGTTTAAATAACTTCACAGAGTAACAAATATTAAGTTTAATTTCGTTGTCTTTAATAAGTTGGGTTGTGTAGGTGAAGCAAGACAAATTTGGAAAAATATAAAGTGACAAATATAAAGAAACACATAAAGACAAATGTGTAAAGCGAAGAGACGAAATTGTTGGTCACGTGTACAGCCTTATCAGAATAGTAATTGAGGTAATCGTAAAAATCAAAACGGGGTATCAAAGTAAAGAGAATTTTAACCTAAATCTGATTTTAGTGTTCAGTTTTGGAAATTTCAAAATTTTGGAAGCAAGGTTCAAAAGGGGATCGAAATTCTGACAAAATTGGAAAGTCAATGTAAGGTATCAAGGTAAAGAGAATTATAGTCAAGTGTGAATGTAGTATTTATAATTTCACACTTTTAGGAAACCAGAGTCAAGAAAGGGATCAGGAGTTTAAAAATTGTAAAACTGCATGACGATGTCAGACTGCATGGAATTTGAATCCTAATCCAAAAGTAGTGTTTTCTCTGAAATTGTGTAACGTTGTGGATCATCAAGTTAAGAGGAATTTTATTCAAAATACAAACTCGGTATCTTCAATAATTTGCCAAAATTAACATATCTCAATAGTCCTTGCAAATCTGGACCACCTTAAAAAATTTGTACGCTACGTTTGCAAAAACTTTGCATAGGCATATTGTTAACAGTTAAGTATGTTTGTGAAAAGTATTCGCTGCTGGCCAATAGATATTTACAGAAACATTCACAAACTTAACAGATAGGAGTAAATTTTAAATATTTATACATTATGACCATAAATTTAACTAAAAAAACAATGCAATAAATAGGAATTTTTAGTTTTTTATTATATTATTCTCTACTTTACAATTGCTATGTTAGTGAAAAAATAGTAGAGTAATCGAGATTTTCGTAATTTTTCTGATAATTGAAAAACTACACAACATTAATAATAATGACATGAAAAACTAGATACAATTGTCTAATGATAATAATAATAATAATTTTGTAGTTATTACACTAGTAAACTCAGGAAGCTTACTAATATAAATTTGAAGTTCACACGAAGAAACGCAGCGGAAGGCGCAAAAGCGATCCATATGGAGCTGCCAATCAGTCGACAGATTGCGAACTAAGAAGAAGGAAATTTGCTTGCATTATACTGTATAGTTAGGTATAATAACCTGAATTCTTTATAATTCCATAGTTCTGGAGATCTGGAATTTAAAACAAAGACGACATTTTAAATTTTGTTATACAAATTTGTTTGCGCTAAAAGTTAAAATCTAGTGTAACTCTTATCTGGAGGGCATTGTTCTCAAGTCTTTTCACTTTAATTAGGTAATAATTTTTATTCTTTTCATTTAAACAACACTCGTGTTTGCTTAATTAACAGCTGCGACATTTGTGAACAATATTTTGTTGTATTTTGAGTATATAACCAACGCGCATAAATTATTTTTTTAAATTTCTGTGTGCCTTTGGCGGTACTTCGTTCGGTACACGCGCTGTCAAAAAGTAATGCTTTCACCATCGTTTAATTATATAGCTTTAGGGTTAAACACTGCACACCATTTATCTTTTTAGCTTTTAAACGACAAGTATTATATTACTTTGCTAAATGTTGTTATGAAACGACAGTACGGTCGTGTGATAAAAGCTTTGTAGCTCCACTTGTTAATTCAAGCCTCACATGCATAAATGTATAATCTAAATTGATGACCACTCGGGGTTGGGGACCTCAGCACTCTTAAGGGAAGACAGAGGTTAGAAATTTTATTCGATCATTATAGCAGTATTAATTATTCTCTTAGTTTTCCATGGGCACCTGAGGCCTTTCGAGAAATCCATTCTGCAACCTTTGCGATTCCCATTTTGCTCAATTATTTAGTTCCATTACGCTTAATTAGTCCAGAACTATGGAACCTGCTTCGCTCTCAGAATCGCTTTGGCTCAGAATCCTTCGCTTTATCGTCTAGTTATCTTTCGAAAAATCTTGTGTTGTCCAACCGTCTACCACGAAATCTACCGTCGTAGGTTTGAGTGTCCCTACGTGTTTTGTTTTCACGTTACATTACAGTGGCTTTTCTGTGCGGATTTCGAGATAAGTCATGAAGTGACCACGTAGATATCCACGCCTACGTTGTACAATATTGTAGAAACTGCTCATCATAGAACAGTAAAAACTTCGGGGATGTGTGTTCCTTACTATAAATTTATTTTTTCTTTATTATCCTATACCGTAAATCTTTGAGCCCTTGTTGCATTTCCGATACTCTTTTCTGTTTGAGACAATGCTTGTAAACTTTGTCCTTACTCTCTTACGTCCTACTTGTTTTTTTTTTTAACGTTATAAGTCCTGACAGAATGTATTTCAAAAAATTATTTTTTATAACGAAGTTATTCTTACAGTAATACCATATGCTAGTTTGTGCAGAAAGGAAAATGATCTCGATACGTGGACCCTGCGTAAATAACAAGATTATATTACGCCAGAGAGTTCCATGCCGCTAAAGACCTACTGCGTATTGAATGATTATCCGGAGCATCAACTTCTCACACAGTTACACATTACACGTACCGATAAAATAAACTTTTATAAGCATTACTCTTGAGAAAACAATTAAGAAACTTTGTAGCACTATTCAAAAACTGCTGTGTGAAATGAATAATTAGTTGACAACAATACTGTGTTGGAAGCGATACTAGATACTAATACCTTGCCAACGATCAAAGAACTATTATGTCTCATTAATTAGTTCAAGACGCACTTTAATTTAGCACCTTTAGTTCTATCTATAAAAATAATTTTTCGTTATGTTGTATGTGAGCACAACATGAGTAATACGTTGTGTTGTGAAAGCAATATTGTGTATGTGAACATACGAAACAGGCTGTTGTGTGGAATATTACCCAGCAGACCACAAGGGAAACACACGGAGACTCTGTTAACGTAAATTCTGTTTAATTAAATTAAGTAATTTGTTACGGATCATAATTTTATTTAGTCTCCAAGGAGGAGAGGTATAATTCTCTGTCCTAACTACCTCACTCCTCTTCCTCCAAGTTCCTGTTTATTATCTCCCTTTTCACATTTATTTGTTTTTTCATTTCCGCTTATATACAACTGTGTTGACGCGTTCGTTTCCCATGAACATAAGGACAATAAAATATAACATTTTTTTGTTTGAGAGTTGATTAAAAATTATTTTGTTATCAGCTTTAGATTAAGTACAAAAATATTTTATCTGTCTGGTATAATAAGTTGGTAGCACTCAATTAAAAACAGATTTAATTCTTAATCTTATCTGTTTGAACAGAAACGCGATACGTTATCACTTTACACATGAAGGGAATTTAAGTTCTCGCCTCCACTTCACCATCAAAATTCCAGTCAGATTCTCGTAAAAGAATGCCACAAAACGCACACACTAAGTACGTTCTTGTGTATTGCTCGTGGCATTACGGAACACTCCAATATGCCATCGTAAAACACAGTCAGCCAATACGTATGCTGATGACGACGAGGCAGGTCTGGCAGATTATTTTTTGTCTCGATCCAAGTGTGTCGGATTTTAAGGAAAATGCTGCACCACCTCTTACATGCAGATGACTTGCGCGGTTGTGTGTGTCGGCGCGTGCTTACGAGTGTAAGAGGGGAAGGGAAGGAGACACGAAGTAATTAAAAATTGTAAATTTTAGAAGATCTGACAATATGCTTATATGATTATGTGATTGTATGATTTAGAACTGTTTAAAGTAGTAATCACCATCCTAGGGCACACACTTTTGATTTCGTACCTTCGTCTGTGGTTTTCTTGTTATGTTTTAATCACACTTTTCATGAAAATGAATAAATTACTTTTTATTTGTATGCTATTAATGTGTCGGCATTAGTAATCAGGTTACATTAATAATCTTAACAAATAACAAAAATAAGTTTACCATTAGAACAGTGTAATGTTAGGCCTAATTGGTTACCTGAGTCGGGTATAGATTTTCATTTGCTGAATATGCTGACGAGTAAGAGGTTTCTGGAGAAAGCTTGTATAGATCGCTGGAGAAGACGATTTCTCAAGACGTATTCAAGAAGGAAGAGTGGCCACTAGAAAACGTTTTTTTAGTGGAGAGAACAGGTAAATGCTAGATGAATTGTATTGGTGATTACTTGGCGATGGTTGGTAACTTTGAAACGTGTGGTTGTAAGGCAACGATCTACAGGTTCCTCACTGCAAGGAGAATGGAATGTCTCTGGAGAGGAACGAGCGCTTTCTAAGTTGTAGGAGACCCCATAAAATCTAGTTCCTAGTTAAATGGTACTTTGGCGAGGTATACTATGCAATGGTATCTCGGTACTTGTGCCTCGAATGCACTTCGAAAGGTATTTCGAAATACCCGGGGTTATTACAGAGGTCCCTTAGGTTTTGACCACTGGGAGATTAGGAGAACAATAGCAAAAAGTATACGAATGATGATGATGGTGATGATGATGAGATGACGACGATGACGAAAACAGCAGCAGTAACAATAATAATAATCTTCATCGGCACCGACAAGGAAATATTATCGCTTTATTAAATACTTTGTTTAACTTTAATCATAATCAAATTTCATCAAGCTAGTCTTCAATTCCTTGTCACTGTAGGCTATAAACATTGTGTTGTATTACAGGATATACGACATGTGAAAAAAAAAATGTAAAAAATACGGTAATGTTAAAAATACGGTGAAGTCATTTAATTTGTTATATCTAGAATTTCACACAGTACTTTTGTCACTTCTCAAGGCGACGCAGAATCAGAAATATATGAATAGAACTTAATTAAATATACGAGGGTCAGTTGAAAAGTTCGCGGGGCGACATCTATAGCTCAGTGGTAGAACTAAAATCTTTCGTGTGCTGAAAGACGTATATTTCGCGTAAACACCTGTTAATTTCCAGATTATAACTGTCGGTTTATTCACTTTTTACCAGCTGTTTCAAAATTTCCTGTTTTTAAAACAGGAAGGCGTGTTTGTAAAATGCACAAAATGAAACATCGAGCTCATGAATTCTCTGTTAAAAACGTTTTAGCGCCAATGGAAAATCAAATCGAAATTGTAAATGTGTGAAAGTGGGGCACACTTGAGTTTAAACATGGTCGTACAAGCGCTGAAGACGATTCCAGGAGTGGAAGTCCAAAAAGTGCAATAAAAAATGACATTATTGAAAAAATTTCATACAGTGTTGGAAGGCCGCAGATTGAGGAGGGGATGAGGTTGCTGAAATCATAGGCATCTCATATGAGCGTGTGCATTATACTTGAACTCAAGAACTTGGTGTGAAAAAGCGTTGTGCAAGATGGATGCCACGTCTGGAGCTGTTGCATTTGTTGAGCGTCCAGTGCGGGGGAGGAACATCTTCAATGCTCGTACAACCACGTTTTAACTCAAGTGCCTATTTACAAACCGTTGGTTTTGAAGTCGCAGCGTCTCCTGACACATTTACAATTTCGTTCTGAATTTCCGTTGGCGCTGAACAATATTTAACAAAGAATCAGTCCGTTTTTCGAAACACGCATGACACGCCAATTTTAAACAGCTTCTAAACAATGAATAAATTGATAAGTAGATTTGGAAATTAACAGGAGTTCACATAAAATACAATCTTGGAGCATACGAAAAATTTTAGTTTTACGACTAAGCTACAGATGTCGCTCCGCGAACTTTTCAACTGACCCTCGTATATCTGTGTCCGGCCAACAAACGTCGCTGAGCGTGATATTATAATTACTTAATTTAATGTGTAATGTGTTATGTATAGAATATTCCAAAACGTTATAGGATCGTCGAGAGAATTCTTGTGGCACCGAGATTACTTCGTGCGTCATTTGTGACCTTGAATGCAAATGTAATCCATGTAAGTGTAGATTTCCAGTAGGTTGTTTAATTACCTTCAGTACTACAACTTACCTGAACTATCATGTTCCCTGACTCGACTCTAATAACCATCTTGGCATCCTCAGAAAATAGCTGTCATCTCAGCAACTGTTCGCTCAAAAACGGTATAACTCAAACGGTCGAACTCAAAACCTAATCGCCTAACCCTGTCTGCTGGCACACAGACAATATACACTCAAAGTCATCTCTAGTGCCCCTATCTTCTCTTCCCTCGGATCGTACTCGCGTACTTTCCCCAATAATTTAATTGGGCTGAAGGAAGTCTGTCTTCAGGACAGCCTCGGACTCGTTTATCAAATAGCACGAAAAATAGTTGGTTAGTTGTTTGATGTGATAGTACGATATAATATCAGATATTATTTATTTTTAAATGCGAGTTGGGAAAATTAATGGCTTTAAACATTGTTATTTGTTTAATTGAAAATTCAACATAATAATTACTGCAGTTGTGAAGATGAAATATTTGTTGAACTAATTATAAGATGGATAAAAATAATGAAAGAAGCATGGGTTTATTTTGATTCTTTGGTGCCTATTTAGTTCCTCAAATCTAAGAATCGTTATTTACTTAATAGCTGGTGTCGGAAGTATACCTACGGAACTAATACAGCGTACGGAAGTATCATTGATTAATGATCAATATTTTGTATGTGAGTACGAAAATGTGGAAGACGACAGAAGAATGGTAGAAAGCGTGGTCACTGAAAGCAAGAGACAATAAAAAACAAGAATTCTAACGTGGTGTAGTGCAGCGAAAAGCTAAAACAAGGGGAAAACTGTAATAAGCCGAAGACCAGCAGAAGAAAGAGTACAGGAATCGGTATGTTAGTCCAAGAACAGAAACAGGTAAAGCAACATGCCATAGAACAACTATGTCCACTCCGTGATGATTTGGAAAAAGTCATACGAACAAGAGATAGACTGACGTGAACATGAGTGAAAGTGTTGTACTATTAACAGAATAGCTGAGACGTTGACACCAGTTATTAAAACCGAAAGGTTCAGAAATTGAGAGCGACAGGAGGCCTCGGGGCCGTGATATAAATACGGAAAAAGTGGCTATGTTCAAGCAAACTGCAGAGACACTGTGAAAGGCCACCAACTGAAGTCGTAAAGCCTCTACCTCTGTACAAATACAGAGTTTATACATTGATAACATAAGGAATTTGATTGATGACGTATTTATTAAGGAAAACGTATATCAATTAGAATTCAGACGGGACACTCAATATTCATCGCGAGTTTTTTTATACCTCAGTTTTTTTTTTTAGCCTTTACATTTCTATTCAGACCTGTCCTATACTATTAATTTAAGTACTAGTTTACGTAAAAGAGTTTTAATCCTTTCTCACTGTTGAAAGCTTCTCTACATTAGCGCAATTAATGCAGCGTAATTAATAAGTAATTACTTTAGTATTCAGTAATAATTAGTGAAAAGTAATGTCAAGATATACTTAAATCAAGTATTAACTATATACTTTGTCGCTTAGAAAAATAATTTCAATATTTAATGCATGCCAGCGAAGGTAGAAGTTCATGTAATTAATTACTTTATGCTCTTTATTGTTTGTTGTTCTGACATATTTTTGGATCGATTGCAGTTCAGATGATTTAATTTACACTGTGACTAATAATGCACATCAATTAGCGTTATTGTTCCACGTTCTCTGCAGGTGGCCGTGGCTTTGTTTGTATTCTTTTGTTTAAGCGTGTTTATATTGTTGTGTTAGTTTCACTTATGTACAGTACGATGCGTTCCTTCATATCTACTACGTTGATTTTATTGCAGGAATCGCGTTATCGATAAGCCTTTTCAAGTATTAATAGTGGTTTGTCAGATATAACTTTTTAATTATTATGGTACTGATTATAGTCGTCGCCTGGTTTCAGTCAATTGTAATTGATTCCATTGTCTTAAATACAATTATAGTGGGATCTTTAGTCTCCCCTTTTCTCAGTTTTTATCTGTAGAAAGAAACAAAAATAAGGAAGCATAAAAAACTGTTATGACAGGAATTAGCGTTTCTATGGACACGTTCTTTTAAGATTTGTTTCATTAATACGTTTTTTGATAGCATTTACATAAGACAGATTTTTTCCCAGCGCAACAATGGAATTTAAGTAGTCAGTCAGTTTACTTATTAAAATAAAAATTCTAATACCAGACAGGAAAAGTCGAACGACGTCAAGTAATCTGAGTTTTACGATGCAAAAATAGCATTCAAAATTTGAAAATTTTATTTAACTGTATAAATACATGTATTTGCACTCCGAACAACAGTTGCACTTGGATAATAGATTATCGAACATATTTTTATATTTGAAAATATAATTATGAACGTAATTGATTTGAAAATCTATATCACTTTAATGTGTGTACATGCCGTGCTCAATCGCGTCACCTACGTTCACCGGTACCTCCGTTATTCAGAATGGCAGAAGAATATTTGTAACTGACACATCTATTTTAAATCAAACTCTAATTTACAGTTCAGGTCGTAAGATTGCTCTCGATTCTCCCGTATTACCAGTGGCGGCTCGTGGTTCAGACAGTTGGGGGTTCAATGTCTGAATGTTTCTAATAAGATAAGAGCAATTATCCCATTCCAAATAACACACGGGGTGGGTCTCAATATGAAGACATAACTATTGATAACTTTTAGTAGGCCTAATATTAAGTTGTGTTTATGCTGTTTGTAGATTATTTTAAAAATATATAATTAAAATAAAAGGATAGTTAAATATTTCTGTTTAATATTTAAAACGGGAAGCGACCTACCGAGTTCCTTAATTTTGCATTTATCTTTAATAGGGAGAGAGAGAGAAGAAAAATTTGTTTTTAAAATAGATTGAACACTATACATTTTACCAAATCAATTAACTGAAAACAAAAATAAGTACTACCTGAACACGTAACACACAAAAATACCAGCAAACACTTTGAAGGTTATACACGCTTCGATCAGTTTAACTTTAATACAATTATTTAATGACTACATTAAACACACTTTATTTTCGGAATACAATTAGGTCGCTATTTTATTTGATTTCAAGACTTTACTACACACATTTTCATTGCATTCTAAATGAAATAGAGAAATCTGACACAAAACTGACGGTAAACGGACAAATCATGTGGTAAAATCATAATGGCGAATGGCGGTATTATGAAAATGTTAAAATTACTGGTCAGTGCGGTTCGGCCCTCTCGAAACTATTCGTCTCTATCGCTAACACTCGGGTTTAGCGACTGTTGAATTTAATTTTGCGTATACTGATTCCCCCTCCAAAGCTTTCTACAGAGTCCAGGAGGTGCTGAGAGCTGTTTTGCA
This sequence comes from Magicicada septendecula, assembly GCA_034769895.1. NCBI lineage: Eukaryota > Metazoa > Arthropoda > Insecta > Hemiptera > Cicadidae > Magicicada > Magicicada septendecula. The sequence goes on from CM068367.1 coordinate 497,104,409, forward strand.
CCTGCAAGCAAGAGTAGCGACCAATTCGCCTATTACGCGAATCCATTACTGTTCAGTCAACAAGATTAATCCCGCAAATCTTGTTATTTAAATATGAAACCATTATCTCAATAAATAATTAAATATATTTAAATTATTAAAGGGGGTTTACTGAACCATTGAACCTTATTGACGAGCCACCACTGCGTATTACGTTTTAAATTACACAGGAACAATTACCCAGGAGAATGACCGATTTAAACTCCCATGTAAGAATCGAAACAATTCTAACACGTACAAGAAATGTTAGAACAAATAGTTAAAAAACAATATTGAATAAGTGGCTGCAACTGCGTTTACACTTGATTTGTTTTCGGAGATACAAAAGGGAATCGAAATTTTTGTATAAAGTCGCAAATGTTTTGAGCAATTTATCTAAGATCACGTGACACCTTTTTTACAAATATTGGAGAAGATACTGTAAAAGGTGTAGAAGGATGCTCCGAGGAATGTTAACTCTTGCGTACAAATTATGACAAAATCTTGATATTATACGTAATCTTTTTAAGCTTTACACGGAGTTATATTTTGGTTCATAAACATCACGTGCTCTAGTCAGCCGAGATTTTGTAAATTAAGTTAAACTCTGATTTTGTTTCACAATATCACTGTTTTTAAGGAAACAAAGCACTACACGCTTCTGTGATGTTTATGATGTCATCTATAGGATTAGTCAACTGTTTTGTGAATTGCATGTCGTTAACTGCCATGTTTGGAGGAGAATTGTCTATTTGTGTTACTAGCTTGTCGCTTAAGTTAGCAGATAATGTTCGATTGTATGTTTCTTTGAAACATTAATATATAAATATAACTAGATATAATAATAGTAATTTATAAAATTTACGAATAGTTACGATACGAGATTTAGGTAACTTATAATGTAAAATTAGACTTGTGAGAAAATTAAATCGTATGATAGATATTTGGACTGTAATGATAAGACCTATATTTCTTACAGGTGAACCGCGAAGTTAAAAATAAGTACTAAGTAAAGTGTCTCACAATCAAAAACTGTATGCAATGATTTCAAATACTGTATTGAATTCAAACACTGAATACAAAATTTGTATTAAATAATTCGACTTAAATGAGTGTGGGGGTTATTTTTTTCTTTGAGCGGAGTGAGTTGAAAAATGTATTTGCGAATTTCGTTACAAAAAAAAACATAGTATTCGAATATAAATAAATAGTCCCACGAATATCTTAACGGATATTGAGAGGTTTAACAATAGACTAAATATTATTCAAGTAAGGGACCTTAAAACTGACATATTTTATTGTAACCATAGTAAAGAAATTTCGTATTTTTTATAGGTTCATAAGAAAGTTTGAAATAATATTATACCTTTTAAAAGCTGTAAAGCGTTTGACTGTGATTACGTTAGGATAAGTATTTTTAAAGACAATAAATTTTGCAGCTTACAAATTATTATAAAATATTTTTTTAAAGAGGGTAATATAATATTGTGTTCTGTGCTAACTAGTCCACGTGTGTTGAAATTATGAAGTTAATACATACAAGATACAGGCCTATTTAAAATGATTAAGTGTAAATGTCTGATAGGAAACAGCTTGTGCAAGAAAACAAATTTATTTTATTTTTTTTAATTTTGGTTCAATAATTATTTTTGCAGAATTATAACAGAAGTTCGGTCTTCACAACATTATACAGTTTTAAACTATAAAATGTAAAATTTTAAAATTGTAAAATTAAAATGCACCGTTATATTTATGTAAATTATATAAGCAAAAGCAAATTCGAGCTTTAATCAGAAGTAGAATGATCTGTTCTAATTAATTATAACTGTAAAGAGTCGTAAACAAAATAGTGAAATAAAAGTAACTCTAAAAAAGGAGGAAACAAAAAATTAAATTAACAAAATTAACATTTTCGCTTAAACTCACGTAACACTGGGAAATGAATTTGTCAATCTTGATGAGAATAACTACGAGTATTAAGTGTTGTATAGAGAATGAGCAACTTGAAAGTGCGTCCTGTTCAGCCAGCCAGCCACTCATGCGACAACTTTTTATGAATTAGATAAATGAGAATGAATAAAATAGTATTAAAAAATCCTGAAATACTTTATTTTTAAGTCTGAACTTTGGCCACCTGTAAAACAACTTAAAGAATCAACTTAAAGACAAGAATCACATTCGAATTACTATATGTGCCATCTCAACATAAGCACTTATAATGAATTAGAGCCTATGATGTTTCTTTTTGGATAACAGTGTATAGTTCCATTTATCTGCAAATGTCAGTTTCCTAAAGACGAGGTACTGATCTAAAGAAAGCATTCACCGAAAGACCAATTCATCGTGAAAAACCGGGACACGGGTAATTTGTCGGCAATTTAGTGTGGAGCCAACGTACCATTTTTTGGCACGAAGGTACAACATACCATTTTTTTGTAACTCTGAGGTATGCTCACATAGATATATTTTAGGACTTTCTTGAACTCCACGTCAAGTCGACTGACGGGTAATGCGAGAACTTTCATCAAGACGGATTAACATGGAAGAACGAGAGTTATCAGTAAACTCTGCAGCCTGCTGCACCTTCCTACCATTTATCTGAAAGTAATTTGTGTCTGTTGAGATTCGTGAAGAAAAAGCGTATGACACAAATCCTCAATATCTGGACGAAATTAAGGCTAATATTCGAACCCCTGTTTAGTTCACTGAAAGTACCGTTTTGGGTCAGATATCTCAATATCATTCCTGCAAACTCAAAAACTTATCACTGCATAGAGTTCGTTTCCAACTTGTCTTGTAAGACAAAGTTCTGAATAACAATTAGTATTAAAGGATTTTTATTGTTTTACTTATCTAATTTGTTGTCAAATAGTGACCGGTGTCAAAATGTCAAAAAGTTGTCTCGTAGGTGACCGGTGTATAAGTTGCTCACTTTGCTCACTCGTATAACGTAAACTTAAATATTTAGCCTATTATTAGTGTACTATAATTCATATTTATTGCTATATTTTTATCTGTATAATATACTATAATATAATATATTAGTAACTTATACATTGATATTATTGTTTATAGGCCTACATTTATTATTATAAAAATTTTATATAACTACATTTATACAAACTTAATATAGAAATAGGCCTACAGTTTACATTTGCATAAAATACTGTTAGTCGAATCATCTAGAAAATAATAGTGGCAACTGCCTTTATATTTCTAGAGCAGTATTATAGTGATGATCATCATATGAATGCTGTATGTGGAGTTGAATATGCGATACGATGACAACAACGAACAATATTTTCCCGTAATAATACATCTTAGTATTACCTTGAGTTGAGACTACTCCGGTATTGAACACAGCGCTGCTGGGACGCTTACTGTCTGTCACTCGACACAGACACTTCTATAAATATTAGTGAGGGAAACAATAATAGAACAGGAAAGACACGTATCCTGCATCGTGGCATACGACTTCCTGCCAGTTTTCACACATATTACTTTAGAGACAGACGGTTTGTCGGGTTGTCATCAAGAAAACCGTCCGTATATGTATTTCCCGTTTATAAAACGACCAGCCGGTTATAGTTACCGGTATTTTAATTTTAAGCAACTTTTGCTAATTTGTCCAAGTGTTTGAAAAAAAAATTCTAGATTTCTGATGCTAAAAAAATATTGAAATATACGTTATATGAAAATGGTCTGTGTCGCGTACATGAGTAAACAACAACAACAACAACAACAACAACAACAACAACAACAACAACAACAACAACAGCAGCAGCAGCAGCAGCAGCAGCAGCAGCATACATGAGTACCCGATATTGTTACTGCTAAAATAATGTATTATGCTTACACTTTTTTCATCATCAGTAACTCTAGAAATTTTCTAGCTGTCTAGGTATTTTGTCGCGATTCGTAGACCAAACGTCACGGACCACGCGGCGTTTACACATTATCGATTCCGAAGAGAGACTGATCTATCCGTTTAAAGTAATCGTCTTCAACTGAATTCTCGTAATCTGTTCGTTCTTCGGTAGCAGCTTCTATGATTTTCTTACAGATAATAAATGTTCTTTCCCAAGAAGGCTTCCGAACAGAACAATTCTTGTTCCAAAAACCTGGTTATTTTTATGACTGAATTTATTGCCATAAAACTTATTTACTTGTAAAATGCACACATTTAGTTACTGATTTTTAAAATAACGGTTGTTATCAGTTGGATCTTTTTAATACTAACATCCTGATATAAGCTCCATCTAAAACATTTCCATATCACGTTATTTAAATCAACGTGTTTTTTACGAATATCCCGTAAAATAATTACGTACCCTCCCACACGCGCACTACACACGCGGCTAGTAGTAGTAGTAGTAGTAGTAGTAGTAGCAGTTTCCTGACGCATCATTTCACAGCACGTAAAGATGTTTTACAAGCCTAAAAATGCTTAAAACAAACGTTTTTCACAGTGTTCCTTATCAAATAATTTATAATTTTCAAGCCTGCAGTCTCTTCTTATTCATACAGTGTGTTTATATGCTATGTCTTTTTACTCTCTGCTACATTGCATTATGCAATTATAATGTCCAAAGCACACACACACACACACACACACACACACACACACACACACACACACACACACACACACACACACACACACACACACAGCTTCGAATTCTGATTCTTTGGTATTTATATTATTTACTGAGTTATTTATTGACAAATTTTACCATTAGTGGCTACAAAGAGATAAAAAAATGATTTCTACAGGGGCAGACAGCCTGTGAGTGGAAACGAGTCCCTGAATTAAGTAAACATACTAATATTAACTAAATGAGCCGTAACGTAAGAATTATAAAAACTACTGATATTGTCAGTTGTTAGTTTCCAGATATACTAATCGCTTCGTTCTGTCTCCCCATTCTCAAGTCCTAGTCTGCAACACTCTGTCACTGGTCTCGCCGCTTCTTTCCAGGCACCTCGTTAACGGTCGTAAGAACCGGCAAAATCTGAAGTCAAACACTTACCGCTTTGTTACGAAACTATAAGAATTTTAAATAGTTTACAAAGCAATATCTAATTTAATAAACAAAATGATTATTTACATTGTGCCAACTTGTTCAGTGATTTTTAGAAGGTTGTCGTAAATCCTATTAAGGTAATAATATTAAAAGTATCTTTTCTTAAGAATCGCTATAATAATAATATTTGGCTCACGCTTTTATTAAAGAATTTATGTTTAGTATATTATAAAGGCATTGTATTTACCAACGTGTAATTCATTAGTTTGTCTGTTTATACGATCGGACTTTCAATTTTCGTAAAACCACTGAAAAATCGTATAGGCTATTTGAAATTTATCATTAAAAATTAAAATTTTAAATCATTGGTATTCATTAAAAACCGTATTACCAATCTAGTAATCTAGTAAGTTCTAGCAATACCTGGCACCCGTGTGTGCGCGATACATCTACCTAATTAATCTGTGTGTGAAATACGCGATACACACCAGCGAACTGCCTACAACATACATACAAACATGGAAAAAGGGCGCCAAAAGCCATGATAAAGCCAGAAGGCCAGTTATCAGGTGCCAGACGTTGATATTAAAAAAAAACTAATTTTATAATTCATTCCTATTACGACTTTATACTTAGAACACTTTTGTGAATCGTTTTATTTGGTTTTCAACATTAAACTCGGAAAGTAAGTTTAATTGTGTAAACTTAGTTTAGGTGTTTAAAATATGCATAATGTGTCCAAGTTAACAATATGGCTTTGCACTCTTAAGAGATTTACAATTTTATTACGTTAAACCTTTATCAGAAACTTTATTACGCGTTATAATCTTCTTACAGTAAGTAGTTTGCTATGGCAAAAAGTTTGTTAAATCTCAGTTAATTCGTAACTGTTAAGTAAACAATTTAACTGTTTACTAAAATTACAGTGAGTGAATGTACACGGTGTATTTCTGAAATGCTACGACGCTTCAGAACGTATTCGGATTGCATTCTGTACAGAGAACTAAATTTAAAATTTCACATAAAGGTATTCCTTTTTTTGTCTAACCATCTATTTATGCTTTGATTCATGTAAAATTAACAATCGTTGTACTCACTCAAAAATGTATACTATCAATATTTAATGAAATCTGTTTTTAATGTCAACAATGTTCAATAGCTCTTCAGACTTAGCTGACTGACGGTACTTATAAGTACCACATACTTTTTCACTCTACTGCAGCTCTAGTATTTCTTGTAGAGCTCTGAGAGCTCAGTGGTACGTTCCAGTACCATTATTCAACTATGAAACTTTATTTCACTCCATTTGGCAGCATTGAATGTTTGTTATTGTGTTTATAAAGCAATGCGCACATGGTGTATTGTACTTTGCAGAGGTGTCATGTTTTTATTATTTTTTTTTTGGTTTACTATTTGGTATTGTTAACACATAAAGTGTATTAATTTGTAAATTTTGTAGTTTTTATTTGTATTTTAAAACACTTTGGTTGAATATAAACTTTATATATTTATGAAATTCCTCTCTAACAGAGATGGACTTAGAAGTACCGTCAGGCCCTGGGAGTGTAAAGTAGTAAAGTGGTAACCTAACCTATAAGGGTATTGTTTCTGTGAGTCAGTTACTGTTACATTTACTTTTTTGTTATTTCTTCTGTTCAGAACTTTTAAAATATGCATAAATTAACTGAAAATCAAATTCTAGAGATAATTAATGAGGATTTTGAATTCGATAAAAAGTCTGATACTGACACTGAAGAAGACACAGAAAATGATAAAGCAGTTAGGCCTAGTAACGAGTCCTAATAATATTCAGAGTCATAATATGTTTGATTTACTTTTCAAAAGCAAAGTGGGTAAAATTCCACAGGTTGTAAATATTGACAATGCTGATATTAATATACAGATCAAGGAAATGAGATTCTAACTGAAAACATTAGTGACATCCCTTTCAATACAGTGACTAGTGTAACAGATATTTTTGTCGAAATACTTCATGGAACTTTAGAAAATATTGTTTACAAAACCAACTTGTATGGGACTCAAAAAAAATAAAAATGTATGTCTTACTTTGGAATGAATTATATAAATTTATGGGTATTAATATGATTGTGGGGTACAATGACTTACCTTCATGGGAAGATGGGAAGATTACTAGAGTAGCTCACCAGATTTGCACAATTCCATGATATACAGCATTTTAAGTCGTCAACATGTTGAAGATAATGTCAAAATACCCCCAGATAATTAAAAATATGAATTATACAAAATGAGATCCATGACTGACAACCTTAACTGTAAAGTTTTAGCTGCATATGAAGGTATAAGAGCACTTCGCATTGATGGAAAAATGATTGAATTTTAAGGGTATGAATCAGTATAATCCAAAAAACTATTAAGAGGGGATTTAAAGTATGGACTATAGCAGACAGAAAAGGTTATATAAGTTTAGGCTCTACCAAGGAACAGATGAAGATTTAGAGCAAGAAAATGTGAACTTCACTCTCAGTGAACATGTAGTACTTCACCTAACAAAGGACCAATGGCATAAAGGAAGAACAATTTTTTTGACAAATTTGTTACATCAATTTGTTTGTTAGGAAAACTTAAAAATGAACATACTTTTGTTTGTGGAACCATACAACTTAACTTTCCACAAAATATGACAAAAATGAGAAAAAATGTAGCAATGACAGAATTTGCAATACAGGGCTAAGTTTTTTCAAGTGAAAGATACTAAAATTGTCAATCTTGCATCAAACTATCATAGATCAGAAATTGGGAAAGTCTTGAGAAAAAAAAGTGGTAATAACTTAGAGGTGCAATGTCCACTTTCAGTGGTAGACTACTAGAAATTTATGTGAGGAGTTGATAGGCCTATTGCTGATCAGTTAAGAACTGTTTACAGTATTGACCAAAATACATTCCACTATTTATACCCTATCTCTCCATTTATGAAAAGTGGTATAACAGGCTGTTTTGAGGTTTACTGGAAATTGGATTGATTAATTTCTATGTAATTTATAATGAATTAATACAGCAGACTCTCCTAATAAATTTCAGAAGAGACATTGCTCAAGGACTTGTGACACTTGGGGAACCAAAACAAAGTACTTCTAAAAGAAGTGGTAGTTTAGAATCTTCAGCTTTTTCCTACAGTAATGAAGAACAAGATAAGAAAAAATGTTTAGTTCCAAAAGATATCAGACTAGAAAACAGAGGCGTGCCGTGCACTGCCCAATTTTAAGGACAAGAGAGGATGGTGTGAGCTTTGCAGCATTCGTAATATTAAATCTTGTCAGTGTTGTAAGGGGTGCTTACTGTGATGTTTATTTGTGTTGTAAGGAAAAGAAGAAATGTATTAGTGACTATTATTATGTACAAAATAAATACGTTTGTTGTGTAAAAAAATTAAATATATGAACTGGATAGGTAAACATCAGTAACAATTCTCTGGTCATGTCTTTCAATTTTATTGCACTTTAACAATAAAAATAAACTGCAAATAATAATAATAATCAATCTAAAATAATAATAATAGTAATAAAAACAATAATAATAAGTAAATTTATTTATAAATTGGCAGCAGAAAAATAATAAGGGTGGCAAGTAATACATAAGTTTTAAAGGGTCGTGCGCCTGTTCACAGACCGACGGTACTTACAAGTGCCAGTCTGCAAAAACCACCATTTTATAAAAATAAAAATGTTTAACAATATTACTCCATTATTAAGCCTATTTTAAAGTTGTTTCAAAGTGTAATTCATAGGTACTGGAAAATATCAACATCCTGGTCATCTAAGGGTTAATGCGAGAATCTTGTTTTGACAAATTTTGTTGAATCACTAATCAAACATTCCGGAAATTTGTATACATCACAAGTAGGTTTATTTTATAAAACAAAATACGTATTTGAACCGAATATGAAGCTCGTTAATCGTTAATCCTTAGAATGTAGCAGGTCACAGGTTTCCAGGCAACAATAACTTCATGTCTGATACAATACACTGAATAAAGCAACAACTTTAACTGGTCTTTTGCAGATCTCATCTGTTAATAAAAATATGTTATTTTAAACGTATGTCAAATCATAAGTATCAACAGTTATCTGCTTTAACAATACAATTTTGGTTAATTTTTCAGAGTTAAAAAAATTGAAGTAATTCAAATAAGTACTGGTAAAAAAAATTCTGATGTTACTTCAGAAAGTAAAACATTTGTTTAAAAAAATCTGAAAAAAGAATTCTTTCTAACTCGTAGTTAGCCTTTGAATATAGTAAATGAAAATTTATTGTTACGACGGTCTCACAGATCGTCGTATGGTACAGTGGAAAGAACATACAGACGCCAATGAAATCACTAATTACCATCTTTAATTAATTACAGACAACAATTTGTAACCAACAGGGTAGTCTCGTACAGTAATTCAAGTTAAATATGTCCAAACGCTATGGTAATGTCAAGTAATAGAGTTTCGCACTAAAGAAATCACTCACTGAAACTGACTGACAAAGCCCGGCGCTATTGCTTATGTAGGTAGCGCAGGTGTTCCAGAATAACTTTCCATCCTTACTGTGGCGTGCCAGCGTAATGCGTATTTAAAAGTGCTCTTGAACAATCTGGAAGGCCCTTTAATTTTACGTGAGTGGACGGCCTTGATACAGACGAAGTACGCTGGGCTAGTCGAAAAGCGTGTAGAACGACACTCTCGACTGTTCGAGAGCGTTCCGTAATTGCGTAGCAATATTCTAATTTTCCGGACTGTGAGATCCAATAAATCCGATGCTTATAATGTCAATTAGACGATACTCTGAAATATTATTTTTCTCATCAGTAACGTACCTAACACCAGCGGCGCAGCCAAAGGGGTTACTAAAGAGCAACAGCCTTCCCGTTTGGATTGGCCGCAAATGGGGTTTTATAAGAAAAATCTGTAGGCAGACAATACCAGCTCGCTAGTGGCCATCATGTAACATTTACAATACGCTATAACTATAACTTTAGAACCACCAACGCATTTATCCCCGATTAGCAAACAGTAAATCTCCCGTGGAAAATTCTTGTTCAATACCCCCGTGAAAAAATCCTGGACAATAGTTTTCACTCCCCTATGAAACAGTCCTGCATAAGGTATTCCGTTGTACGTTAAAAATTAAATTATGTTAATCGGATTAACAGAGACTTACTACATGGGGTGCTTTTATTGGATTAAAACAATTTAATTTTTCCAGAAAAATTATTTATCGTGTTAACTAAGGAATCTTCTGAGCTGCTATCTGATTATTATCTTATCGACCACATAAATAAAAAATAATTTCTCTTAACCTTATTCTAGAAAAAAACCTGCAAGCGTACAGCTTAATATTGTAAGAAAAATATTATAATACATTAAATGTAATTAAAATTATAATAACTAAATTACACAAATTTTTTCTGTGTCGCTAACAATGCTCGCATAGAAATCTCGGTGTAGCCTACTCTATCTGCGTATTTAAGAACGCACTGTACCCAAATGTGCTATATCATTATCATACCTATAATTCGAATTTCAAACATGTTTTTCCGATTGGCCTCATTGGCTGCAACGATTACGTAAAGAAAGCAGTACATTTTCGTGGGCTGAAACTTCTAAAAATAAAAACTAGTTACGTAGCCTATTTAGTAGTGTAGTTTGAGGAAGACACTGCATCGTCAACAAAGCGTATTCATCATTGATTCTGTGAAATACGTATGTACCAATCAACAGTGGCGTATTTAAGGGGGGCTTCCGGGCTTAAGCCCCCGCCCCCCCCCCCGAAATTTAGGATTATAAACAAATGCACACAATATCGTAATATGAGTGGAAAACAAGGGTTTACCTCATCACTGCTTTACTATGCAAAGAAGCAGGCTGTATGCTGCTACAACAGTGGCTGCTCTTGAATATGTCAACAATGCACTGGCTACGAACGAATCTCCTCACAAAAGAGAATTGCCGATAACTGGCGTGGTTGTACGTTGTGATTGGTTAATTCTACTGTGGTGGTGGGCACATACTCTCAGAGCATGCGCTGACCAGGAAACTTACTATTTCGTCTCGAACGTTCGTAGAGGCGTTTCCGCGTCAGCCACGTGTTAATATTGTTGATTGAAACAAAGGATAGTGTTGCGAAAACGAGTGTTATTGAAACTAGTGTAGTGAAGTCAGTGAAGTGTTGATTCTGATAACTGACGACAATGAATCGCAAAACAAAAAGTGGAAACATTTTGAACTATTTCTCCAAAACACCACGACTAGAGGAAACTCCGTCCTCTGAGGCGGGAAAAATTGATGATCCACCACAGTCACCGCCGCCGATGTTTTCAAATAATAAAAGTGTTTTTGATAATTCGAAATCACTTTTACCGGGCCATGAGGCAAAATCAATATCTCTCATTGACACATCAAGCTTTGAGAATCCACCATCAGGTTGTATGTATGACATTACTGATTGTATACCATCAAACAATGAAAAAGTTGATGACCACATAAAGCTACATCACTTCCAAAATATTTTTGTGCCCCATACAACTTACAAATTTCCCCTCACTTTGCAAAGTGGCCAATATCGTAAGTTCAACCTAAGTTGGACCGAGAAGGAGAAGTATTTTTGGTTAGTATACTCTCCCAAAGAAGACGGTGCCTTTTGTAAGTACTGTGTGTTTTTCGCTAAGACTAGTACGGGTAAAGGTAGCCATCAAAATGTTGGAGCTCTCGTAACCTGTAAGTTTTCGAAGTGGAAGCACGCTCTTGAATATTTCAACACCCATGCGAACAATGCTTATCATAAGGCTGCCGTAATCTATGGTGACAATTTTGTTCACATGATGGCGAACAAGACAGAAGACATAAAACATTGCCTGGACCAAGTCTTGGTGGAGCAAGTGGAAAAAAATCGGAAACGAATAGTCCCTATCATCGAGGCGGTGATTCTCTGTAGACGTCAGGAGATTGCATTAAGGGGACACAGGGACTTCGGGCCTATTGAAGTGGACAAAGAAGATGACATGAACACGGGTAACTTTCGCGCCATTCTAAAATATCGCGCTAAAGGTGACGAAAACCTACGACCAAGTTTGGAAGGAACTGGTAAACGCGACAAATACATTAGTGCCCCAATCCAAAACCAGATCGTCAGTTGTATCAATAATCAACTTCTGGAAAGGATTGTTCAGCGCATAAATGATGCCAAAGGTTTCACGATACTTGCGGATGAAACTGCTGATGTTGCCGGAATAGAGCAACTATCTCTTTGTGCCCGTTATATTTCCGCAGATCTCAAGATTCGTGAAGATTTTCTGCAATTTGTTCCAGTGTTCGATGTGACTGGCAAAGGATTAGCTGAATCGATCATTGAAAACTTGGTGAAATTTGGTCTTGATGTCTCATTTTGACGAGGACAGGGCTATGACGGTGCTGCGTCCATGTCGGGAAAGTCCGTGGGACCCATGCATTCATACAACAGGACAACCCATTAGCTGTATATTCTCATTGTGCACCTCATAATTTTAATTTGGTAGTCACCGATACGTGCAACATTCCACTTATAAGGAATTCACTAGGAACACTGGAAATGGTACGTACTTTTTTTGGGCCACCGAAGCGAAGGCAAATATTAAATGATGTCCTTGAATCATTAACAGATGTTCGAGCCCGGAGTTTGAAACGTACCACTCTCACTAGATGGATCGAGCGTCTTCGCAGCGCACAAGACTTCAAGGAATTATATGGTTGCGTTGTTTCGGCTCTGGAGAAGATTCAAGAATTTGACAACAAAACCACATCCCACGATGCCACGATTCTGTTAGCAACCATCACCAAGGGAGATTTTGTCGTCTGCTCAGTAATACTTTCAGAATTGTTCGCGTTGGGTGAGTCCATCTGTCGTCAACTTCAGCGCCAAGATATCGATTTTACAGAGTTAGTCAACATTGCCAGGGATCTCAAAAGGGAATTGATAGCAATGAGAGAAAATGTTGATGATACTTTCAGCCGACTTTTCCTAGAATCCAAGAAATTAGCGTTGTCCAATGGAGTTGAAATCAAGCAACCACGCATTTCTACCAAGCAAGCACATCGCGCAAATCAGGATACCGGTGATGATGTTGAAGGTTACTACAAAGTGTCTGTGTTCATACCCTTTCTGGATGCCTTCATTTGTTCATTGCAGGAACGGTTCTTGACACATTGTGAACTTTTTAACAGCTTTAATTGTCTTCTACCACGGAAAGTTGAAGACATGGGTGTGACTGATGGACTTAAAAAACTGCATGAATTTTATGCTTCAGATCCATTAGTCGCCGATTCAACAACGACAAAGGCTGAATTAAAACTCTTTCATCAACGTCTGAGTCGATTGGAGCAGTTGCCACAAAATGCAATGGAAGAGTTGTCTGTCTGCGACCGTCAGATCTATCCTAATGTGTTTCGGTTGCTACAACTCTTGGCAACTCTACCAGTAACAACAGCCACGAACGAGCGCAGTTTCTCTACTCTTAAGAGAATCAAGACATATCTAAGAAATACAACTAGCGAGGCACGTCTGAATGGGCTCGCCATGATGACAATTCATCGAGAAGAAAGGATTGATGTCCAGACTGTGATAAACGCCTTGTCAAAACAAAGAAACCGCCGTCTTCCTTTTGTACTTTAAATTTCTTGTAAATGTTTTAACGATTGATTTTAAATAAAGTTAATTAATATAGGCCTAGACTATAAAAAATTGGCAATTAATAGATTAAGCTCTACAGAAAATTCTCTTAAGAACTGGATTATATTTTATACAAGAATCATTTAAACTTTGCAACCTTAAAAATTGTTTTCATAATGTAATTAGTATGTTAATATAGGCCTAAACAAATGCAAACTCATGCCATAGTACTTTATTTTAAAATTTAAGGCATTGAAACAATATGGATCAATTCAGATTCGATATGAGGTATTGCAAAAAAGAAATTTTAGCCCCCCCCCAAAACAAAATTGTAAATACGCCACTGCCAATCAATATACTTACACGAGCCGGTCAAAATGTGTAAACCAGCCCCGTTAATAAGGTTCAAGCAAGGAGACCCTAAACGTTTAACGAGACCCAAACAATGTTATTTAGCTTTTTCTCTTGCTGTCTGCTCTATGAAGATATAAATACATTTCATAAAAGTACACTGCATACTCGACGTTTCCCGCCTACTAAGTTTGTAACGCCATTGGAGGCGGTTTCAAGTATTCCGAGACTTGACATAATTCAGTGGAGACGTTCCATTTTTACGCGTCCGTCATTCCGTTTCCAAATACAGAAACGTTTTCTTTCCAAGCAATTTCAGTGTATATAAAAATATAGTTTTTACTTTTCTATATTTATAAGACTCTGTAAGGCTATTACTGTATACACTATATAGGCTAGTCTACTGAAGAATTATTTTATTTGGATGTACGACTGCTTATCTCAGATTATTCTGGCATGCATGTCGTTCTTCCGCGCTCGTGTGTTTATCGTACACGTTTTGTGTATACGTACGTCTTTGAATCCTTTATCTGAACGTCTGCGACCGTAAGTATACGTAATAAACTTATCACGTAACCACTGTAAGCATTATTTCGACATTAAAAATGTATTTTCACCTGGAACGTCTTTTAACAATGTTGCACACCCCGTCGGTACTCCGTATTGTAATTGAAACCTATATAATTAGATAGGTAAAAGAATGCACCTTGTAAGGATAGAGCACGGAACACTTGTTCGGAAATATAATGAGAAAATATAACCTTCGCTTTTACCTTGGTGCGTGAAAGAAATGATGTGGGAGAAAGACATCTTAAATTACTGTGTAAACTAGGTAGAGGTTACTCGGAGATAATAATAATAACTATACTAGTGGTGATGGCGGTAGTGGTGTTAGTAGTAGCTGTAGGAGTAGTAGTAGTAGTAGTAGTAGTAGTAGTAGTAGTAGTAGTAGTAGTAGTAGTAGTAGATATTTATTATTTAAACAAATGTCGCAGTTAACTACTAAAGTATGTTTGTCCTTCAAGTTTTGTAATAAAGTTATACGAAGAATGAACTTCTTTGTGGCACGATTCGCTCCATATTTACCTGTTTTCTGAAGTTTTGAATTTTTATCTCTTATCATGCTAACTATTAAGGATATTTTTTATTTTTGAATTATTTCTTACAATCCCGAAATGGTTGACATTCTTAAGCTCAAGATTTAATTTAGTATTAATGCTTTCCGTATTTTAAGTATTGTAAAGTTCAGGAGTAACGTAGCTTGTAGGTGAGAACCAGACTTTTAGTAAATACGAGACACGTCCAGAAAGTAAGGTCCGGTGAGTAATTAAATAAACACAAATGAAAGTAAAAAATTTTAATTTTGTATTCATATAACTTAACAATCTTTGTATTCGTTCAAAAATTTATACTCTCAATATTTAAAACAGTGTTCAATAGTTCTTCAGATATTTAACGCGAAGATCTTGTTTTGACATTTTTCGTAGAATATAGGCCTATATCGCTACCAAGTATTTCTGATATTCTTACTTGAAATCGGTATATACTACAAAACAGGATAGTTTTTGTTGGAGATAACAAAAGGAAAGGAAATACCAGGAGAGTTATTTCATAAAACAAGAACGTCTATGAACGGGCAAGAGGCACGTTAATCGTTAATCGTTAGAAGTTAGCGGGTTAGAATAACTTGCCGTCTCCGATGCAGTTCACTGAATACGCCTAAACAAACGACACTAACTATAGTCTTTTGCAGTCTCATCTTTTAATAAAATATCTGTTTACTAGTACTTTAAATATTTGTTAGTTCATAAATGTCAACAGAAACTTGCTTAGTCATAAGTAATTTGGTTGACACTCTTAAGCTCAAGGTTTAATCTACGAGGAATATCAGTTTCCTTCAAGTGGTAATCCGTTTTCTCTGGTGTTTACAGAAAGAGGCATGTATTACCTCAATCTCGATTCCCAGCCTTACAAATTTTTCTTCGATGTATTTGATCTCTACAAGTAAATCTGTAAATTACGTCAATTGTACAAAACAACGACATATCCAATTTAGAGCTTCACTCAGGGCAGGGTTCTAACTCGAACAGGACAGGCCGACAAGTTCATTTATGACGATAATTATACGTTACGTAGTTAATAAATAAACAAGTTTATTATTGCCTAAAGTAATTAAGAACAAGTAGGCAAATAAGTGCAAGGGCGGGTCAAGGCTGCAAAGTGTCGCCAAATTTAAAGATGGCTCATTACAGGTTTTTTTATTCCTACGCACGCGTTCACGCGTGGGAAGCGGGCCAGCCATCTGCGGGCCGGGCCACTTGTCACAGCAGCACATGTGTTTTGTTTTCACGTGAAATGGGCGAGTCGGCAATAATTTTTGTTCCTTAGCTGTAGAGGCATTTGCCAGACCGATAGTCGTCAACAAAATCCTAAATGTCAACCTTCCCCAATAGAATACGCCGACGGGTTCGAGATATCACGCGACGCTTATGCAGACAACAGAACACGTCGCTAGGTCTGGGAGGATTCGAATGGCAAATGTCGCGACGCCTTGTGTGGGCTTACGGAACGGAATTAATATATATACAAACTGCTCTGTCAGTATTAAGTTACAGCGAGACTTTATACACGTGTAGGAAGAACGGGAAGTCGTAGATTTACCGTGCTTTGCGATTACGATACAGTCGTTAACCGAGCGGACAACACTGTATCTCAGCCAACGTTTCTATCAGAGCACAAGCTGCGCGATTTACTGAACTGTTTCTTCACTAAATTTTACCGATAACGAACAAGACTTGAATACGTGTCGGTATTCAAAAAATTTGATGAGTCTTAAAACACTAATTTGAAGACTATTTATAATTAAAAAAAAAATAAACACGTCAAATTCTGTACATATGTGTGTGTGTGTGTGTGTGTTTTAATGTATGTATAACATATACACCGAGTATATATTCAGCACGTCTTGTTTTATTAGTACGAGGATAACTTTGAAGTAACTTTGTCACATTCACGATCCTACGTTTCCAGTGCCACTTATATGCCTTAAAGGCGTGTACTTTGATTTTCATATTTTGAAGTAACACAGTTAATCACTAAAATATGTTTACGTTCCTTATATTTATAATACCTTTTATTGAAAACTACTTTTCACGCCATAAATTTATGGTCTATGTGTGTCTATTTTAGTTTTTATGTTTTCATTTTTTGCCTCGTTCATTTCAACTTTTAATTATGGTTTACTAAGGAGACGCCTTGTGTCTATGTCTATGTGTCTACAGAATAACGTACCGGTACCCTAAATTTGTGAAAATTTCACTTTTTATGTTTTTTTATAGTTCCAGAAACTACATTTAATTCTGAAAAGAATGATATATAATTTGTTTATTTCTGATAATTATAAGTTATCATAATAAATAAATTAAAAATACTCAATTTCGCGTTGAGCGCTTGTATTTTCTGATGTGCACTGGAGGCTTGGAAGTGTATAGTTTATTCTGTTTTTTCCACATACATTCGGTAATTTTTGTGTTATAGATTAGATTGGCTACTCTATCATCAGCCGACCATTTTGTAATTCAGTTTTGTCTGTGATATTGTTGTCAAACAAAAAGAAACTTCTTTTTTTAATATAAGGTAATAAATGGTATTTTCTTTGGTTTAGATGTTCAAAATTCTCTCCCAGAATGTGCTGACCAAATTTCAACTTTTTGCTATTAACATGTTTTGAGAAAAAGGTACATAAAGATGATTAATTTAACATGGGAAAGATAGACGGGTACATGGTCCCCACTAATGACAAAATTTATTAGGATCGACATTTAATGTAAAGAATATCAATGTCATTCATGTGTTATAACCCGTTTTTATTGATGTTTACAAAAAAAACCCTTGCCCACAACTTTCGTGTCCTTTCTTATGAATCTACCTTTGGCGTACTTGTTTTCTTTTCTCACATGCAAAATTGCAGATATTATAGGAAAAGTATTATTCCCTTTCACATTTCTGGGTACCAAGTTTCGGCAGCGCTCTTCAAAAATCTCATAGCCCTCTTTTACAATTTATTATCTCTTCAATCCTTTCTACGTTTCCTGGATTGGAATTCTAGCTTCTCAGATCATCTGTGTTGTATTTTACTTGACTACTTTATACGGTAAATGAGTTTTCTATATTTTGTCGAAAGATAATTCCAGCTTCTTTAATTTTAATGGATCCTACCAAATATAGAAACATTTTCGAACAGTCCTTCACCTAGTAGAAACCTGAGTGAGAGAAATGTGTTGCACGAATGTATTTAAGTGTATTTCTTGTAAGTACTCATGCTGCTTCTCATCTATCCCGATGTTCGTAGTGTGTGTATAGTAATATGATAGAATTGTGTTCCGTCAATGTCAATTTGTAAATTGTGTCACGTCGTGCATAATAATGAGTTTTCTAAATTCTGTGAAAGATAATTCCAGCTTCTTTTATTTTTGTTGATCCCAAGGAATATATAAACATTCTTGAACAGTCAATCAGCTCCTAGGAACCTTAAGTGAGGGAAATGTATTACAGGAATGTATTTATGTGTACTTCTTGTAAGTATGCATGCTCCTTCTCATTATCCCGATGTGTATAATCTGCGTACAGTAATATGGTAGAATAACCAATTCTAGACTGTTCCATCAAAGTCAATTAGTAAGTTATATCACTTCGCCTGTTTTTTATCATTGCCTGTTATAATCTATTATTTAAACGGGTCATTGGTTTAAAATCTATTATTTTTTTCTAATATTATTTAAAGTTTGAATAGAATTAGTACTGATTTTGTTTTGCCTTTGGAAATAGTAACCTTAGGTTCATAATAATTCGGGAAGGATATTGTAACGACTATTACGGAAGAGTTGTGAGCTTCCTTCCATCCGTTTCTCCGTTAGTTGATCAAGTGTAGCGTCTTAGTCAAGGCCTCACAAAAGGACCTCCCAGATTGTTCTGGAAGCACTTGTAAATACTCAAATTATGTTCACGCCACCAAAAGGATGGAAAGTTATTCTGTAACCTCTGCGCGACCTATATAAGCGAGAACGGCTGGCTTAGTCAGTCAGTTATAGTGAGCGATTTCTTTAGTGCGGATCGAATCATTCTTGAGGATTTGTGAAAAGTGATTACTGTGTTATAATTAGTACGGGACTCTTAATAGTTGACATTATTATTGCATGTGAACATATTTAACTTGAATTATTGTGCGAGTTGATTACAAATTGTTATTTGTGACTAATTAAAGCTGGTTATTAGTGACTTCGTTGGCGTCTGTATTTTGTTTCCACTGTACCATAGTGAGACCGTCGTAACAATATGGAGATACTAACTTCATTACAATAATTAATTCGGCACTATGTTAGCGTTTCTACAATAACTGTATTGAGATACACGTAATTTGCAGATAGCAACAATAATCACTTGGTCAGCTTCTATTTATGAAGATTTGTTTGTTAAGTTGGTGGGTTCCAACTAGAAGTCGGAAACGGGGTAGACTAAGGAGATAGTACAAGGACGACATCTATGATGACATAGACAAAAGCGGCTTGCAGCGGAACGACACAAACCTCTGAGAGTAGGTGTACAGACACTCGCAATTGGGTTAATGGATGGTTATTTTTCAAAAATATAATTAAAAATTCATTAAAATATTTTGTGTACGAGCGACGGTTGACTTTCTTGCACCTATTTCGCTAAACCTATCATTACTCCATCCTTTCTTAAAATATAAAAAAACTGGGGAGAAGCTAAAGGTCCCAATAAATACGTTTAAATTAGGTTTAGTCGTGTGTTCATGTCACCGTTTGCTGAACGGAGCGCTGAACGAGATGGCTTAACATCATGACAACTTTCTCATAAACCTTGATGACTGTGCCGAGGATCAGCAACAAGTGTAAGCTCTTTGGTTTTTTCTGTAATTAGATTTTTTCAATCTTTGACTTATCAACGTAATGGGAACTAAATGGGATCAAAATGTTGATCTTTTACTATCCTGACTACTTTGTATTACTTGATTTTTTTTAGTAATAAAAGTATGAATTAATTTGGGTGAAAAGTTTTAAAAACTCTCTGGTTTATTTACGAAAACCAAATATTTTGGGCATTACCAGTCAACGTTACAAATGATTCAAACGAACGTTGTTTTTCTTCGACTTCGCATATTGCAAGTCGATGCGTCAGCAATACTACAAGTTTCATTCCAGCGAAAAAATAATTTTTACATAAAAATGGGTTATTTCAAATGTATAAAGTAAGTTTTAAGATTATTATTATTATAAGATTAGATACAAAACAGTTATTATAATAATTACTCATTTTTAAAACAGTTACAGTATTTAATTATGTTTTTATGTTAAGCGGATTGCGGGTATCAAAAGTAAGGCGTTTTCTCTGGTGGAATGCAATGCTTCCCCTTATAAACAATTAACACTTAACAGACCACAATACATTTATTTTGTAAATTAATTATTAATGTAATTTTAAATATAATAGAGTGACTAGTTAAACTGAGGTTACACTGTTTAATTTTTGTCAATAAAATAAGATTAACACAGACAATTTTGTACGACGCGACGGCTGTAACATTGACAAACAATACAGGCGAGTTTTTCAGTTACCAAGGTTATATATAAACCAGTGAACTATACGCACGTAGGGATCCCAGTTCTGTTACTGACATTTCGCAAAGAAATGTCAGCCGCCAATAAACATACAGCACAAAAGAGCTGCCACATGCAGCGACCGTATATTTTACTAACTATATAAGTTCAACTAGGTCTCATTGCCTTTATTAATGTAATACGTAATGTAAACAGCTGTCATGAATATAATTATACGTGGCTGCTGTTAAGGAAAGTTGTACTACTTAGAGTAGGTATGCAACTGGCAATTGACACGTGTTAAGTGTTCTGTAGCTAATTAAAGGTTGTATGTCTGACAACTCTGTATTCTAGATTTGGATTTTGCATCGTTCTTCACGTAACAAGGCTGCAGTAGACAAGTCTCGATCGCGGGAAAATATTAATTATTTCATACATGAGTAAGATTTTCTTTTTCATTTTTCTACACTACAATTCCTTATAACGCACATATTCTTACTAAAAATGGAGACTGGATTAGCGTCCTATGACTTTATCGACAGAAGTGGTAAGGGAATTCTAAAGTCGTAACCGCAGATGTAGTTCTAACTTTGTTAAAATAAATACAATTTTTGTCTATAGGTGGAAAAAGTTCAGTATATACTTACTGCCGTTTAAGTGAAATAGAGAATTCAACAGCGTTTGCACTTTTTTCTGTAAGCGACGTTAAATTTTGTATAAACAAAAATTGGAAATAAAAATTCCTGTTGGGATCACATGTAATATAACAAGTTCTCATTGGTTAAGAAGGTAATGTAAAGTTTTCGGTCCTAATAATAATAAATTAAGAACGAAAGTTGGTATCCGTATAATTTTTTAGATATTCATACGAACTAGGTAAAATATATCAATATGATAATTATCGTTTCCTTAAGCGTAAATTATTTAGTCAGAGAGAAACCATTTTTAAAACTGTGTTGTAGAGAAGCGATACAGTACGTACCCAATGCAAATGTCTGTCCGTAAGTTTGCAAGCGACAAACATGTTAAACGTTGTACACTGTGTTTTCAGAAATGGAACATAGAAACGTTTAATTTGCCACTATTCAATGGAAATCATAAACAGTCTATGACGTTTTATAACGTAGGCTTAATCATTATTTGTTTACACCAGAATACTTACATAATTATACGTTTCCATTTGCATAAAGTGTAAATTATATTAAGATGAAGTTATTTTATCCGGTTGACTTCGTTTGTTTTTAGTCACAGTTGAGTAAGTGTTTAACGTTGCCTTGTGTACGCCAAGGTTTCTCTCTCGTTCCTGGGAAGAATTGTGCGTTATCCATTGAATCGTGGTTTATTGTACTATTATTTTCCTTTTAATACTTAACGCTCTCCAAGGAATGAGAAGTATTAAATGATGAGTGTGTCTCGAAACGTTCATACAAAACAAGGGTGCAATAAAACCGGTAAGTTTACGTACTTTATCCGTTATAAATTCCAGGTGATTGTGATATTGACAAATAATGGATCTTTTTTTTAAATGTGTTTTGGGACTCGGCAACTAAGGCCTTTAGCCCAACGAAGTCTACCAGGAGTGTTCCTCGACGGGATGTTTTCTTCTCACCTACATTTTAGTCGACTCAATGACAGTGAAAACTCGTACACATTACGACGAAAAACGACATTTTCAAAGCCTATACAGTAATCTTGCTGCTTTCAGGAAGGACAGAGTTCTGTCGATCGCTAACTGTTCGTTTCCGAGGTGTTCTTTCAGGTTATGTTTTCCTCTGTGTCTCTGCCTCAGTTCTGCAAGAGCACATGCATGTCTTCGATGATCTGTTTCACTGTAAGTGCATCCTCACAAGTGCAGACGGGTCGTTCTTGTCGTCGTAGGAGTTACGAAGACATCAAGTTCGTCTGCCCAATGCGCAGTCTCGTGATGCAAACTTTTTCACGACGACTGCGATCACCTGCTACTTGCCATTTACGGACACTCTGCTTTACGGCAGAAAGTTTGCTCTGCCGTGTATTCCAAATCTGCTGCCACACATTAATAATGGTGCTTGTGGCAGCTCGTTTCGTGTCATCAAGTCGTGTGGCAATCGCATCGACTCGTGAGATGTCCGCAGCGTTTCTCGCTGCAGCGTCAGCTTCTTCGTTACCTTCAATACTTACATGACCCGGTCACCATACACAAGTAAAAGATGAACCAATGTCTTCTAACGCATGGCATAACACCATTATGTGCTGTCATAACGAATCCACTGTCGCCGGATTGTCCAAGGCAGTTAGAAAACCCGTACAGATAGCAAATTTCCTTTCACCTCGGTGTACACAGAAATGAAGAGCCTGCCACACCGTGTACAGTTCGGCGGTGTATACACTTGCTACTTTGTGCAGCGTCCCGGAATGGGAGGCGCCCTCGCCTGACAAACGCACTACACACTCCGCTTTCCGTCTTCGACCCATCAGTGTCTTCCTCGACGTATTCTTCAATGACTGATCTAAACAGGAGTTACAGTTCATTGGGTGGCACAATTTCTTTCTTCTACTGGTGACATAATGGATCTTTAGTGTAACTTATAGCATTTTGTGGGAACGTGCACTTTATTTGTATACCCATTTAGAAAAGAATTATGACAAAACTTAATTCACATTTTCTTTGTTACGATAATAGATTCAATCGTTTGTTACATAAAGGTTACGCTTTGTCGACCAACTTATAGGTAGCTCTATCTCCAGTCGCTGACTTCCAACTCTCCATTCAAGTAATTCCTCAGAGACTTTCCTCTTCCATTACTTCCAAGAATCTATGTTGTTTTACTATGCGTACAGTCACGACCTGTGTTCTCCTATTTACGCCTACAAACACGATCTACATTCTCCTAAGTCTTTCATCATGACCTACTAACTTCACTTTTCTCTTCTGCAACTCTGTAATCAGTTTCCTTTCTTCTCCTACATTTTCCAAAACCTGAAAGGTTTTTCTAGTCTGTTTTTGTCATCTTTCCTCTTGTCCTTGTCACTTGTTCATATTTCTAGAGCCTTTTGTCTCAATCGGTCTGTATATTGCTTTCGAATTGTCCAACTTTCGCTCCGTAAAATAACACACTCAAAACAGAGGTTTAAAAGGAACTTATTTCAATGTTTGTATATCTAAACTCCAGTAAATATTTATTTAGTGTGAAACCACGATAATTAAACATTAGATTATAGCAGGGCGAGTTAAACATTTAAAAGATATTCTGTTTAATCTACAGTCAACTCGCTTGCAAATCCTCTGTCGCAGTAGTGAACCGGTTTATTGCTTCATTATAAGCCCATTTATTATTTCGCTTATATCTAATCATATTATGATAGCCTGAGGTGTATTACTTATTGTTTGTTTATGAGATTGCTTTCGTTCATTCTGTTTCACAGTTTCACAAATTTTTACAACAAATTTCAATCGAGAAACTAAACTGTTCTCTATATAATTTTCTAGTTTGTAAGTATACGTTACACCGACCTAATTTACATACAATTTCTATGTTTTCTTAAAATAATATTTTAATTAATTTAATTCTCAAACAGTATTATGTCAAGCCGGATAAAACGTTGGCTCTTCTGAAATCATGTTACTTTGTTGAAAACACGATTAAGAATATTTATTCCAAAATATCCTGCACTATTTAGGATGTTATTCTGCTACATTGTTTCAGTACAGCATGTCATTAGGAAACAAATGAATTTTAATTTTACGCGTTTGGGGGGGGGAGGAGAGGAAGCCAAGTTTATTCCTTGCCTAATGTTGGGCATGGAGAATAAGGACAAATGCAAAAATCCAACAAATCTATGGAGAACCAGATATCGTCACTGACATTAAGAAAAGTAGAATCCGGTGGGGAGGGAGGGCATGTCCAGAGATAGCCACATTAAAGAAAATTTTTACGGAGAGACTGGTGGAAGAAGGAGGGGTCGGTCCAGAAACGATGGTTGGATGATCTTGAGGACGGCCTGCGCAAGCTCGGTGTAAGAAGATGGAGACTGAGAGAAGGAGATCGAGACGTCTGGAGGCGGATTTTCCAGGAGGCCAAGGCTCTCCAAGAGCTGTAGCGCCAATTGAGAGAGAGAGAGAGAGAGAGAGAGAGCGGTGTATCCTAACAAACTGACAATATGTTCTACGGCCATCCCGCAGTTCTGGAATTTATAAATATCAGAAATACTAATGCAGAGAAGTTTCTTACTCATTCTTTGGTTGATGAGGCACAGATCTGTCACTTGCTGGTAGAGTGCTTATTGTATTTAAAAGAACGTTGAATTTAACGTGCTTATTAAATACGACTGTAGACTTTTCACTTGGTTTATATTGTGTTTAATATTACTTCTCACTACCAAAGTTTGATCTTTCCTTTTGTTTTGGTTCCAGGTGATGGGCCGTGGTAAGTTGCAATTTCTTCAGTACAGCCACTGAAGAAAGTAGACCAACAGTTTGCTATACGAGGTGTAACCGAACTTCTGGCTGAATGAACGACGTAACGCTCGGATAACATAATCCTGAATGATAGTAATGGTAATTAATGTTTTTATTATATTATGAAATTAAAGAAAACGATTCGCATTAAACATAAACATGGCTTTAGTAAAACACGGATTATAACTATAACTAATTCTTAATTAACTCTGCCAACGGTGTTGTTTAACACTGCCGGTCCCATGCCCGGGGCCTCATCTCGCAAATGATGAGGAAGGAGGAGGGGGAGGAGTAGCACCTCGTAAAAAAAAACCTGGGTCCATCTGGCTCCGGATGGTAGCACCCTGTAAGGGCTCCTAGCCAGGGTTACGGTGATGCGGCAGAGTAGGGAGCCTACGGTATGGCGCGAAAGGCGGAAGAGACAACCCATTCTCCCTGGGGTAAATAGTGAGAATCGTTGCCTTGCGACGAAGAGACTAAGTGAGGCAAACCCAATCTTCAAAGGCTAAGGGAGTAAACCCTGACAGAAAATCAGGGTAGACCAGGCTCTAAGCTGTAGTGAAAGCAGCTGGTCTGGGGACGGAAACCCTGAATAAAAATGACCTGGCCCTTCAGGTTGGGGGTTGGGCGAAGGGCTAACAACCCCTCCCTGTAAAACCAATATGTTCAGGAACCAATAATCATGCCTCGGAATATGGATGGGATTAAACGGCAACTACTAAGGCACACGAAACTGGACTATGCAATAGGAACTTTGAACGTTAGATAATTGATGAAAACAGGACCACTGAAAGATCTACTACTGCAGATAACGGCATATAATATTGACATAGCAGCGGTTCAAGAAACGAGGTGGACTGGCCAACAAATATGGGATACCAAAGACTACACAATCTTCAGTAGTGGAAGCCAAAAACAAAAAGTTGCATTCATAATTAGGAAAACACTGAAATCCGGCATATTAGGGTTTGAATCTGTTAACAATAGAATGTGTATAACAAGAATAAAGACACTATTCTTTAATATAGCCATTATCATTATCTATGCACCGACGGAAGAAAAGGATGATGAAACGAAAAATTCATTCTATCATGAACTGGAACAAGTATATGACAAGCTCCCGTCAAATGATATAAAGATTAGATGCTAATGCGAAAGTAGGTAGGGAAGAAATATACAAAGGAACAACTGGGAATCATAGCTTGCATCAAGAGTCCAACGACAGTGGCCTACGGGTTATTGACTTTCCAGCAAGCAAGAATATGAGAATAAGATCTACATTTTTCCCACACAAGAACATACATAAAGAAACTTGGAAGTCACCTGACCAGAGAATCATCAATCAAATAGATCATGTATTAATAGAGAACAGAGGTGCATCAAGTATTATGGATGTAAGATCCTTCCGGGGTGCGTGTTGTGGGACAGATCATTTTCTAGTTAAAGCGATCTTTAGATCGCAGATAAGAAAAACACCAAGAGGTTCAAATACTAAAACAATACCCCTGGACATAAACAAGCTTCGGAATCCAGAGGTAAAGGAAGTATACCGAAAGGAAATAGCTAAGAAATTAAATATTGTGGAGCCACAAATAACAGATACAGATGCAAACACAATCGAGGAATGGTGGAAAATAAAGACCAAAATAATGGAAACGGCCAAAAAGAAGTTCTGGGAGACAGATCAAAGAGAGAAAGGAATCTCTGGTTCAATGAGGAATGCATGGAATGCATTAAAAAACGAAATGATGCATATAAACGATATCTCAACAGACCAACTAGGCAGAGAAGGGAGGAATATGAAGAATTAAGAAGGACAGTTAATAAAGTCTGCCAAAAAAAGAAAAGAACCGCCTTAACGGAGGAAATCAATAGAATTAAACAGGAATTCACAGATGGTAATACCAAATTGGCCTACCAGAAAATTAATAATATTAAAGACGGCTTTATAGCCACCACGAATCTGTGTTATGATGAAGAAGGTAAATATAGGAAATATAGGTATATTAATGTTATTTTTAATAGGAGATAAATTAAAAATAAAACACACATGGAAGGAAGTCTTTGATAAAATGATGAATCCAAAAATCAAGTACAAGGGAAGGAAACTCTGAAGAACCACAAATAAATGAACCACAAATAGAACATATGCTTCGTTGACATCTATATTCAAGACAAGGAATATCCACCATCAGTCCAAAGTCACATTATATAAAGTTATGATTAGAACGGTGATAACATATGGCAGCGAGACTTGGACTCTGAACAAAGAAACCGCTAACATAGTCAATACTTTTGAAAGGAGAATTTTGAGGAGAATATATGGACCAATCAAAGTAAACGGGATATGGAGAATGCGTCACAATGAGGACCTATACAAGCTGTATAAAGACAATGATCTGGCCACCACCATCCGACTGTATAGATTGCAATGGGCAGGACACATTATTAGGATGGAAGACAACCGAATACCTAGGAAGGTACTGTTTAGTCAGATCGAGGATAGAAGGCCTGTCGGAAGACCCAAGAAACGCTGGATGGAGCAATGGAGAGGGATGCTGATAATTTACTTAAAATAAAACGATGGACATCGATCGCCAAGGACAGAGAAAAATGGAGGCTAAGCTTCGACTTCGAACTGTGACGCCATAGAAGAATAATAATAATTTTTAATTAGTGTTTTTTTATGACAAATCTGTAACCTCCCATGTACGCTGTACTAGTAATCCATTTAGAACGATAGGTCGATCCTTTACTGTGAATGAAATTATTGTTTAGATGATGTATCGTTATCAAGTTTCGAACATAAGCAAGAATATTAATTATTATTAAAAAATAGATAAACAATTTAGTGTTGCCCGAGTGACTCACCCACCACTTTAACTATTTCAGTAGTACAAAAAGAAACCTATTTATAGTGACATTTGAACTAAAAAATATTAAGTACTATTTAATAACGTTAACGGAAAATTTATTATTATTTGACTTTATTATTTATTATAATTTTATTTGAAACTACCAAGTTTCAAAACTGGAAGAATTACGTTTGAAAAGTCTTAGCGCTCTACCGACTTGTTATTTGATGCGTTTATTGAAGTCTCGTCACACGTTTTCTGTTCAAGGCTCGAATGAGACAATGAACAACGTAGGAAAATGCATTGCACATACTGTATACTGTATGTTCTTTGCGATTCCCCCTACTACACGACTTGAAAACATTGGTCAGTAAAAATTAACTAGGAGATAAGTCTACTAAATGCAACAGTAATTTCTTCTGGATTCAAGTTCTACATATAATCACATGATTATAAGTCACGACAGTATGTTCTGATAATGTGCTTATTGGAAACATTATTTTGTTTCATTTTTTTGTACGCATAAAATCTTTTCATATCTGATTTAGTGTGTTTTAAAACATAAATATTCCTTTCGCGGGATGTAGGCCTATTTATTGCCTATCAAAACGTTTCCCACATGCAGTCCGAAATATGTACGTGACTTTGGCATTAATAAAATTTAACAAAACCTAGTAATACCAAAATAAAAAATAAAATGTCCTATTAAAAATTTCATTTTTCCATCTTTTGCGAAGCAAATAAAGTACCCTGCGACTTTCTGTTCAGAACAGAATAATTAAGCGAGCGACTTGTACAGATTGAGCCTAATTTTTATCGAACTCCCAATGTTTTCTCTTCATTGTTTTTCAAATTATTTATTGTTTCGTCTGAACTAATTGAATATTTAAATCTACTGACCTATAAAACACATAGGCCTGCTTTACACGTACAGCTGGTATTGTTACTTTGCCGCATAAATATCACTTACCATAGTATTACGACTTTTGAGATTTAGTATAAACTAGGAACAACTATACGCAGGTTTTTGAGTACTGAAAAAACATCGTCAAGTGTAATCAACTTAATTCGAGGGTCTCGGATTAGTTGACGTAATATAATCACGGCATTCGAAAAACATTCCAGATAAAGAACTTTAATTACATTGTATGGCTCCGCATACTGATAACTTTAATGGATGAAATGTTTATCGGTTAGCTTAACACCGTTAGCCGGACCGGAATAACAAACGCCCGTTGTATTAGGCGATCATTGATTTTTAGTACTGAAAAATCTTCTCTAGAGCCAAATATTTAATTAACGTCATTATTCGAGAATATGTTGATATTCGTATCAGAGAAATGTAATTTATTTGCATATATACAAGAGTACTTTGCATTTATACAGGCACATTCCAGAAGCGCATTAATTGGCCAGGTGTAATTTACATGCAAATACAGTCGGTGATGTAACATTATTGAACCTCTAATTAGTGAGATTTGTATTCAGTTTATTGGAAACGCGTAAACAGTGGGGAGGTGTCACAGCCGCGAACAGGTTGGAAAACGTCCGACCAAATATTTATGTGACTATAATTGAATTAAACTGCCGTTACTTCGTCTAAAAGCGGAAAAAACTGTCATTAAAAGAAATGTTTGAATTTGATTAACAGTGGTGGGTAGCAAAAGATATATTTTGTCAGAATATTCTAATAGTATTATCCGACATTCACCGAATTTGCTGTTCAACAGCGTTCCTTAAAAAGTTTATAAAATTATAGAAATAGGCAACAACTAATCTTTCTCTTCTACGAAGAAGGACAAACCAGTCGATAGACGAGGAATACGGCTATGGTGGTTGTGGTTGTGATGTTATTTCATCTCTCTAGAACAAATAGACTAATATTTTTTTTAATTGTAATAATTATCGGTGGCCATTTACGGAGAGCACCACACACCGCTTGTATGTCATTACTGAACTAACTCTGTTCATACAATACGGAGGCAGTTTTTAACCAGTCTCCTCACAAGTAACGCCAATGTTAAAATAAAACGCACATTTGTGATTTCGTGTATATTAAAATACGTACAAATCTACATGAGACTATCAACTGTTTTAAAATTCTACGAACAGAAAAAATATAATAGAGCTACTTGATCTATTAACATTACCCCCCCCCCCCCAAAGAAATAAACTGACTTATTTAAGCTTTACACATTAAATTTCGTAATGCATAGTTAATCATGCAACATTC
This sequence comes from Magicicada septendecula, assembly GCA_034769895.1. NCBI lineage: Eukaryota > Metazoa > Arthropoda > Insecta > Hemiptera > Cicadidae > Magicicada > Magicicada septendecula. Next base: position 497,134,611 of record CM068367.1, read on the forward strand.
TATATTCTCCTTCTAAAAGATGCTCCCTTTAAACTCTGTCCTGTACGTGGCAGCTATTCGAAATCTACTGCACTGGAAGACTTGATTAACTGCTTAAACTTTACAGTATTTAGCCAAAAGCCTTCTTTTCTAAAGTTAAGAAAAGTCGAATTCTCATACACTGATCGACCTAATGAAAACAAGTTGACTTAATATTCGTGTTCATAAGAATATGACAGTTATTGAAAAGTGGTAAAGTGGCAAATTCGAGATTAAAAATATATTCTAATTACTTTAAACCGTAAATGAAAAAAGAAAAGGTTTTCTAAATCACGCCTTTTATCTGTGCGCTATCGATAATGAGAACGAAACCTCTATCGAAAGAGTCAGAAACAAAGACAAGTGGCCCCATGTTTCCAATGCACTGTTCATAAAGTCCTTTCGCGTGAAGCCGGTTTGCCGGCTGGCTAGACAGGCAGCTAGGGGCGGATTAGAATGCTGCCATCAGACTGGTGCTCCCTCCAGATTCAAAATTCAACCTTTTATTCATTATTTACATTAATAAATGGCATACAAAATTTCGAAAATTAACAATTATTTTATTAAACTCTCAAATTACAACAAATATTTTAGCTAAATAGTGATTACAATCAACATAATAATACTTAAGCTTAAAAAATACTTATCGATCCAATTTTTTTCTTGATTTTGCCTTAGTGAAGTCTTGTATAATTTCTTCTAAATCGAGCGACTGAAGTATCTCGCTTTCAGTATTCAACCTTGCTAACGAAGAAAATCCCTCATCTCCCATAGTTAATGGGTAGCAGGTATATTGGAATCGTCAAAAGCAAACAATAAGCAATGTACTTATTCGGAAATGCATCAAGCACTTTACAATCAATAATCCAATTTAATACATCGAGCGGACAAATTGTAGTGTCATGGAATCTATCATCTTCATTTGAATGATTTGAAAAAAACCTCTTTCATGTAATTTTACTTGTGACAGAAAGTGCTTCAATTCTATTAGAAGATCGTTATTTAAATCGTTCTATAAGAGCTTTCGCTTGATTTTCCATCTCGACACTCTCCATAGTTAATAACTGCGTAAGAAAACCAAACAATTGCGTAATGTGATCATAAGCTTTACTTCGCTTAGTCAATTCAGCTACATGTTGTCGCCTCTGACAACTGAAGCCCAGGTGTAATTGATGACAATGGCGTGTAAGTAGTCTACGGCTGAAGGTCATTTGCCATCCCCAAAGACTAACCTGATGTAGTTAGTGTTCAACGTATGTGATTGTAAACTGCGTAGATGGTAGGTAGTTAGTGGGTAATTTAGCCGGCAGCGAAGAATGCCGATTACGCCTAAAATCGTGTTACAATAAACAAAAAATTATCTGTGAACATATGTGTGGAAGGGCGTGCATGTGTATACAAAATTAAATTTTTTGAATCGTCCGTAACTTTAGAAAATTTTGTTTCACTATTTCATTCTTCTTACGGAGTAGCCTCACTTACTTAAATAAATTGTTCAGTAAATCCGTTTTGAGGTCTCCATTTCTTACCTAACGAGAACTCCGGAAATAAAATATACATATAAAAAATTCATGCAAATCTTTTCTCATAAATGACAAGTCTATTAAGTAGATAATATTGTTTACTATAAAACAAGATCTTGTATTCTCGACGACTTCCTAAACAACTCAATAATTGGAGTTGAGAATACAATTTTAAATAGATTAACCGTGAAAGTTGAACTTTCGTTAAGACAGTAGTGTAGTAGTTAAGTACGGCGTGGCATTGGTGTTTACTGTTTTGTAGCCGTAAGGTGGTTTCCTCTGTTCACAATCAGTCATACCATCGCGTGCGAGTCGACGGCAGAACAGCAGGTTTTCCTAATATAAAGCGTAACGACTGCTTCTGGCATATTATCGCTCTTTACGAACCTGTTATTATTATTAATAATAAACCGCCTAAATGCCTTCCGGTCTGTAAATTTCACAATTCTATATAGTAATGTTTACATTAGTGTTTATTGTTAATTGGCACCTTAACTAACGACATCCATAGAAATTTATTCTTGAATTTCCATCACGATTTACTACTTTTAAGATATTTAACTACTATTTCAGCAGGCTGTTGTAACACAGTTGTTAATGTGTGGATGGAAAATCTAATAAAATGTTAATCGAATTACATTGATAAGTTTCTAAATATGGTTATATTAATTAAATTTTTCATACATTTTTACGTACGCTTAAGATCAGGGTATTTTCACACCAGCAAGACGAAGAAGCGCGTTATAATAATTAATACAGTTGGTGTTATGAGCCTGATTGTACCTGGGTATGACCACTTGTTCACGTTCCGTCCTCGTATTAAATGTGAAAGTTCCTCAGGTATGTAAAATTTTAAATAAATTGAAAAGTAAATAAAAATATTAAATTAAAAAATATAAAAATTGTAATATAAATAATAATATAATGTACAATTATTTCTATACATTTATACTTTCGAGTATTCAATTATACTTATAATTACTCCTCACCTCTGGATGCCACAGCAACATCTTTCGTAACGTAGAAGAAAATGGAAGACCACGGTCTTACAGACTGGAAAGTGGCTTTAGTAATTACAACGCCGGCAGTGAAAGGGTAAGGAACAGATTATAATATAATATATTCTATTATTTAAATTAAATTATATTATATTATATTATATAAATATTTATAAATAAAATACAAATACAAATAAAATTAAAAATCTTCAGCTGCTAAGTCCTGCGTAGTATCTTCAGTTGTAGGTAGTAGGGCTACTGCTTTAGAAACCTTAGAGTTGCTGACACTACGCTCCAGCGCTTTGTGTAATTCTAACCCCTTATTACACTCCCCCATACAACGCACGCACTGGATTTCTTTTTGCAATAAAAAATTCAATTTGCTTACCATGATCATGAGTCAGGCGTTTTAAAAATGTCGATATTTTAGTTCCAGATTGAATTATCAAATGCTACAGGTATTTTTAAACCGTCAGAGAATACATAATACTGTAACAACACATTACAACACAGTGTGTTTTTACAACGTATAAATTAACATAGACTGTATTGTTCTCTTACAAAACCGGTACGTCAGACGGACAGAGACCAAAATGTAGTCCAAAATTAGATCGTATCACTTTGCCTTTGGTATGTGATCCTGTCTTAAATTTCACACTATTGTAACGACATTATCATTGCTGTTGGACTGTCATAACACCCCAGTCAGAAGTTTTGGTAATTTTATCCTCATTCTGAAATATACAATATTTTTGTCTTTTTGAATAAAATTGTCTACGACAGGTTTCAACTAGGTGCTCTTCATATTTCTCGGTCGTGTGCATTTATCTTCATCTAACTATAGCTCCGTCCGCTATATACGTCATCAAACCTTCCAAACCTTTCGTGTCCCCCGTTCTCTTTCCTTCCACTTTACCTCTATGACCCTTAGCTGTGTCAGTTTCCACACAATATACACCCCAATTAAGGTGATTTTGTCTTTCTTATTACTTTCAGCAGCTTTTTTTCCTCTCATAATCTTAATCAATTTTTCATCGTTTCTCACTCTATCAGTTAATTTCTCCTTAATCATTCTTCGCCACAATCATATTTCGAGCTCTCTAGGTACCTTCCTTCTCTCTTTTTTTTATAATCCATGTCTCATGGTCATGTAAAACCTTACTCGCAATAAGACCATTAGCAAATCTCTTTCGTCAGTACAGCTCCCATTCCATATCACCGTACTCCCTAAATACTTAAATGAGTTCACTTGTTCTACAGTTTTTCCTTCCAAGAACATGTTAATGAAGCGTTATTTTTGTCTCACTGAATAACCTCCTTGCTGATGGATGAAATATAAAGAACAATAAAATTTAAAAAATTTTGAAGTACGCTCAAGTAATATTATAGTTGTCTATTAACTCAGATTCTTAGAGATTGTACGATTCTGCTATTCCTAGTTTTTCAAGGAACAGTTTTTCTCAGTATTGTGTTTGCATCGCTCCTTAACGTTGTCGTTTTTGTCTGTTCACACTTATTTTCACCCTTTCGATTTATTCGGTAATGAGAATTTCAAGATCTGAGATCGTGTTTTTTATAAATACTGTCTTATGAAAGCCAAGTTGTAATCATGTCCAATAATTACAGATATATTCGAATTTCTATTAAACCGAATATTTGCGATTCTGTTCAGTTTAATGTAGAGGATTTATATATGTGATTCTGCATATAAATTCGTATGTCTTTACATCCCTGAGCCGAGCTTTCAGTTGTCATATGCTATGTACACTTAACTCTGTTACACACGCTTAATTCCCGTATTAAAGGGATAGCATTCCTATAATTTTTTTTAACACATAGTTATTTCGTTTTACAAGATTATCTAGTGATACTGTATGTTTCTTATTATCCTCTCAATTTAATCAAATAATCACTTCGTAATTGTAAATATCATCATTCTGCAAAATTACTGAACTCTTTGTTCCTCATTGTTCCATATTGTTTCAGCAGTGGATAACTTCAGACAAAAGTTTAAGTTTCTTCTAATGAGTTCACGCATAACCAAGTGGAACCTGGTTCCTATTGTGTATTTGGAGTAACCCTTCCTTGTGTCACTTCAATCCTAACCCTTCCTTCCTAACTTCAGTATCTAGACTTTTTATTGCAGTTCCACTGACACCAACACCTGCCGATCAACCCGCTGGAGGACAGAAGAGACATCCAGTATAGACAAAGGGGAACAAGTGTGATCCCAGAAAACTTGATATGTCTCACTTATTAGAAATATTATCTTTGAGGAATTTATAGTCAATTATTGAAGAGACATACTATAACCTTGCGGAATATGTATGTATGTATGTAACAAGAAAATTTCGACATGAAGTCTGATTTATATAATTAATTTAATCCGCGAAATGAATGCGGCAAATCAAACTAAAACGAGTAAGGGAATTTCAGTTTTATCTACAGTGAGTCAATAAAGCAATCGAGGATGTCAGCATGGAGGTCGGAGACGTCAATCGGACTACTCGGATCTGCGTGTCCGCCTGTGAATCTAGGCTTTGCACGTGTTGCGTAGCTAGCCACTTTTAAACCAATACTCATGGGTAATCCGCATAGTCTACGAACGATACTATGGAGGAAGAGTAGGTCAGTGTGAGTTCTTCTTGTTGAAAATGGAGTAAAACCAAAACCTTCAATAATCTCTACTTTGTGATCAACTAATCCAAACTTATTGACCATCCACTACCCTCTCAACTATTTACTAGAGTAATCACGGTTCCTGTTCCAGATGACAGAAGCATATTCTAGCTGACTCCTTACCAGATATTTGTAAAGGGTGACACATGATACCATACTCTTTAAATGCCTTCCAATACAGTTAATAAGACCCAATTTGTCAGTGTGCTGGGAGAAGAGGAACTTCGAGGCCGTAAGAACCCTTAGATCTGACACTGAGTCTTTAATCTGTATTGCTACGCCGTCGAGCGTATAAGCAAAATACGATGGGTCAGTTTTCCGAATGTACGTGACAATAGTCGTTTTCTTATGGTTGAAATGCGTACAGTTCCCCCGTGCCTACTCTGCAGTCTCATCTGTGCACTGTTGAAGAACAATATGATCCTTCCTGCCACTGATGGGAAGAACGACCTTTACATCATCCGCAAACATTTGTATATCACAATTTACGATCGACCCTATGACGTTTATAAAGATCAGAATAATGAGAGGTCCTAAATTTTACTCTTGCGGAACTCCTGAGAAGACAGAATACTTGCGGAAAACTTTCGGAGACAAAATATAGCCTGTATGATGCGACAGTTTATCGAAAGCCTTCATAAATTCTAAGCACATGCCATCCGTCTGGCCACGGCTTTTAACTGCTGCACCGGCGACAAACAAAAGTGATGCCAGCTTGGTAACTCTACAGCCGTATTAGTGGGGAGATCTTCTGTAAATGTGTTTATAATAATAGTAATACCAACAATAATAATAATTGAACAAGCAAAGCGAGTTCTCAGTTTTAACTCGATCGTTTGGCATTTGCCTGCCTGTCTATCTATCTGCTTGGGGTATGTCTCACGATAACTTTTGAACGCACCAACCGATTTTCGCAAAAATTTGCAAGCATGTCCATATTTGTACAATACAGAAACCTATTGTCTTTGAAATTGATTCTCCTCAAAATAGAAGCAAAGATGTTAGGGGGTCAAAATTATGAAAAATCACAAAAACCATGTGTGATATTAAGCTAAAGAGAATGTTAACTACAATCTGAGTATAGGGTACATTTTTTTAAATTAAAATTTTGGGACCCAGGGTCCAAAAAAAGAGATAAAAAATTATTCGAAAAAAGATTGTGAAAATTCAGCGGGGTGTCAGACTAAAGGCATGTAACCGAAATCCGAATGTTTCGAATTTTTAATGTTTATTGTATGATTGTTATGGTTTTATGTTATATTATTATATAATAATATAATATTATATTATATAATAACATAATATTATATTCTGGCTCTATGGTTGTCATCATCAGCCGTGGCTCTACAGGTAGGTCTTGGCCTACTCCAAGAGTCGACTCCATTCTTCCCTATTGCGTGCCCTGGCTTTCCAGATTCTTATGTTCAGCTGTCTGAGGTCCTCCTCTGTTTGAACTTTGAATCTACTTCGGGGTCTTTCCCTTGATGAACTATCCATTGGTTTCCGGTAGAAGATATGTTTCATAGGCTGTCCTTCCTCCATTCTCTCTATGTGTCCAAGCCATCTTAGCCTGTATATTTTGACTATCGTAAAAATTACCGGCTCTTTGTAAAGATGGTATATATCATAATTATAGCGCCTGCGCCACATTCTATTTTCTTATACTCCTCTAAATAGTGTTCTTGAAATCCGTATTTCAAAGCAACCTAGAAGTCAGTCGCTATTTTTTGTCATCGTCCAGGTTCTCTATGGTTGTTATATTACTAAAAAAATAGTAGAGTAGTAGGGATTTTTTAAATTTTTTCCATAATTGAAAAATTATCTGATATCGAAATTTATCTAATAATAAAAGTATTTCTTTCAAAATGGTGAGCGAGTTTTGCAACTCAGGGAGTTACTAGTAATAATAATAATTTATTTTTATTAGGTATGCTACTTAAATTGTGTACACCGAAAATAAAATAGCTGTTACATTTTAATTCCGTTTGACTTTGTCTGTAAGCACATTAGTTATCCAGAAATAGAGGTCAGCGTAGCAGTCCAGTATTACTGCCGTGTTGCACCTCAGGGATTAAAGTCGTGCTGTTTTATAGCTTTACTGCTTTCCTTACGGAATTGCAATTGCCTCTGTAACAACATAGAGCTCAGTTTTACTTACGAGGCACATACGAAACTATTACTTGAAATTTGCATAATCACTTCTTTTATATTTCTTATCGAAGGCTAACTATTCGACACTAGTGTTCAAAAAAATGGTTAATTACTTTTAAATGGCATTAGTTTTCAAACATTTAAAGACAATTTTAATAAACTTTAGATTTAGATGTCTAATACCATCTAGTTGTGGTTAATAACTGTTACGCTTATCCTTGCCGTTGCCTAATTAAGAACCTGTGTGCTTTCTTTTTTGTGGATTCCAGTCATTTTCTATCAACTGAATGTACGTAATAATCTGAAGCTTTACTACTGACGCACCGCGCACCACACACACTCACGCGGTGCAAGCACATGAGTTCGAGTGTCGATTAGTAGAACTGATAGACAGAGAATACATTACTTCCAACATATCTCCTTTCTTTTAATGTTATAATTTAATTTTGTTTTGTTGTTGAAATGTTTGAAACAAGAAGGAGAGTTTCAGTTAATAATAATACTAAAAAAAATTCGTTTCGTTTTTTCTGCAGATCTACGCAAGTAAGTCGTTCGAAACGAGATAGCTGTGCATTGTGTGTTATATAGTGCCTTTGAAGAGTCTGAACGTTCACAAACATATAGGCCTAGGTCTACATATCTAAGCTGTTGGCTTGTTTTTACAACTAAATGCTGGTATACATTACTTCAATCGAATCAAGGCTACCTATGCTTAGCAAAGTGCTAACGTCGTTTAGTTGAGTGTTTCTGTCTTTTATAAAGATAAGAAAACAAGAGAGATCATAAATTACAATCTTGCGGAACTCCTGAAGTCGCTACAAAACTCTCGGAGACTGAAACCAACTCTCGGAGTTGTACAAAAGCCAACACTAGTTCCATCGAAACATGCTTAGTTAAAAATCTATATCTTTTAGTTGTAAATAAAGTTTTAGCATTTCTGTTTTAACTGCGTTAAACTACATGGTAGGACATATATTTAGAAAATAATTTCCTTTTGCGATGATTAGGACACGGGTAATCGACTAATTGATTTATGAAATGAACTGTATTTTGTAACCATTTTGTTTAATATTTTCGCCTGAACTTTGGGATACAAATTGCCTCTATTATAAAATTTCCTATAAATTTTGTAATACTCCATACAAGATATTTTTAGTTACAGTTTTTTGTATTTATCTGATTTAGTAGTTTTATTAATTTTTTTTAGTTTATGTATGCACTCTAAAATATTTAGTGCCCACTACCTGTAAATATTTAGTGCACTCTATTACCTGTGCCCACATTACGTTTTCGATATTTTGAATACGCGATAGTACCTATCGTGAGTTAGTTTACGTTTAATCAAATAATTTAAAACACATCTTTGAGTCGTTTTATCCGATGAATACCTCCTATTTTTCATCTTAATCGCATTTTACTGTCACTTACTTATGCGAAGCGTTTTTATCAATATTAGGCTATAGGTTACACAGGTGTTATTGGCGACAACATATAATGCTGTTAGGTTAAAACGCCAACACTAACGCAAATACACAAAAACAGTATACACAAAAAATAATACTTTCTTTTATTTCATAAAGTACAAGGAACACATCTCGCAAATACGGTGGGATGCCCAAGATCCACTGTGCTGGACTCCCAATTCTGTTATGTTGTTATCAAATCTATAACTAAAAATATCTTGTATGGAGTATTATAAAATTTATAGCAAATGTATAATAGAGGCAATTTATATCCCAAACTTCAGGCGAAAATATTAAACAAAATGGTTAAAAAATACTGTTCATTTCACAAATCAGTTAGTCGATTACTCGTGTTCTATTCATCGTAGAGAGAAATTATTTTCTAAATATATGTCCTATTATGTAGCCTACTTTAACGCGGTTAAAACAGAATTGCTAAAACTTTGAACTCACTTTTATTTTAAAGTTTATAGTGTTCACCATTTTGTACTTTTCTTTGTAAACTATTTGGTTTTGAGAAAGTACGTCTTTAGCGCCTGTCGTGACATGTAAATCGATTAGAATTCGATGTTTTGTGAGTGAGTGTGTTGCGAAAAATGGTTTGTAGTAAAAAAAAAAGAGCGTTGTAACATAATGGAAGTCTACTAAATTGACTCGCCTTCCTTTGGAGGTGTATATTTTTGTAAATTGTATAACAAAGTATGTTAACCTAACAGCACATGGTCGCTACACTTGGGACAAATATAACAACGCTTCTCATAATAATTGAATGACGAAAAAAGTGAAGATTGGAATAAAAGAACGAGGTAAAACAACTCAATATTTCATTAAATAAAACAACACATGGATACGTTTTAAATTATTTTATTAAGCGTAAACACGGTATGTACACAACACGTATCGATAGTATCGCGTAATATCGAAAGTGACTGTGGTCACAGACAGTGGGAAAGTAATAGGCCTAATGTTCTAACTGCAAAGATTTGTAGAAAAATTGAACTAAAAAATAGTGTCTTTGTTTCGTTTTAGTCTCACAAGTATAAATCATTTAAAAAATACTGCAGAAAGAACACAAAAGTAGACATTAAAAAACATTTGTCAAAGAATTCCGTTCACGGATCACGGTAGATACCTCAAGGACGTAGTATTCTCTACCATGCCTAGAATGAATTAAAAAAAGTTGCTGATCCCAGAGAATTCTCGTTTTTATTTAGAAATTTTCAGGTAGGCGTTCGACTAGTGTTGCAGATTGGCGACATTGCCTGTGAGTACCACAGCCGATTGGTTCTGGTACTAGCGCAAGACCAGTCGTAAGTCATAACTTTCTCAATAAACGAAGAATGAATACTACGCCAGTATGCAAGCGCGTTTACCGGCACACTTCCCACACACAATCATACGGATGCAAATTACATATGTGCACAACATATTTTGTTCGCGCCGCGTGTTTGTGTAACAGAGAGAGAGAGAACGAGAGAGAGAGAGAGAGAGAGAGAGAGAGAGAGAGAGAGAGAGAGAGAGAGAGAGAGAGAGAGAGAGAGAGAGAGAGAGAGAGAGAGAGAGAGAGAGAAACTGAATTTATGTACGTTCTGTGTAAGTGTAAGAGTGTTGTTTCAAGAAGTAAAGCCTGGTTTTAAAATAATAATTATATAGCCACTTTGTTTACTTAATTAAAAATGTTTTAAAACATTTTCTTTATAAAACGCCTTTTACAGTGAAACACAAAAAGGAAGTTACAATAGGTAGAATAATCATAAGGAAAATATACACATCCTGTAACTATCGAACGAAATACCCAAACATACACAAACATTTTTTAAATTGGTTCGCCTTAACCACCCGAAAGTATCACTCTATATATACACTATAATTTGTATCAATTCTATAACATAATCTATAATATATTTTAGCCTATAAATAATAATATTATTGACAATTATCTATTTTTCCAGTTCTGAAATTAAGGAAACTCTTGCTTAGGTAAAATAACTGTAACTGTAATTGTGGCTTGTCTGAAGCATTTATATATAAGGTTTGAGAACACGCTTTTCATTATCTTTGTTACAATATAAACGTTCCAAATAAAAATCGTGTACTTTGGGGCAAGTTTTTTTATTTTAATATGAAAAATTAAAATTTTATATTTTCTTCAGTTAACGAACTAACTCTTGAAGTTGACGCCTCTGCATGTTTCTTTTGTACGAGGCAGAGGCGTATTTATTGGGGGGGGGGGACTCGACCCCCCCCCGAGTGGGTTGAAAGTTGACAAGAAATTTTGTTTGTCTCTTAATTTTTACTTCCATGTTCCTTAAGGAAATGGAAGTATGGTGATGGCAAAAAAAATCGTGTTCGAGATTATTGCAGATTCTGATTGTACTACACTCAAAACATGAAAAATATCGGTATGGAGAACCATACATGACTTCCATATTCTAAGATTTATATTTAAAATCATTTTCACCCAAACAGCCAGGCTGTGTCTTACCTGCCTTTTTATTGGTGTATTAAATGAAAAATATTATATTACATTAAAATGAAAAAATTATAATTTTATTGCCTGGCAACAAAATTATTTTATTTTTAACAATTACCATTGTTTCAAAAAGTTTAAATAAATTTTCAAGTACTTTACTCTTGTTAAAACGTAAAAGGTTGCAGGTAAACTACCCCTTCCCCTTAACCGATCTTCACCAAAATCGAAAGTCATTGAGACCTCTACAATTCAGGGACGTATGCAAAACATTATTTGATTCTGTTTGAATTTGCGGCTGTTATCGTTTGCCATAGAAAATACGCTTGATAAAAAAACGTTGCAGGTAAACTACCCCTTCCGCTTAACCGATCTTCACCAAAAACAATAGGTCTTGAGTACTCTACAAATCAGGGCTGTATGCAAAACATTATTTGATTCTGTTTGAATTTGCGGCTGTTATCGTTTGCCATAGAAAATACCCTCGTTAAAAAAACGTTGCAGGTAAACTACCCCTTTCCCTCAACCGATCTTCACCAAAAACAATAGGACTTGAGAATTCTACAATTTAGGGCTGTATGCAAAACATTATTTGATTCTGTTTGAATTTGCGGCTGTTATCGTTTGCCATAGGAAATACCCTTGTTAAAACATAAAACGTTACAGGTAAACTACCCCTTTCCCTTAACCGATCTTCACCAAAAACAATAGGTCTTGAGTACTCTACAAATCAGGGCTGTATGCAAAACATTATTTGATTCTGTTTGAATTTGCGGCTGTTATCGTTTGCCATAGAAAATACCCTTGTTAAAAAAACGTTGCAGGTAAACTACCCCTTTCCCTCAACCGATCTTCACCAAAAACAATAAGTCTTGAGAACTCTACAATTTTGGGCTGTATGCAAATAATCTTTTGATTCTGTTTGAATTTGCGGCTGTTATCGTTTGCCATAGGAAATACCCTTGTTAAAACATAAAACGTTACAGGTAAACTACCCCTTTCCCTTAACCGATCTTCACCAAAATCAACAGATCTTGAGAACTCTACAATTCAGGGCCGTATGCGAAACATTATTTGATTCTGTTTGAATTTGCGGCTGTTATCGTTTGCCAAACAAACAAAATTACCCTTGCTAAAAAAAAACCGTTGCAGGTAAACTACCCCTTTCCCTTAACCGATATTCACCAAAAACAATAGGTCGCGAGTACTCTGCAAATCAGGGCTGCATGCAAAAAATTATTTGATTCTGTTTGAATTTGCGGCAGTTATCGTTTGCCATAGAAAAAAAATCTACAGACAGACAGACAGACAGACAGACAGACAGACAGACAGACAGACAGACACACAGACAGACAGACACACACACAGACACTTTTCGGAAAACGACTTTTTTTCATGTTTTGAGTGTAGTAGAATCAGAATCTGCAATAATCTCGAACACGATTTTTTTTGCCATCACCATACTTCCATTCCTTAAGGAATATGGAAGTAAAAAGTCGTTTTACTTCCATATTCCTTAAGGAATGGAAGTATGGTGATGGCAAAAAAAATCGTGTTCGAGATTATTGCAGATTCTGATTCTACTACACTCAAAACATGAAAAAAAGTCGTTTTCCGAAAAGTGTCTGTGTGTCTGTCTGTGTGTCTGTGTGTCTGTCTGTCTATCTGTCTGTCTGTAGATTTTTTTTCTATGGCAAACGATAACTGCCGCAAATTCAAACAGAATCAAATAATTTTTTGCATACAGCCCGGTTTTGCAGAGTTCTCGCGACCTATTGTTTTTGGTGAAGATCGGTTGAGGGAAAGGGGTAGTTTACCTGCAACGGTTTTTTTTTAGCAAGGGTAATTTTGTTTGTTTGGCAAACGATAACAGCCGCAAATTCAAACAGAATCAAATAATGTTTCGCATACGGCCCTGAATTGTAGAGTTCTCAAGATCTGTTGATTTTGGTGAAGATCGGTTAAGGGAAAGGGGTAGTTTACCTGTAACGTTTTATGTTTTAACAAGGGTATTTCCTATGGCAAACGATAACAGCCGCAAATTCAAACAGAATCAAAAGATTATTTGCATACAGCCCAAAATTGTAGAGTTCTCAAGACTTATTGTTTTTGGTGAAGATCGGTTGAGGGAAAGGGGTAGTTTACCTGCAACGTTTTTTTAACAAGGGTATTTTCTATGGCAAACGATAACAGCCGCAAATTCAAACAGAATCAAATAATTTTCTGCATACAGCCCTGATTTGTAGAGTACTCAAGACCTATTGTTTTTGGTGAAGATCGGTTGAGGGGAAGGGGTAGTTTACCAGCAACGTTTTTTATCATGCGTATTTTCTATGGCAAACGACAACTGCCGCAAATTCAAACAGAATCAAATAATTTTTTGCATACAGCCCTGATTTGTAGAGTACTCGCGACCTATTGTTTTTGGTGAAGATCGGTTGAGGGGAAGGGGTAGTTTACCTGCAACGCTTTTTTTTATCAAGGGAAATTTTTTTTTTTTTGGCAAACGATAACAGCCGCAAATTCAAACAGAATCAAATAATGTTTCGCATACAGCCCTGAATTGTAGATTTCTCAAGACCTATTGCTTTTGGTGAAGATCGGTTGAGGGAAAGGGGTAGTTTACCTGCAACGTTTTTTTAACAAGGGTATTTTCTATGGCAAACGATAACAGCCGCAAATTCAAACAGAATCAAATAATGTTTTGCATACAGTCCTGATTTGTAGAGTACTCAAGACCTATTGTTTTTGGTGAAGATCGGTTAAGGGGAAGAGGTAGTTTACCTGCAACGTTTTTTTATCAAGCGTATTTTCTATGGCAAACGATAACAGCCGCAAATTCAAACAGAATCAAATAATTTTTTGCATACGTCCCTGAATTGTAGAGGTCTCAATGACTTTCGATGTTGGTGAAGATCGGTTAAGGGGAAGGGGTAGTTTACCTGCAACCTTATACGTTTTAACAAGAGTAAAGTACTTGAAAATTTATTTAAACTTTTTGAAACAATGGTAATTGTTAAAAATAAAATAATTTTGTTGCCAGGCAATAAAATTATAATTTTTTCATTTTAATGTAATATAATATTTTTCATTTAATACAGCAATAAAAAGGCAGGTAAGGCACAGCCTGGCTGTTTGGCTGAAAATGATTTTAAATATAAATCTTAGAATATGGAAGTCATGTATGGTTCTCCATACCGATATTTACTTCCATATTCCTTAAGGAATGGAAGTATGGTGATGGCAAAAAAAATCGTGTTCGAGATTATTGCAGATTCTGATTCTACTACACTCAAAACATGAAAAAAAGTCGTTTTCCGAAAAGTGTCTGTGTGTCTGTCTGTGTGTCTGTGTGTCTGTGTGTCTGTCTGTCTGTCTGTCTGTCTGTAGATTTTTTTTCTATGGCAAACGATAACTGCCGCAAATTCAAACAGAATCAAATAATTTTTTGCATACAGCCCGGTTTTGCAGAGTTCTCGCGACCTATTGTTTTTGGTGAAGATCGGTTGAGGGAAAGGGGTAGTTTACCTGCAACGGTTTTTTTTTAGCAAGGGTAATTTTGTTTGTTTGGCAAACGATAACAGCCGCAAATTCAAACAGAATCAAATAATGTTTCGCATACAGCCCTGAATTGTAGAGTTCTCAAGACCTATTGTTTTTGGTGAAGATCGGTTAAGGGAAAGGGGTAGTTTACCTGTAACGTTTTATGTTTTAACAAGGGTATTTCCTATGGCAAACGATAACAGCCGCAAATTCAAACAGAATGAAAAGATTATTTGCATACAGCCCTAAATTGTAGAGTTCTCAAGACCTTTTGTTTTTGGTGAAGATCGGTTAAGGGAAAGGGGTAGTTTACCTACAACGTTTTTTTAACAAGGGTATTTTCTATGGCAAACGATAACAGCCGCAAATTCAAACAGAATCAAATAATTTTCTGCATACAGCCCTGATTTGTAGAGTACTCAAGACCTATTGTTTTTGGTGAAGATCGGTTGAGGGGAAGGGGTAGTTTACCAGCAACGTTTTTTATCATGCGTATTTTCTATGGCAAACAACTGCCGCAAATTCAAACAGAATCAAATAATTTTTTGCATACAGCCCTGATTTGTAGAGTACTCGCGACCTATTGTTTTTGGTGAAGATCGGTTGAGGGGAAGGGGTAGTTTACCTGCAACGGTTTTTTTTATCAAGGGAATTTTTTTTTTTTTGGCAAACGATAACAGCCGCAAATTCAAACAGAATCAAATAATGTTTCGCATACAGCCCTGAATTGTAGATTTCTCAAGACTTATTGTTTTTGGTGAAGATCGGTTGAGGGAAAGGGGTAGTTTACCTGCAACGTTTTTTTAACAAGGGTATTTTCTATGGCAAACGATAACAGCCGCAATTTCAAACAGAATCAAATAATGTTTTGCATACAGCCCTGATTTGTAGAGTACTCAAGACCTATTGTTTTTGGTGAAGATCGGTTAAGGGGAAGGGGTAGTTTACCTGCAACGTTTGTTTATCAAGCGTATTTTCTATGGCAAACGATAACAGCCGCAAATTCAAACAGAATCAAATAATGTTTAGCATACGTCCCTTAATTGTACAGGTCTCAATGCCTTTCGATTTTGGTGAAGATCGGTTAAGGGGAAGGGGTAGTTTACCTGCAACCTTTTACGTTTTAACAAGAGTAAAGTACTTGAAAATTTATTTAAACTTTTTGAAACAATGGTAATTGTTAAAAATAAAATAATAATGTTGCCAGGCAATAAAATTATAATTTTTTCATTTTAATGTAATATAATATTTTTCATTTAATACAGCAATAAAAAGGCAGGTAAGACACAGCCTGGCTGTTTGGCTGAAAATGATTTTAAATATAAATCTTAGAATATGGAAGTCATGTATGGTTCTCCATACCGATATTTCGAAAAGTGTCCGTGTGTGTCTGTCTGTAGATTTTGTTTCTATGGCAAACGATAACAGCCGCAAATTCAAACAGAATCAAATAATTTTTTGCATACGGCCCTGATTTGTAGAGTACTCGCGACCTATTGTTTTTGGTAAAGATCGGTTGCGGGAAAGGGGTAGTTTACCGGCAACGGTTTTTTTTATCAAGGGTAATTTTGTTTGTTTGGCAAACGATAACAGCCGCAATTTCAAACAGAATCAAATAATGTCTCGCACACAGCCCTGAATTGCAGAGTTCTCAAGATCTGTTGATTTTGGTAAAAATCGGTTAAGGGAAAGGGGTAGTTTACCTGCAACGTTTTATGTTTTAACAAGGGTATTTTATATGGCAAACGATAACAGCCGCAAATTCAAACATAATCTAATAATGTTTTGCATACTGCCCTGAATTGTAGAGTTCTCAAGACCTTTTGGTTTTGGTGAAGATCGGTTAAGGGGAAGGGGTAGTTTACCTGCAACGTTTTATGTTTTAAAAGGGTATTTTCTATGACAAACGATAAGAGCCGCAAATTCAAACAGAATCAAATAAGTTTTTGCATACAGCCCTGATTTCTTGAGTACTAAAGATTTATTGTTTTTGGTGAAGATCGTTTAAGGGAAAGGGGTAGTTTACCTGACACGTTTTTTGTTTTATCAAGGGTATTTTGTATGGCAAACGATAACAGCCGCAAATTCAAACAAAATCATATAATATTTTACATACAGCCCTGAATTGTAGAGTTCTTAAGATGTGTTGATTTTGGTAAAGATCGGTTAAGGGAAAGGGGTAGTTTACCTGCAACGTTTTATGTTTTAACAAGGGTATTTTTTATGGCAAACGATAACAGCCGTAAATTCAAACATAATCAAATAATGTTTTGCATACTGCCCTGAATTGTAGAGTTCTCAATGTCTGTTGATTTTGTTGAAGATCGGTTAAGGGAAAGGGGTAGTTTACCTGCAACGTTTTATGTTTTAAAAGGGTATTTTCTATGGCAAACGATAAGAGCCGCAAATTCAAACAGAATCAAATACGTTTTTGCATACAGCCCTGTTTTGTTCAGTACTAAAGACCTATTGTTTTGGTGAAGATCGGTTAATGGAAAGGGGTAGTTTACCTGACACGTTTTTTGTTTTATCAAAGGTATTTTATATGGTAAACGATAACAGCCGTAAATTCAAACAGAATCATATAATATTTTGCATACAGCCCTGAAATGTAGAGTTCTCAAGACCTGTTGGTTTTGGTGAAGATCGGTTAAGGGAATAGGGTTGTTTACCAGCAACATTTTATGTTTTATCAAGGGTAATTTTTTTGACGAACGATAACTGCCGTACATTAAAACAGAATCAACTACTCTTCTGCTTACCTTTTTGAATTATAAAGAACTCAATGTCTGTTGATTTTGTTGAAGATCGGTTAAGGGAAAGGGGTAGTTTACCTGCAACGTTTTATGTTTTAACAAGTTTATTTTTTCTATGACGAACGATAACTGCCGTAAATTCAAAGAGAATCAAATAATTGTTTGCATACAGGCCTGAATTGTAGAGTACTCAAGATCTGTCGCTTTTGGTGAAGATCGGTTAAGGGAAAGGGGTAGTTTACCTGCAACGGTTTTTTATCAAGGGTAATTTTTTTCTATGGTAAACGATAACAGCCGCAAATTCAAACAGAATCAAATGATGTTTTGCATACAGCCCTGTATTGTGGAGTTCTCAATACCTATTGGTGTTGGTTAAGATCGGTTAAGGGAAAGGGGTAGTTTACCTGCAACATTTTATGTTGTAACAAGAGAAATGTTTCCATGACGAACGATAACTGCCGCACATTCAAACAGAATCAAATATTTTTTTGCATGCACCCCTGAATTGTAGAGGACGGGAGGTCTATTGATTTTGGAGAAGATCGGTTAAGAGAAAGGGGTAGTTTACCTGAAACATTTTATGATTTAACAACAGTAAAGTACTTAATTTTTATAAATAAAGTATCTCGACATGTCGACAATCATAAATCATTCAATTTTCGTTTATCTGCATGTCCGTTTATTGTAACATAATGACGTATTACTGTACTCAAGCTGATTATTCTTACTTCTTTTATATTTAATCTTCTTATTCTTCTTATTATTATTGGGTCTTATATTCACTGAATAATGACAGCTCCACTTTTGGGGCATTTCTTATGATTCTACTTCTACTTCTACTTCTAATTCTATCACTCCGCAGATATCCGCGCAACACTTCCGTAATCACAATTTTTATATCTTCTTGGTGACTTAATCAGCCGGTTACACTTTCCTCGCCATCAGTACTCTTCAGTTTCCCCCTATTTCTTTGCACCTGATCCTCCCATGTTGTCTTGTCTCCCTTTTGATCTGTTCTTCAGTGGACTCAATTCAATTACTTTCATTATTATTGCTTCAGTTGCTCTTCTCTGAACATTACCAAACCACAGCTACATAAACTATGGGTATTATTTTCCTTACGAGAAAGATGCCTTGTTTTTCATACTGAAGTGTGTTTATAAACCAACCTTGACTAACCTCTATGTGCTATGTATATAACTTAACAAAACAAAGCATCTTATTTATAACAAAATTAAGGAAGCTTTTGTCTTATAATCAGACGACGTAAACCACTTTGAATTACAATAAAGCATCTTACAAGTACATGCATCGTATGTGTACCTCCGTCATACTTGTCTGTACGTGTGTGTGTGTTTTATGACCCACTGTAATTTCTAAATTATCTGCAGTCTTTCTCTTACTTTTGTTGTTATCCACATATTGGGTTATGAATTGTTCTGTCCTGAAGCGAAGGAGATGTAACTAATAGGTCCAATTGAATAATATGAATGCTAGTAGTTTGTGGTGTTGGAAGTTGAACATAGAGTAGGACCTAAATTAATAGCACACTACTTCCTTGAAAAATCTGAATAAAAAGAAGCTGGGTGTGATAGTATGGTTCTTAAAAGTAATCGAACATTTAAAAGCTGTGTCTGTTGAAACTTCAAAGAACTGTGTATTCAATAAATAGAAAGGCAGTCGAGCTTATACCTATTAGAAAGAGGCTGTGAGACAGATAAGAGCGATAGCGGGAATAGGCGAGAGGATGACGTAAAGGAGGACTGTGTGAGTTTGTTAACGGCCTGGTCACACCCTGTAATAATTATTAGCACGAAGATCGTGTAATTTATTTGAATGTTTGCGGAAATAAAAAGGATTGCGTAGTTACCTGATAAAGAAAGAGTCGTAAAGTTTCAGCCCTTTGTTGTCTGCGTAGAAAGGAGTTTGGAAGTCTTACGTGTTTGTGAATGCAATGCGCACGGAATGGGAAGTAGGGCACTGTAAATGGAAATGTGTGTTGATAAAAAGTTTTTTGTTTTCATTTCTACGTTATTGGTGCGTGACCAAGTCGCTGCACTAGAGCACGAGCGATCTGCGTATGCTGCAGCAACAGGTGCAACTAATGACCTCGACGTCATCGTATCCTCACCGACTACAGTTTTTGTGCAATCTACATACACCGGTTATTTTATGCCAGATCACTAATTATATTTGTTGGCGAGTACTGCAATCGATTTTTAGCTAGTCGTTTAAGATTTTACTACTCGTTTATATGAATCTTGTTCTTCTTCATCTTCTAGTTAATAGTTTGTGTTGCTGCTCATTTCCTTACAACATGTAGAACTAATCCGTCCATCTATTCGTCTGTGGTGTTCTTCGTGCCACCATATGTCAATAATTGACAGAAATTGAGAAGCCTCAGTTGCAAACGGAGTTTCGGTTTCACTCCTGTCAGTTAATGTGAACCACTTTCTCTACTTTCCATTGATTTCTCAAATCCTCTCCTGGGAACCGATCTTTCTATTATCATTTAGTATGATTCGGTCCAACCAGTGGACGTAGGCCTAAATATGCACTATGGACGTAGGACGACGTACTATGCAACACAAAATCGTATAAAAAAGCTGGTTTTGATGTTGCGGTATTCAAAGTTCTTCTTAACATTCGATTTAATATGCTACATTTTATCAAATTTTTCCACATCATTTTGATAGTCACACAAAAGAAATACTTCATAAACATAGGCCTACAAATTACTTTTTCCATTATTTTGTTATTAATTAATATTTTGACTCATGTTAGCTGATTATATCGGTCCAATGAATTCTTCACATTAGAATTCAGTAAATGGTTCATAGTTTTAAAAAACCTGACCTTTGTAGTAAGTCAGTCTTACTTTTCGCATACATGCCTTAATCTCCAAATATTGCCATACATGATGAAATATTGCTGTAGTAGATTATTGTTACTGACAGCACAGTAAATGTCCTTTCTGCACCACAGGTATACCGCAGCCCTACCGAACTCCCTTATTTGTTTTAGTAGTTTCTCTACGATGGTCCAATTTAATTTTTTTTTGCTTAAAGACTTTTCATAGCATATAGCAAACTGTAGACGATTTTATAAAATTCTGAAACTGAAAACTAAAAATGAACTATAAATTAATATTTAAAAGTACTTCTGTGATTTCAACTTGACTTTTTATTTCCTTTCAAAAGACTGGCTATCTTTGGGCTTCATTTATTATTATTTCAGTACACGTCACTGTTAGAAACTACTATTGTCTCAATCAGACGAACCTGTAGGCACGCATAAGGGGGACCTAAACAAATTTTCAAACATTATTATCTAAGGAACCCTTCAGTGATATGACAAGATTGTAAAAAACTTTAATATTAAAAATGTTATGTAATAGGAAATTTTATGTTTATTCATTATTTGTTTTATAAATAAGTTTAGATAAGTTAAAATTGTTTATACTGTACGTGTATACATAAACGGCGATTATTAAAGTCTAGTACAGTACTGGCCAATACTGAGCCGCTCTCTTCAACTATAAATAGGCTTTCCATGTCTTCCGATTCCTACTTTCAACGATGATTATTTTAAACTTACAAGTACGTATTTATAAGATTTTAACACATAAATATACATATAAACCTCTATATTTTCTACTCTTATAAGTTTACGTTTTGCGTTCTCATGAAATAGTTTCATTTTTTGTTTACAGATTAAGTAAATAATGAATCTAAACTTTCAACAAATAATTAAAATTTTTCATAAGCTAATTATAACGGTGGCTAGGATCAAATTCACTGTAACTGAAACGATACGCAAATTTTAACGCAGGAAAATTTTTTATGCATAAATAATAATTACATTAGAGGCGTAGCAGACCAGTGGGTAGAGAGTGGAGCCAGTGGGTGTGGTCCTGGTAGGTATGGTCCCTAGTTCAATTTCCGGGCGTGTCATAAAAATCAAGACGCGTCTTTAATCCTTCAGATCATCTCAGCCTGTGGAAATGAGTATCTGGGGTACCATTTTGAGGTGACAATGGGCAGGAAAGTGTAGTGCTGTCCACACTCACTACTTTCCTTATATGCTGAACGGCTTGCTTAGGCAGAGGAGCTAGCCCCAAACAAGTGGAGTCATTTGAACCAACCAGACATTCATATGTTTAATGAAAGCAGACTTAACGGTTACGAAAGCGCAAATCTGGCTGCATAGCCTACACAGATTGCGTTCCGGAACGGCAAATATATAAAACAAAGTAAAGGGCAAAAATGAATATCACTCAAGCTTATTTTTCGTGTATGAGTAATTACACTATGCAACATTTTAAAACTTTTGGTACGTTGTTTTAAGACTGTAAGGTGATTTTAAAAGTATTTTTCATGCTGATTTCAAATCTGGTTTTAGTTTTTCTGTATCACGTAAGGTTTTTATACAATTCAATTTCGAAATTTTAAAAAATCGAATTTTGTGAACAGGGAAAATTATTATTATTTTATTGTGATTTCAAAATTGTTTGTGTTTTAATCCTGCATAAAATCACAACACATGGCGGTGCAGTAGACAATGGTATACACTCACTTAAAAATGTTATAATTATTACGAAAACACAACACATATATGACAATTTAATTCCTCTTCTTCGCTGAATTCACTGCTTCAAGATCTTTCTGACGTGGGTTGAAACTTCTCTTCCGTGATTGTCTCCCTTCACCAGTGCCGTCTCTTTTTAGCATAAAACAGTAGTCGGCCATCATGTTGGCATTCCACCTTCCCTGGTATCTCTTTTCCATGTTCTTGATATCCTGGTGGAAACGTTCCCCTTGTTCTTCACTGACATCGCCGAGGTTCGCAGGGAAAAAGTCAACATGTGAGTGTAGGAAGTGAAGCTTTACACTCATGTTACATCCTAATTTCATGAAACTCTGCAACATTCTTTTAACCATGGTTTTGTACTCTGGATGTTTGTGGTTGCCCAAAAAGTTGACAACAACTTCTTTAAACGAAACCCAGGCCCTTTTTTCCACTGGATTCATTGTACTTTCAAACAAATTGTCTTTCATTAACTTTCTTATCTGCGGTCCCACGAAAATCCCTTCTTTAAGTTTCTCATAAGATACTTTCGGAAATCTTGTTACCAAGTACTGGAAACAGTCACCATCTTTTGGAAGAGCTTTAGTGAGCTGTTTCATTAATCCGAGTTTGATGTGCAGAGAAGGTAATAGTATCTTGCTTCGTTGAACAAGTGGTACATTTATTATGTTCTGTGAACCGGGTTGGAGGGTTTTTCTTTTGGGCCAGTCTGTTTGTTCCAATGTTTGTCTCTGGCTCGACTATCCCATTCACAAATGAAACAAGGCATTTTTGTGTAGCCGGATTGTTGACCAAGTAACATACCTACTACTTTTAAATCCCCACAAATTGTCCAAGAATGTTTTTCATAATTCACGTATTTTAGCAGAGCTTTGAGATTTACATACGTCTCCTTGAGATGAACTGAATGTGCAATGGGTACTGAACCAAACAAATTTCCATTGTGTAAAAGTACACCTTTGAGGCTAGTTTTGGACGAGTCTATAAATAACCTCCACTCACTTGGATTGTAAGTGACGTTAAAGAAATTCAATAAACCCTCAATATCACAACAATAAACCAGAGAGTCTTCTTCTTTAAAGAATTTCATTAATTCCTTCTCTCTGGACCTATACCAAGAGAACGTAACTCCGGGTAGTAGAAGATTTTTTGCATTCAATCTTGACCCAAGCAATTGGGCGGCATCTTTTGTCAGGTTCAAGTCACGAGTAATATCATAAGTTCATTTTGACTGAATAATTTTGGTGCAGAATCTTCTTCCGGGTTGTAATCATCAGCATTATCGCTTTCATTTTCTGAGCTGCTCGCCAGTGGCACATCTTCAAGAACGGGAGGTGGAACTGGGATAGGGAGAGAATTACAATGCGTAACTGGTCGTAAGGCCGAAGGAATGTTCGGATATTGTATATCCTTCTTACTTTTTGCGTTATGACCTTGAATTTTAACCATACAAAAATAGTAATCGTTAACATGATTTTGTGGCTCCTTCCAAACCATTGGGATTGCAAAAGGCATTGATTTTTTTGCACCATTTTTCCACAGTCTCAGTCCCTCAACACATGTACGACATACCTTGTGTGGTCCCCAGCTTTTGTCTTCATCACCAAGCCTTATGCCGAAGTACGCGTAATACACGTTTCTCACAAAACTATTAATGTCCTGTCTTTGCTTACCAATTACGTAGCTACCACAAATATAACAGAACACGTTTGGGTTATTCAAACACTTCCGGGAACTCATTTCTACAGAAAGTTCACAAACTATACATGACAGCACAAATATAACCTCACAGCACTATACCATGTAAACAATGAACTACTGTTTCCCGCCTAACAGCCAGCTGGGTGTAACAAGTGTGGCCAACTAATCCCTCCCCCACAATAAAATTTCTCCTTGTGAAACTTACGTGTAAATAAAAGATGAGTTCATTTGATTTGCAAAAAAACTGTACGTGATAGAAAGAAACAGATTGCAGATCTGGAATCAGCACAAAAAAATGCTTTAGGAACACCTAAGACTACAGAAACATAGAAAATCATGTTGCATAGTGTTATTTAATGAAAAATGTTAATTCTTATTCTAAGAATTTTCTTGTCATTGCGTTACGATAGCGAGGTAGGTTAAAGATGTCGACTTTGAAGGGGCAAGTGTACCATTTGATCCAATCTAATGTTTGGTATAAAGGTTCCTTAGAGCACAACGATGAGCAGTCACTGCTAGATGGAGACAAAAATACTAGAATAAGTTTAGGACAGTTGGTCGAGAAAACAGGCCAAGGGGAATTCAGGGCAGGGGGTGATTGTGCCTCGTATACGAACATCTCTTAGTGTTGCGTTTCAGATCGTGACAATAGAACAGTTACAACAAAATTAAAAAATTTACCAAGAAAATTTGTTTTTTCAAATCTAGAGGCCTCTCTAGTAAGTGGGGCCTAGGGCGGTCCGCCCCCCTTTACTCCGCTACTGGGAACGGATACAGGATATTGTATTTGATATTGGTACTGATAGTTCCCGAAAAACACATACAGTTCTATAAAGTAGTCCTTATGTTATATAATTCGTAATCGGTAAACGAGCCATAGATTGATAAGTATCGCAGTATAGCAACGGCTGGTCGTTATGTCACACTATGTGTGTAACGCGATGAACTAGCACTTAATGTAAACAAGATTACATGTTTTATATGTATGACTTTTTTGGGTAAACAGGGAAGTATGTCTGACCAATACGCACGTGGAAATCGATCAAATCGTATTGATGATAAATAAATTTACTTTATGTGTGAAACATAGTATAATGAACTAATATCAGACATAACAAGAAAACAGTAACCCATTAAACAATCTACTAATAAATTGTTTCATACTTTTGAATCCTTGTAAAAAGTTGCAGTTAAGCAAGCATTATAATTTTTAACTCCTATATATTCTAGACATCATTACACAAAGTTAAGAGAGTTAACTTACAGGAAAGTTGTACATTTCATTTAAACCGCAAATTTGTATTAAGCTGAAGGTTAAGTATTTAGCAGCCACTTTACAGCCAGCTGTCTGAGTTGCGACAGGACTGCTATAATGTCATACACAGTAAAGGCATTTACACGAGAGAAACAAAGTTTTGTTACGATGTATTTTGCAGCTAAACGCGTCTAATTTTCTGTTCAGCGTAAAGCACAACCAATTAAGCCCGAAAAACAATTCAGCAACATCAGCAGTCGAGGGCTGCTGCAAAACTTAACGCTTGCATTGTAACACGTTTGGAATGAACACGAAGTAATAATTGTATCCAGCAGGCACTGGGTGGAAGTTATCGCAGTGTGTTTTTTTACTCAGTAAAACCTATTTTAAGTACTTATAATACCATCACGTTTTTATTCGTTTAATGATTTTTTTAGAATTTCGTTGTCATTGTTTTCGTTACTTCTACGCGGGTATGACGCACTGTATTGAAATACGAGAATGGGCATTGTTAATTTTTCGTAAGTAGAAAATGAAAAGAATTACTCTGTCCTGTTAATGGGTGTAAAATTTCTTCTTATTCTTCTTCTATCAGGGACTAGGCGAATCACCTGTTCCGGTCCCAAAGGAATATATAGGCCTACACTTCACCAACGCTCCCTTAGTCTTCCTATACTTCACTATCCAATAGGCTTTTATTGATAAAATTCCTTAGGGAACCTGCCATCTGACATTCTATTCAGATGATCAATCCATTTCTCTTTGTTATTCGCAATACGAACTTGTAAATTAAAATTGTTCAACTCTTTCTCTATCCTTTTGTGCGCAGCGTTTAACAGCTCCCAAGAATCTCATCTCCAATGTCTGCATTTTACTCAGATTTTTTTCGCCGGAACCCAAGTTTCAGAACCACATAATAACGCTGGCACAGCCAATACCTTATACAATTTTAGACGAGTTTCTTTCCTTGATTTTTTTTGTGAACGCTTGACGAATTGTGCCACATATTGACTAAAACTTAGCCAACTTGTGATGTACATCGTAATCCACATCATAAGTGATGTCACAACCAAGACAGCGGAAATGTGACAACTGCTCTATATTCTTATTATCCAATACAATCTTAGTCCATAAGGGATATTTGCCCATAAATGACCCAGTGTTTGTCTTCTGCTCAGAAATTTTCATGTTGTAATTTGAACAGACTCGCTGTAACTGGAACATCGATCTCTGCAGCTCGTATTCGTTGTTTTGGATGATTATTTGATCATCAGCAATCCGCATTGTATTCATGTATGCTCTATTATTTATTTTTATTTCCAAAGTCACTTTTAATTTCTACTCTTTAACTACGTCATCAATATAAATATTAAATAGTTTTGGAGACATGCTACAGCCTTGGCGCACTCGCTAATTAATGTAAAATCCTCAGTCAAATCCTCTCCTGTAGACAATACTAACTTTGTACAATAGGTTAAGCTCTTTATATATAAGTTACAAGATCTTTAGACGTAAAACCCTCTGTCAAATCCTCTCCTGTAGACAATACTAACTTTGTACAATAGGTTAAGCTCTTTATATATACAAGATCTTTAGACGTAAAACCCTCTGTCAAATCCTCTCCTGTAGACAATACTAACTTTGTACAATAGGTTAAGCTCTTTATATATACAAGATCTTTAGACGTAAAACCCTCTGTCAAATCCTCTCCTGTAGACAATACTAACTTTGTACAATAGGTTAAGCTCTTTATATATACAAGATCTTTAGACGTAAAACCCTCTGTCAAATCCTCTCCTGTAGACAATACTAACTTTGTACAATAGGTTAAGCTCTTTATATATACAAGATCTTTAGACGTAAAACCCTCTGTCAAATCCTCTCCTGTAGACAATACTAACTTTGTACAATAGGTTAAGCTCTTTATATATATAAGATCTTTAGACGTAAAATTCAAAATTCAACATTTGTTTAGGGTAAAATTTTTATATTAAACATTCAACTATGAAAACGTTGGGCTACATCAAAATGATACTGTATTCGTAACACTCGGCTCCGAGACAGCTGGGTAAAAAAATTAAAAAACGCAATAAAATAATTTATAACCAGAAACTTGAGTTAGTTTAGACACTCTTGTATGCCAAATCATGATTATGTAAATTATATCATTCAGAGAAACACGTAGAAAACAGTCAGATGTCAGTTTTAAGGAATGCAGCAAATAAATTAAATGCATTACGAGTCGAAGAATAATATATTTATAATTAAAATTAAACATTAGAAATTAACTTTATGTTACTGAACAAACCAAACTCTGGAGTGTCGACATTCTGGCCAGTTTATCAACAATTTTACGTATTTCCATTAATTGTTCTTGTCTCATGTTATTGGGAAGATAGGTTTACCAAATACCCAAGTAACACGTTTTTTAGCTTGTTTCAAACGAAAAAATTTTATTGCTTATTACTATTCCCTTTTAATTCGTTATTTTGCATTTTACAGTTTAGACTTAATTAGTAACCACTAATGTTAATCTGAAACTGTTTTCCAAGTTCTGAAGGGTACGTCGCTTTATACATTAAGTTGGTCACATTGATACCTGCAGGGTTGTTAAATAAAGCAAGAAAACAAAATAATTCTCGTGTTTTTTTACAAATACCGTTATGATCCCCTGAGAACTAGTTATCATTCGTCGTGAATTCACGATGCAGTATTCCAAAACCTTAAGAATTTCTTAGATTCTCATTTCAGTGACGTGTTGACCAAGGTCATCGCAAATAATTGTCGCATTCAGAGAAAAGAGTGATACATGGAGGATGGAGGAGTGCGTACCCGTATAATGTAAGCGCACGGCACGAGGCGGGCTCTAAATGAGGGAAATGTTACACTCGCGGAAGATGACATGGAACGTAGTACGATAGACTCAAGTGGGAGTCAACGGCTACGAACCGGTTTGCTTTCCTCTTAAATTAGTGAACTAGAAAACGTTTAGAACAATTTTATAAATCTATAAATGTAGTGAGAATCTATCGGATTGTGGCAACGCTCCACTGTAAACATGTGAATGAAATATATAAATATAAATATATATATTATTCTTTTAACATTTTTGAAAATAATTGACGTCATACTTTTGTGATCAGAATATATGAGCTGTAGAGAGCAGTACTCTGGAGACACATAATCTTAACGTCAGTGACCTGAAAAGACATTTTTCGCTAAATATGTATCCATTTTAAAACATTTTAAATATTACACTGTATTAATTAGACTCACAGTCTTTCACTAGCTTTATTTTTCAACGTTATTAAAACTAGTATGCTCCCTGGGCTGGAGAACTCGCTTACTATTTTGAACGAAGTGCATTTATTGTTACATAAATTTCAATATTAGATAATTTTTCAATTATAGAAAAATTAAAAAAATCTCGATTTCTCTATTGTTTCTTTAGTAATATAACAATTATAGAGCACACAGTCGTACATTAAACATTAATAATTCGAAACATTCGGATTTGGGTTACATTCCGTTTAGTCTGACACTCTGGTGGATTTTAACTATTACTTCAAATTTTTGATCTCTCTTTTTTGGACCCTGGGCTCCCAAAGTTTTGAAATTTCCAAATCTAACGTTACATTCAGATTTTGGTTAAAATTCTTTTTAATTTGATACTCCACATAAATTTTTGCGATTTTATCAAAATTTTTTACCCAATTTGTTAGCTCTGATGTCCAAATTTTTTTAGGTTTTGAAATTAAACACTATATTCAAATTTCGATTTAAATTCCTTTAATTTGATACCCAAAATGGGCTTTTGTGATTTTTTCACAATTTTGACTCCCCTCATTTTTTGCCCCCCCCCCCGCATTTTTGGAAATATCAACTCAAAAAACAATAGGGTTGTTACATAAGGGTAAAAGTATGGCGATCCGCATGCCAAGTTTTATGAATATTGATTTATACGTTTAAAAGCTACCATGAGACATATACAAATAGACAGATAGACAGACAGATGGACAAATACCAGACGGTCGAGTGAAAACTGAGAACTCCTTCGCTCGCCCAAAAAGGCAATGATTCAAACTATTTTATGCAATTCTTCAGAAATCTGAACCGTATACGGGATCTGTAGAATATTCTGGGAAAAAAAATTGATTTTGACTTTTCTGTTTCTCGATCGTGTTTTAGAGTATCCATTCATACATTGGAATAAATCGTCTGTAAAAGGACGCATCAGCAACACCATGAATATGCGTACCGAAAACACGTTAAAATCTTTAAATAGTTTAAGCCATGTATTTGCTACACTATTAAGTTAAGAAAATTAGACAGGGAATACGTTAACTATGAACCATAAAATAGAGTTAATGGCACGGAAAGTTAAATTTATACATTACGATATTCAAGGTAAATTTTCACAGCCACGAGAAAATTATGAACGTTCATTCTAGTTGGCAACTTCCAATGTGCATTTCAACTATACATTTAAAGTGGAAATTCCACACAGTATTTCTAAGCGGGATTAAGGATAATGGTCAATAAGGGTAAACATAGGGTTGCCGAGCAGCGGGCGGGAGACGAATATTGTGGCTTAGAAGCCCATTCAGCGGAACGGAACACGAGAGCGGAGAATCCGAAAGCCAAACACACTAATACCCTCCGCGAACCGCACCAAGTATTTTACGATTTATTTGAGCACATGTGTATTTGTTAACTGGCAGTATTAACTGCCACTGCCGTTTTTAAACACATTATTAACGAAATATTACACGGTTTACAGAATCAATTATCACGCTATAAATTGAAAATTCATTTACAAAGCGGTCACCCATTCACTGGTTTAATTTATTGAGGTGTTGATTAATAGTTGTGAACTGTAAAACACGTATCGAGCAGTAACAGTTGTGAAGAAAAATGTTAGACTTATAAATATTTATTTTAATGGGTAACAAAACACCGTACTAAATAAATTACACAGAGCTACATGTTTGTGGTACAGTGGTGCTTTTTAAAGCATTTAACAAAACACGACTGAATAATGAGGAGAACCGATTATAGTTGGTTTTGATAAAACACTGTGTAAACGGTTCCAAACGACGGCGAGCGACTGTTGCGTACCAGAGAGAGATTTGGCTCCCATTGTGGTTCTCCTCACGATCAGCGTGTCGAACAAATCACATGAATTATGCTTCATATTTCTTTCGGTTCAGCTGTTTCTTGTCACGTAGCCGACGGACGTCGCCGGAGCGGACCACCAACAGCCATCCTATTTATTACAACGTTTAATAAATATATACACGCAGCGGTGGAGACGGGACTGCATGTTGAGGCCGGCAGTATGTAAATCGCTTGAACAACATAATATCGAAACTGTCGACAACATACATTCATCAGTTTCAGCATACCGCGTGTGAGTGAGTGTCTAATCGATATTCCAGTTACGTCTGCGGTTCTTGCTCACTCTCTGGCTCCGGCAGTCGTTATAGTTTCAAAAAATTACAGAAGTAGAAAGCTTTTAAAAACTTGTTACGTTTGAACTCGCTGCTGGAATCGATTTGATACGAAACCGTTCCAATCTATTTTCTTGCCGACAAGCGTTATCGGGCGTTGTTACGTGAAGAGTAAAGCCTGGCAACATCTATCGACAAGATATTGCATTCGAAACTTCAGATTGCGAGAAGAACTTCCAAATGTTTTAACAAGTCATTCAGATTTAGATTTCCGTCCGCCTAGTAAAACAGATCATAGTTGTTTTCTATTTATTTAAATTAACGAAAATTCACTTGATCATGAAGATACTAATTTAATATTCTTTTTATTGTTTATCGTTTCATCTTAATCTCTTGAGATTAACATGATTCTTGAGAGAAAGTGTTCGTGGTTCGATAGTTTATGGTATAAGTCGTTTATATGCAAATTGGATGCAACGCCCAGCATTCTTTCTTTGTGTTACACTTACAAGGACTGCAAGAACTGTATGTAATTAGATTGCAACATTCATTGGATTCACGTAACATACAATGCCATCAGCAACAAGCAAATTAAAAGATTACAAGCAGCAGTAGTTGTTGAATTAAACAGACGCTGTTTTATTGATTATTCAATATATTTAATTGAACTAGTATATCTGCTAAAATGCCACACTGTTTGCGTTACCGTTTTCTATTGTACTGTTGTACTAACAATTATTATTATCCGTGTTTATTGTTGTTGATATTTTATATTTTAAAAACCAATATTCTGTGTTTTGAGTAAAGGGAAGTGCCATACCTATCCTCTCGAAAAAAACTACATATAAGAGTGAGAAGAGTATCAACGCTGTTACTGACTAGTATTGTACGACGGTAGCACGGATCGTCATGTTGTACAGTGGAAACAGAATAACCAACACCAGATAAAGTCACTAATTACAACTTTAATTACAGTTAAAAATTAATCAAAGACACTCATGTACAATTATTCCAGCCAAAGACTGTTTAATACACAGTGATATAACAAACAATAACTGTCACTTTATTAACAGCGTTCCACTACATAATATACAATAATCAGTTTACGCTAAACCGAAAGTGACAACTCCGGTAACGCACTTTAGTATCTCAGGTCTAAAACTGAAACTCTCTTCTTCGGAAGCGATGCTTTGATATTTCTCCTGTGGGGTATAATGACCTGGATGGCAGTAGAATAATCTACAGACGTATGGAATGCGTATCTGGTAAGGTCGAGAACGTTACATAATCATAACGCGTGTGAAGTGTGACGCAGTTGTTATCTGTCATTTCAACATAGCAGTATGTTTAAGAAACTTTAAACTTTCTAGTACTTATTATATCTTCTCTTTGATATTTTCTTATATTTTTATTAACGCTACGTTTTTTTATTTTCACTGTCTTGACTTTTTTATTACTACACCTTTCTTTGACATTCATTTCGCATTCAGTTTTTAATTACAACGAGCAGGTACGAATCATTCAATGGGTTCAGTCTTATGTCTGTGTCTTGCCTTTGGAAACTACACGGACTTTTTGATCGTCAAGATGCCCATGGCAGGAAAGTTTTAAGAAATTTTATTCTTCAATAAAAGAACATTTTAACAGATAAACAGTCGACGTCTATTGTCGAATACAAAACTCGTAAAAACTATGTATTCTGTTTCTTCGTCTGGCCTTGTGTTCTCTTCATTTGGAACACGTAGATCGGATACGCCAGTAAGTGAATTTTTAGATACAAGCAGCGTAGTAACATATCAAATTACGGAACGTATTTTAATTGTCCTAGCAAAGAGTAGTTTCAACTGAAAACAATATAACAATTTTATAATATGCCCGACGTTGTGTGCGTCAATTTTATAACACAAATTATAACATTTTACTACTGTTATGTTATCTATTTAATGTCCCGCGTGTGGGAGCCAATTTATAATAATTAATACTTGTTTATGCTCTTTATCTCAGGGTAAAATATAAATAAATGCTCAAATTTTCTTATAAATTGTTCTTCGATTTATTACAATTAGCTATGATTGATTATCATACTTTATCATTGGCACATGAACTATATAAATTCTAATCAATATATAAACATATTCATTTTCATAAATCTTATTTCATTACTCATATTCATAGCTCTTATAATTTAAATATTGTAATTCTTATTCAAAGACAAAACTTTTAATAATAATTTTCTTAAATTTAATATTTTACGACATTGTTAATTATTGATCTGGATTCATTTAAAATCGGTGCTCGTAGATAAATTTAATTTCCATAATTTCCTAATATGATTTAATTTTGTTCTAAATAAAATTTTATCTTAATCCTTTGATTAAATATTATGAGTTCTTTAAGTGAACAGACAGTGGACCTAATACTAATTATGGCATGAAAATTTTACTTGTGGTATGTATCCAAATCTGGTAGCGGTTCATATTCAAGTTGGTTGGCATGTTGATCGTCTGGCGTAACTGCGATATTTCCCTCTGGATTAGCAGATTGTAACGTGGTCTCCTTGTGGTCACACAAGACACTGCACAACACCAACTTCACTCACTCGAAATTAGTCCGCGTTAATTGTTATTATAGTTATCCGCTTCTACAGCCATTATTAATTATTATTTATTAAGTGCGTTATGGTTTGAATCACTGTTGTTACGGGTTTAGTTCGTTTCGAAATGTTACTCGATGATGAAGTTATTGTTGCTTATTTGCACAACTAAATCACAGCGTTATTTAATTATCATTTGTGTTGTATTAATTCACTTGTACGTCACTAGTAAAATTACAGTTTTTCTCTTTACCGAAATCTGTTCTAGTACGAGCTTACTTTTCTAACCATCGTACCGAATTTCTCTAAGTCCAATAACTATGGGAATCTCGGTCGCGGACTTACACTCCCGTTTCCGTCAAAATTTTTAGTTAAAACTCTCCGAGCGCGCCTTTCTCACGTTCCTATATCGAATTCCATATTTCTCCCACTTACTTCTGATTTTTCTTACGCTGTTTTCTAATTGGTTCTACTTTACGACTCTTCAGATTTAGAGACCACCTATTTTTCCGAAAGAACTTCTCTGATAGGCCTTTGGATTCCCACCAGATTCCTTCCCTAGGTCACTACACTGAGGTCGTTGTCGCTGCTAGATACTGTAGCAATAATTCTTGCCTGTCACTTTTTTGGAGTAAACAAAACAACCCTTAACTTTCTCGTCAAGTATTGTTTTCGTGCATTTGGTTGTTCTAATGGCATCAACTATTGTTACTTACAGGCCTTACCAAACTTCCTTTCAACACTTCTTGCTTGTGTTCGGACATTACTCCGAGCTTTCTCTCTTCTCAGTAAGGTCGAAGTCCTGTCGCTGACCGTTTGAGTCTTTCAATAACATATACCTTTTTTTGTTTCGCTATATGCAGCTGGCGTGTATATGTATTCTGGTCTATTGTTAATACCTACAGCTGCTCTTCAAATGAGTTCGTTTACTTCTGTGCCCTTTTTTCTACGGATTTGAGGTAGTTGTCAAAGTTTAACGTTTCTTAGTATGGAGAGCGATGAACTCAGCCTATTTGCCGTGAGCGTGTTGGGGCTGATATATGATTTTATTGCCTGTCAGTCACCTCTGCGTTTCACACAACAATTCCCTGTTACGGCGCTTAAAGATACATCTCTACTCAAAATAAGAAATTTTCAAAATTTCTGATTTTGGTGTTATATCGTCCCCGAAATTTGTCGCTTTGGATGGATTTCATACATCTAAAAGAGATTCAAATTTCTGCGCCTTGTCATCGAGGTTTAACATGACGAAATGCATACATTTTATATTCCTAGTATTGGCTCATCATCCGTTGGACGTAGTGTAATGGATTTGCTACCTGTAGTGACCCACTGCGGGCTGTTTATTATGTAATGTAAACAGTACCCAGGACCCTATTCCAAAACACTTTCGCTTTCCGTTTTTAAATGAATCCGTTACATATATCTTTTAACTTTCTTTTCTTACAACCCTTACTTAACATATAATTATACTTACAAACTAATCTTTAGATATTAAATTTAAATTCGTCATTCAGCATCAATTTAAAACAACTCCTTACATATCCCTTACAATACCTATAATATTTACAAAATTAATTTAGCAAGTTTTATTCAATGCTATCATCATTTATCATATCAATAAATTTTATATTTCTGTAAAATAATTTTTAGAATTCTCTATTTTCATTGTACAATTTTAACACATGTTAATCATTATGTTAACCTTTAATTTAACTATTCATTATTATATTCACATTAATTTACTCTATATTACCTTGCAGTATTTATAAAATATTAATTACTATCAAAATTTCTACTAATTCGCCAATTACATCTTGCTATTCTAATAATATTATAGATTTTAATGCCATAAATTAATCAAGTTTTCTACAATAATTCGCTATTAATGTCCTTTGATAGTCCATCTTTTACTTATTGTAACTTTTCAATCATTTCACTATTTAATTGAATTTTAAGAGTCTTGCATCACATATATATGTATATATCACTATTCTAATTTTATTGATTGTTCTCATTCAATTGTTATATTAAACACATATATTAAACAATCTTATTCTAACCATATTAATTGTCCTTACACTTGCATTCGTTTAACACATACATATATTGTCTATGTACTTATGTTAACATAGTTATCGCTAAAATTTTTAGTTCACATTTCGTTATCATGAAGATTATAAGTACTACTACATTTGTTAGTATTTTACTTCATCGTTTATACAATTATACAATTATCATTTTAGTTTAATTAATGTTAAAATTATTACAATTTATTTAATACTCTATTGCGTCTTACAATTGCTTTATAATTCATAACTTTTCACTGGTGTCAACTAAGAATCTGAATGATACTTTTTTCGCGATCATATCAGGATAGTAAACGTCAGGACTCGGTTTTCTTTTCCTTCCTTTACATTCTTCTCTATGCCGTTTCATTTTACTGGCATTGGTTTTCATTTACCATTTACTTTATTTTATTCTTATTATATTCATATCTATTTATCTTCTTCGGTTAATGTATTCTTACACAACCAATTTTACCTAAGGTATTTCACCCAATATTATCTAACTTAATTATTAAATTTTCGGACATTCTGAAGATTGTTTTCTTTAATCCGTTACATTTAATTACTTTTAATTTCCTATTTGTGGAGACATAGTTGTACGTTTTAAGTCAGTGCCGTTACAACACATTTTGTTGGTAAATAGTAACACTTACCCTGCAGTCGGCCGTTGACACCTAAAGAATTTATGACCTCTCTCTCTCTCTCTCTCTCTCTTTTACGGTGTGTTGAAAGTGGATCTTCCCATCCCGTTCGACAACTTTCCCCGGTCATATTACCATTATTTATGTACGCGCTGAGTTTTTTTTTGTCGTTTCTTCTTTTCAACCCTCTTACAAATACTTTTTTTTTTTTACAGCTTGTGGCGTTTTAATTATTTTCGTTTTCCTGTCCGCGTACTCACATAATAAGGTTTTATTTTCAAGACTTCTAAGAAATCTCATCTTCATCGCTTGAAATCTTCCTTTCGTTCTCGTACCAATCTTCACAATATTCTTGAATGGTCCAGTAAATTTCATCCTTTTCTTCTTTCGTGCTAATGCAGTTCGCCTTTGATAATCATCAGAACTGTTTTTCATCTTCTTACTCTCATTTGGTTTGGTTCCAAAATTTTTACGCACCTCCCCAGTTCTACTTCTAAATTTTCTATCAGTACTGGTAATATTAACTGTAGTATTCAATTTTTTCTTTTTAATTCTCTGCTTTTCTTCAGCTTCCGTGTTAGCTAACTCAATTCTCAGGTGGTAACCCTCATACACATTACCATTTGCTTCCAAAGCACGATATGCACTATTTTCATCAGTAAAACGTACATATGCATGGATATTTGTTCTGTCTTTATGAAACTCTTTCTTAATGATAGTACGTCTTTTGGGAAATCGTGGATCAGATATTGCAGCATATCGCAATCTCGTATTTATAATCGTACCAAACTTTCTGAAGTATTTGATAATTTTCTTTTTTGTAATTGTGTTTGGTAAGTTGCCAACAAACACAGTAGAAGTGTCTTTATCACCTTCATATCTACC
Organism: Magicicada septendecula; assembly: GCA_034769895.1. Classification (NCBI taxonomy): domain Eukaryota; kingdom Metazoa; phylum Arthropoda; class Insecta; order Hemiptera; family Cicadidae; genus Magicicada; species Magicicada septendecula. Next base: position 497,171,393 of record CM068367.1, read on the forward strand.
ACTAATAATTGTAGATCTTTCTTTTGATCTTGAGATATGATGTTCAGACAATGCTTTAGTTGTTAAAGATTGATACTCGGTGTCAATTTGATCCATAGTATTTCCATTTAATTTGTTTTCTTCCATTTTTTCTGATTGTTTTTGTAAATCAGTACCCACCTGGTGGATTTGTCCTCGTAAATCTCTTCTCATTAACTCTATTTTTTTGTCTAATTTCTCGACGAGTTGTTTACCTATTTCTTCATTCTGTTTTTTCGTTTCTTCAATCCTTTCGTCTATGTGTTTTCTGGTTTCTTCATGTAGCTTCTTCATTTCTTCATCTCTCTTCCTTTCCGATTCTTCATTTTGCTTTTTCGATTCTACAAATTGTTTTTTCGATTCTTCAAATTGTTGTTTCATCAATGCCATTAACATTTGAAAATTTACTTCAGATGACTGCGACTGTGATTGCGGTCCCCGGGCGCCATTCTCTTCACTCGTTGCAGAGCTCTCTTCATTCACCACATTTCTGTCCTCAGATTGCTCCATCCCCATCTGATTGTTAATTTCGAATACCTCGGAATTTTCTTTCCATGTCGCCATTTTGGCCTTTCGTCGGGTTATCATTCAGATACTTATCGACAAATAACAATAATAACGTTCTTATTCTACAGTATTAACATTTACTTATTTAACTTAGTGTATCTCTAACCACTGTCTGTCACTGCCCTAGCCTAATTTCTTTAATTAAGCCGTGCGGTGCGGCGCCAATTTATAACAATTTTATAATATGCCCGACGTTGTGTGCGTCAATTTTATAACACAATTTATAACATTTTACTACTGTTATGTTATCTATTTAATGTCCCGCGTGTGGGAGCCAATTTATAATAATTAATACTTGTTTATGCTCTTTATCTCAGGGTAAAATATAAATAAATGCTCAAATTTTCTTATAAATTGTTCTTCGATTTATTACAATTAGCTATGATTGATTATCATACTTTATCATTGGCACATGAACTATATAAATTCTAATCAATATATAAACATATTCATTTTCATAAATCTTATTTCATTACTCATATTCATAGCTCTTATAATTTAAATATTGTAATTCTTATTCAAAGACAAAACTTTTAATAATAATTTTCTTAAATTTAATATTTTACGACATTGTTAATTATTGATCTGGATTCATTTAAAATCGGTGCTCGTAGATAAATTTAATTTCCATAATTTCCTAATATGATTTAATTTTGTTCTAAATAAAATTTTATCTTAATCCTTTGATTAAATATTATGAGTTCTTTAAGTGAACAGACAGTGGACCTAATACTAATTATGGCATGAAAATTTTACTTGTGGTATGTATCCAAATCTGGTAGCGGTTCATATTCAAGTTGGTTGGCATGTTGATCGTCTGGCGTAACTGCGATATTTCCCTCTGGATTAGCAGATTGTAACGTGGTCTCCTTGTGGTCACACAAGACACTGCACAACACCAACTTCACTCACTCGAAATTAGTCCGCGTTAATTGTTATTATAGTTATCCGCTTCTACAGCCATTATTAATTATTATTTATTAAGTGCGTTATGGTTTGAATCACTGTTGTTACGGGTTTAGTTCGTTTCGAAATGTTACTCGATGATGAAGTTATTGTTGCTTATTTGCACAACTAAATCACAGCGTTATTTAATTATCATTTGTGTTGTATTAATTCACTTGTACGTCACTAGTAAAATTACAGTTTTTCTCTTTACCGAAATCTGTTCTAGTACGAGCTTACTTTTCTAACCATCGTACCGAATTTCTCTAAGTCCAATAACTATGGGAATCTCGGTCGCGGACTTACACTCCCGTTTCCGTCAAAAGTTTTAGTTAAAACTCTCCGAGCGCGCCTTTCTCGCGTTCCTATATCGAATTCCATATTTCTCCCACTTACTTCTGATTTTTCTTACGCTGTTTTCTAATTGGTTCTACTTTACGACTCTTCAGATTTAGAGACCACCTATTTTTCCGAAAGAACTTCTCTGATAGGCCTTTGGATTCCCACCAGATTCCTTCCCTAGGTCACTACACTGAGGTCGTTGTCGCTGCTAGATACTGTAGCAATAATTCTTGCCTGTCACTTTTTTGGAGTAAACAAAACAACCCTTAACTTTCTCGTCAAGTATTGTTTTCGTGCATTTGGTTGTTCTAATGGCATCAACTATTGTTACTTACAGGCCTTACCAAACTTCCTTTCAACACTTCTTGCTTGTGTTCGGACATTACTCCGAGCTTTCTCTCTTCTCAGTAAGGTCGAAGTCCTGTCGCTGACCGTTTGAGTCTTTCAATAACATATACCTTTTTTTGTTTCGCTATATGCAGCTGGCGTGTATATGTATTCTGGTCTATTGTTAATACCTACAGCTGCTCTTCAAATGAGTTCGTTTACTTCTGTGCCCTTTTTTCTACGGATTTGAGGTAGTTGTCAAAGTTTAACGTTTCTTAGTATGGAGAGCGATGAACTCAGCCTATTTGCCGTGAGCGTGTTGGGGCTGATATATGATTTTATTGCCTGTCAGTCACCTCTGCGTTTCACACAACAATTCCCTGTTACGGCGCTTAAAGATACATCTCTACTCAAAATAAGAAATTTTCAAAATTTCTGATTTTGGTGTTATAACAACCTATGTTATGTATGTTGTAATAATTATTATAATATGTCCAATGTATTACTTAAATGTTCTATTTCCGTTAAAAATGTTTTTAAGATACTTTAAAAATATATTTATTTTTCCTTTATGTTCTCAAAATTCTAAACACCTTTGTTAGAACTGAAGTAAAGCAATTTGAAATAAGTAAAATTGAAACGTAATGATAAGAAAGTAAGTTTATGTAGTGATAAGGTAAAATAGCGCACTTGTTAAGTATAAAAACCCACACTCACTCCCCCGAGTTCATTGATCCATCTACAAATAAAGAATTACAGGAGTGTGAGACTGAAGGACAAAGAGGGAATAAAAAGTAACTACTCATTCACTCCCTCCCTTTAAACACATAAGAAATTACGTATTCTGCAACGGCAGTTCTCCCCTATTGCGTTACACCTGTTTCCAACATTACAGATTCCGTTTTCATCCCTTCGCGCATTTCGATTAACTTTACTCCAAATGATCCCAGATTCATTTCAATTTACTTTGTACTTGAGAAAACAATTTCTCTTATGTTTAAAAAACCTGTAAAAGTCTAAAATGTATACACTGAACATGATATGTTTACATCTTTATGTACATAATATAAATCTTCGTCTAGGCGCACGAGACATTAACGCCTACAGATAGCCGTTAATTGGTAATGGGTGCAGCCACTTTAGCGGCAGTTACAGTTACACGCTTTGTCAGACGCCAGATTATGTCAACTGTGAAGTTGCTCTTACTTAATAAGTCACTATCGAGAGAATGAAGACTTGTACCGAAACCAAATCCATACGTAAAGTAAAAAAAAAATAGATTCGATAATTTTGCAAGATGTAGGTAAAGCTAGAGACAGACATTTACTTCTGTTAATCCTGAATTATCTGTTAAATTTTATAAGAAGCTGTTAGAGCTGTTAGTCTTAATAATAAAGTACTTGATATGAAAGTTGCTTACCATTTAACCAATGATACATACGAGTATGTATAACAAGAAATAAATTTCCATTAATGCCAAACTTAAGCATTATTCAACAGTAATTCGCCCGGAAGCGCTTTATGCACTCTGAACAAAAAAATTATTATGGAAGAACTGGAAGTTACAGAAAGCAAAATATTAAGAAAAATCTTGGGATCAATAAAAGATGGAGAACAGTACAGAAGACGGCACAATAATGAGCTGTACACACATGCTTAGAAAATCACAGACGTAATTAGACAAAGAAGAATTACTTTCTACGGACATGTTCAAAGAATGAATCCTGACAGACTAACAGGGAAGCTTTTTAACAATTTCATAAAACACAAAATGTCCAATACGTGGTTCAAAGAGACAGAAAATGATATAGGAGAACTCCAGATTACTCAAGAAAACATTGAAGAATGCTTGCCACTCAAAAAGAAATTAAAAAATGCCCAAGGTTTTCAGGAAAAACCTAAGAAGAGGACAGGTGCCATCTGGACTGACGAAAGGAGGGAGAGACATCGATCAAGAATGAAGAAGATATGGGAGAGGAGGAAGTGAGAGGAGAAAAATGGAGGAACCAGTTGAACAAAACGTAGTCCACAGTGGCTCATACGAAAAAAGTACTTAATGTGCACACGAGTGTGTATGTACGTTTGGGATAACCTGTAAGTACTTAATGTGCACGCGAGTGTGTATGTACGTTTGGGATAACCTGTAAGTACTTAATGTGCACGCGAGTGTGTATGTACGTTTGGGATAAACTGTAAGTACTTAATGTGCACGCGAGTGTGTATGTACGTTTGGGATAACCTGTAAGTACTTAATGTGCACGCGAGTGTGTATGTACGTTTGGGATAACCTGTAAGTACTTAATGTGCACGCGAGTGTGTATGTACGTTTGGGATAACCTGTAAGTACTTAATGTGCACGCGAGTGTGTATGTACGTTTGGGATAACCTGTAAGTACTTAATGTGCACGCGAGTGTGTATGTACGATTGGGATAACCTGTAAGTACTTAATGTGCACGCGAGTGTGTATGTACGTTTGGGATAACCTGTAAGTACTTAATGTGCACGCGAGTGTGTATGTACGTTTGGGATAACCTGTAAGTACTTAATGTGCACGCGAGTGTGTATGTACGTTTGGGATAAACTGTAAGTACTTAATGTGCACGCGAGTGTGTATGTACGTTTGGGATAAACTGTAAGTACTTAATGTGCACGCGAGGGTGTATGTACGATTGGGATAACCTGTAAGTACTTAATGTGCACGCGAGCGTGTATGTACGTTTGGGATAACCTGTAAGTACTTAATGTGCACGCGAGCGTGTATGTACGTTTGGGATAAACTGTAAGTACTTAATGTGCACGCGAGCGTGTATGTACGTTTGGGATAAACTGTAAGCACTTAATGTGCACGCGAGCGTGTATGTACGTATGGGATAACCTGTAAGTACTTAATGTGCACGCGAGCGTGTATGTACGTTTGGGATAACCTGTAAGTACTTAATGTGCACGCGAGCGTGTATGTACGTTTGGAATAACCTGTAAGTACTTAATGTGCACGCGAGTGTGTATGTACGTTTGGGATAACATATAACGTAGAGGATGTAACTGTTACGTGAGTTTTAAGTTTATACAGAATGGGAGTGTTCATCTTCCAGAATCACTGAAGACATTGATTTAAAATTGATTTCAGACTACAGGGGTATGACATTTTACTGTAGCGCTGAATGAGCTACATTTTGTCAGAAGGCGATGTTAAGCCGACACTGTACTGAGTCCAGACTTCAGTCATTAACTTAATTATCTAGTCTGGTATGTAGCGGTCCTTTTACATTTTACTAATTATATCAATTTAACGCCACATTGTCAAGCTCTATGAAGAGGCGTTTTTGTTGTGTAGGAGAGGGACGAGTAGAGAGTTTAATTTATTCTTCATAGTTGCAGTGATTCTTTCTGGGGTACGCTGAGCGAATCGTATTAGTTGTGTTCCGTGTTAGTGTATGTGGCTTTCTACCTTATACATAGAGTGGAATCTATGTGGAAGTCATTTGATAGAAGGGGCATAGATAATATATATGAATGAATAACGAAGAATCGAGAGATTTATTTTAGTATTTTATTGGTTTTAATACTTATAGATGGAGTTATGAAGGAAGCCAAGAAAAAGATAAGGAGGGTAGAAAGATCGAGAAGGTATTGAAGGATGAAGGACACCTCTATAACCAATCTGTTGTTTGCTAATATGACTGTTGGTTATATAGGTGGATTAGAAAGTTTGAATTCAACTTGAACATTCTAAACGAGACCTTATCAAATATAAACCTGATAATTAGTATAAAAACCTCCAGGACAATGATAATAGTTGTAGAAATAGGATGCATAATAATAAAATAATGGGCAGAAAGAAGAATCGATAAAATTCTCAAATATCTGGTAACAATAATGGGAAAACGGTAAGATGAAATAACAGGCGAAAGGCTAAGAAAATCAGGAAGAATATATAATACAACGAGAAGTACTTTGTTTTTTAGGTAAGGAAGAAATTCTAAGGATTTTTAAGATGGAGTATTGATGAAGGTTGTGAGCCTACGCTTATATACGCAGTGAGAAACTGACGTTTCCCATCTTCCGTCATGTCCTGAACACTCACAGACTCTCGTTCCTCGTCTACCGGAGGAGAAACAACCGTAAAGCATGCCACTGTAAACACCCGCTCAGCAAGACCGATTGACCGTCCACAAGGCACAGTTCTATGGTGTAGCCAGATGTACAGATTGGACTTAAGTGTTGAACAAGTGTCAATTTTTAAGCGAGAATCTCTGTAGTCGCTGATGCAACTGCAACTTTCCATTACAAATTGCAACGACTATTCTATACATTCTTATTCATCAATTTATATATACGTATTATCAGTGGTGTAGTGCTAAAATTAGCTGTGCCGGAGCTCTTAGCAGGGGCGTATGCAGAAGATAATTCGGGGGGCTAATTGTACCGGGGTATGGAATACCCCCCCCCGTTAAGCGGGGGGCCGGGGACCCTCCCTTGGAATTTTTTGAAAATCAGGAACAAAATGGTGAATTTTGAGGCTCTCTGAGTACACTTTTTTACTGCTACATGTTAAAAGGTTTTCAATGCTATTTTGAGGAAAAATTCAAATTTTTGTGGGCACACGGTACACCCCCAGTACTAATACCTTCTATAGTAATAATCGAAACTACCAGATTAATTATTCGTAATATTGAACATTTTTATGTAACACAATTTATAAATAACATACTAATATTAATACAAATTTGCATTTCAGTTTCGGGGATGGGGTGGTGGGTGTCAAAATTAAAAATTTTCAGGTATAAATGAAGGGACATTTTATTTATTTAAATTAGGCTAACATAAATTGGTATGAACAAATAATAATTGTTTATTTTAGCCTATTTAGTGTTTTTAAGTACCAAGTTATAAATATCATACAAGGTTATAGAAAAAATAATTTCTTTGAGATACAGAAACATGAAAATTGTGTGACGACATCTAAAGTAGACTCCAAAATGCATCACCCTAAACCTTAGTTTCTTCTTTGTTTGGATTTTCTGCTACTCTCGTTTTTGTGCTAAAACCCAATAAAAACAAAACGTAAGTAGTCATGTTCCATTATCTATAGGTGGAGCGCCGTTCCGCCTTCAAAAGCTGTGCCGGAGCGCCGCTCCGCCCCGCTCCGGCTCCACTACACCACTGCGTATTATTTATAGTATGCCTCGACGGAGAAGAGGTCCAAATATTGGTCGGTTTAACTACAAATCAAAGACGGATGAGACAGCGACAAAATGTTGCTACAGCAACTGTTGAAGGCCCTGCAGAACATAACATGAATCATGTGTTATATGAACAAAACAACACAGGGTATAGGAATCTTCAGAATGAATTTGAAGACAATTTACGATGTCTAGAATTCTATGAAAGTGTACATTGTTCTCGAGTGTTGATGGAGCAAACATTTTTTGGTATGTGTCCGCAGTGTAAGCGAAACCCAAATAAGTTTACTGCAGTTAATCGTATGGATCCTAAAGATGTACCAATAGAACTGATGTATCTTACTTATGTAGAACAACTCTTGATAGCAAGAGTACAACCAGTGATGCGTGTGTATAGGGTGAAATCGAGAGGCTTTCCCGGTCAATAAGGTTATAAGGGAAATATTATAAATATTGGTCAAAATATAACGGAGATTGTTAGTTCCTTGCCCCCTACACCCGCTTCACTGGGCACTATAGTTGTAAGAAAGGAAAGTGTTAATGGACATCAGGATTTTCATGTGAGACGTGACAAAATTTTAGAAGACCTCAATTTTTTGAAAATGAATAATCCATTCTATAGTGATATCATCATTGATATGGAACAAATATCTCAACTTCCATTAAATGACTGTATTTATGGAATGATACCCACTGTTGATTTACCTGAGGTGAATAAAGATGAAGAGAACTTTCCTGAAGAAATTTATGAAAGTATGATCCCGGAGAATATTAGAATCACAGAAGTTGATCGACTCCGATCTGCAGTGAATAATGTAATTCCATGGCTACAAGGTACTGATATCATAATTGAATTCTCGTGCGAACGATAAGTAAGCATGGGATTTCCCGCTTTACTACCTTACGGATCTGCTGAACTAAACGATAATACTCTAGCAAGTAGTATGAAACTTACAGCACTTGAATATTTTCAATTTTTGATGCAATATAAAGACCGACGTTTTGCACAAGATCCTAGGTTCAGATTTTTTCCATTGAACACTGTTCAGCGTCATCAAGCTATTCAACGAGGGACAATGTTTGCTAGAAAATCTCATTTCATGGAACAATACAGCAACTGAGAAACACGAGTAATCCTCAGATAATAAGAAGTTTATATTATTGGTGTGGAAAAATAAGAGGATCAAAATCTTACTGGTTTCAACGAAGGGGTGAACTTGAATCAATGATTGAGCAGTGTGATAATCTTCCTACGGGTTTTTTTACTTTAAGTGCAGCTGATCTTTGGTGGCCTGATCTGGCACGACTCATGGGTTGGGTTATAATGATGAACTCCTGAATCAGTATAATCCTGTCATCGCACAAACATGGAGAGCAAATACTGGTTTTAGTATAATCACCTCCTTATACCAGGTGGTTGAATATTGTTACAACACAAATAAGCCACCCCAGTACCAGGGATAAAAAAGATAATTCTAAATGTAAAAATACTTCATATAAAACAAAATGTTTAAAAATGAATAAAATATAAATATTATGACACGACGAACGACGATATTATCCAACCCAAGTGATTGACCCAACAACAGAAAACAAAAGAAGGGAACCACGAAACATACACAAAAGAAAAAGGTGATTGACCAAACAAATAGGAACTAACTAAAGAAGGTAAGAAACCAGAACTAAAGAAGAATAAAAGGAAGTGAACAAATTCCTACGACTAAATAGAAATTAAACCAGATGAGAAGAGGAGAACCGAACCAAGATGAAGACAATTAAAGTTGAAGAAGATGAAGAGGAAGAAGAGGAAGAATGAAGAGGAGACAAAGTGAAACCAAGAAGTAACCAACACCACATATAAAAGGGAGAAATGGTATACTCAAGGATAGAATACAGTAAATAAACCCCAAATAATTATCCACTAATGAAACAAATAGTATTGTTGTAAATTGAATAACTTATATACCTGTTTTAAAACAAAAGACAATTAAAAAGTAACGTAGTGTAGAAAAGTACACTAACACAATTATTAAAGTTAGGTTTAATGAAATGTAAATAACCAAATGTCATTAATAATAAGAATTATGTTATAAAGAAATAATGAGAAATAATAGGAGAATAAGTATAGGGATTACCCACTAAGTAACACTTAATATAAACAGTGAAACAAAATAAAGTGCAATAGTGAAAGTGTAAATACCCCAAAAATAGTGAGTGTGTATCAGTGATAAACCTCTGTTAATTAAAGGTGCAGGTGATACGTGGAAATAGATATTTTCAATAATAAAAATATAATAATAAATAAGAAAACACTTAATAAATCATTGATAAACCAGTCAATGATGTGAGTGAGCTTATGAACAATCATATAATTAAGAATAATTAAAAATAGTATTTCAAATAGAGATAAGTAAAGTATGTGATATTATTCAGGGAGAAAGCCCAGGTAAAACAGTTTGTATTGACATGGAATGGAGGAAGATAGTAGTATTGAAATAAGGTTTTGCATTAAAATTAAGTATACAATGAATAAAACACCCCATGTTAGAAGGGAAATAAATTAAATGAGTTTGAAGGAAGTGATGATGTTTATCACTCAAAGTAATAGCAAAAGAATGAAATTAATGTTAAAACCAACAGTAACTAATAACTTATAAAGAATTGTTTGTTTCAATGTTATGAATAGGATATGGCTGAAAGGAACTTGCAGTCCATAAGCCTAATTGTTATATTTCAAAATATGTATAATGAAAACTGTATTGAATAGTAATTAAAACACAAACAGAATCAAAACACAACACAAACAAATATAATAACAAAGTGAAGCCCATCAGGCTGAATTAAAATGTAATTTAAAAGAAATAAATAAAATACCATCATGGCTACTTTTGGCTATGAAAACGTCTAACTGTCAGACACACACAAATGTCAATTGTAACAAATTCACAAGGAAATTTACTAATCTAAGACCAGTAAATGGCCAGTAATTATATGTAAATCATGTTAAAAGAGAAATGTTATTATAAAAGTTTAATTTAAAAGAGTTATGTAATTTATCAGATGTCAAATAATTAGACTAAAGTTAATGTATAATAGAATATGACCTTATGAGGTATCATTTTAAACTTTGAAAGGAAAGAAATATAATAGTGATATTATTTATTACCCCAAAAGGAAGATAGAGGAATAAAATCATTAAGAAAATACATAATAAATTTGAATAAACATTCAAATCTCATAACAATGCTTTTGAAAGAGGTCTTAACCAATCAAAGGATTTCTGTTACCATAGAAACGGGCCGTTGAATACTAATTTTCCGTTAAAATTATTAGACTTGAAAAAATGACGCGTGGGTAAGCGGCACGCAAAATTGCGATGACTGAAATTTTACATTAAATAGTTAAAAAGACGTTCAGAGGTTGACAACAAGAACCAAAGACGTATAGATGCAGAACTACCAAGATTAAACGATGTCCTTGAACCAAATCACAAGAAATTGAATAGCAGAAAGTCCCAAGACGAGATAGAAGAAGATGCCCGAAGCCTAAAACCCGCCCAAAATTGCAGAATTTCCACTACCCCAGATGACAACATATCAACACTGTCTGAACTGATAAGTATCCAATAAATTCCTTTCTCCCAGAAACCAAATTACTTTAATTATGTCTCAAAAACAATCAAAATTTCTCACTATTAAACAGAATTAATTTTCTTTCAAAGGTTTAATGCATAATCAACTTACGTAAAAACATTTGTTAATTAAAATATTACCTCGCATTAGTGTGCGAATTTTGTAACAAATAATACTACACTACCGAACAATTTGTAAAAACACTTTATACTCTTTAAGTACGTATAAGGTATGGTAGTGTACTTTTTAATGTAACCAACTTTTATGTCTTATTTTATAATCCAAAGGACCCCAGATTTTGAACAGATTAATATTTTGTATGTAAGCAGAGGCCATGATGGCATTGAAATAATTTGTTTCAAAACCAAGTTCGCCAACACTGGGATGTATGTTTCATGTTCTAAGCCGGAGCAATTTTTTATTAAACCATTTATAATCCTTTTGTCATATTAATTAATGACTGAATTTGCATTAAAATTACAGTAGAGAGTATTACCATCGTTTTATTTCATAGGACGTTGTAGAATATATGTGTGTTAGCAATTTTTATTCAGTAACCAACTAGCGCTCGTCACGAGTGGACAATACGGCAACCTGTACAGCGGCGGGAACCATTCGAACGCTCCAGCCGCCAACGCATAATTTAATTGTTTTAATATAAACAATTTGGCGCCACCCGGGATTCGCAACCCCTATGAATTAACAGGTAGGTTGTACTGGTAATTTAGACCACGCTACAGACTTCAGTAGTGACAACTATTATTGTAACGACCGGTGTGAGGCGAACACACCACATTAATACTTATACACATAATAAACAAGTGTAAACATTTTATACAAAGGTACGACCGAGTCTTCGAGATCGTTACAGATTGACGATTCCAACGTGAAGATTAAATAAGAAGGACGTCACTCACATTTACTCGTTACATATTGGCGCCCAACGCGGGGCTGAAAACGAAGGACGTAACCATATTTCTATAGTTACATATTGGCGACCAGCAACGTGAGGCTAGAAAGGACAACTAGCGGCGGTTATGAATAGACATAGTATGGTCACGAGGCTCAAAGGTAAGGAAGCATTAAACCAAGAAGAAAACCAAGAAGAAATGGAAGAAGTTGAGGAAATAGAGGTTGAGGAAACAATTGGAGAATTGTTGGAAGAGAATCCACAGGAGGACCAACTGGAAAATCCAAATCCACCTGAACCAGAAATAGAAGCAGAAATAACGGTAAACAACCAACCAGTCAAACCAACAGAAGAAACGAAATTAGATAGCACGATGAAGTTCATGATGGAACAATTTGGACAAATGAATAAAAAATTAGAGTCAGGCAAGGAAAATTTGAATAAAAAATTAGAGTCATTACAAGAGTGAAGAAAGGAAGACAAGGAAGATTTGAATAAAAAACTGGAAAAACTGGACCAAAACAGTGAAAAATTGAAGAAGCAAATGAAGGAGAGCATAGAATTTCTGAATAACAAAATGGAGAGCAACCATGAAACCCTGAAGAGAAGTCAGGAGACATTGGAAAAGAAGAGCGAAGAGCTGAAGAGTGAGATAAAAAAGGATTTTGAAATAGTCAATAACACGATCGAAAAAGTAATGAAACGCTCCTACGACAAATGAAGGAAGATGGTGAGAAGAACAGAGAAGAATTAAGATTCATGCTAGTAGAGTTTCGTGAAGAAGTCAAACGGACAAAAACAGGGATGAATAAGAGATGGGAAGAAACAAGTTACCCAGTAAATCACCTTCAAGAAACTTTAGATAGTGATTTCAAACAATTGAATGAAACACTAGGCAGCACTTCTGGAAGTATCAAAGAAACGTTGAATGAGAACAGGGAACCGAGTAATCAGAAAATAACACAGAAGGAGATGGAAACTGTAGAAGAAACAAGTGTATTGTTTTCTGAAAATAAAGATAACAATGACACCAAGAAAATTAAACACATAAAAACCAACAGTAGAAGAGTAAAGAAGAATCAAATCATTAAGAAGATTAAGAAAACAGAGGAAAGGAGAAAGGTATATAAAAGGAAACTCATCAAAACACGAGAAGAAGTGGAGATGATGAAGAACGGACTCATCGATATGTTTAATCTGCCCCTTACCTACCAAAGTAAATTAATAAAATATAAAGATTGTAGGAGGACTCTGAGGGAAATTATAAAAGGAATTCACAACCAACCAGTAGATGAAAATTTCAGCAAATCTATGCTTAGATGGAAGATGCCAGAAATAGAAATGACTGACAACAAAACAGAGTATAACAAATTAAGAAGGTCAATAAAACACTGGAACACACCAGAAATGGAAATACCGAATAAAAAAGCAAAAATAACATTAATGAGAGAGGCACAATTAACTTCTCTGATTAATTGACAAACTAATCAAATGATGGAAGTAAACATAAATACTACGGAACATATGGTATTAGAGGAATTATGGTACAAGACGGAGGAGACCTATTTCACCAGTAAGGAAATAGTTATACACACCCAGATTATCCGAACCACAAGTGCAGAAGAACTGATGGACCATGGGTAAACTAAGCGAAGATACCACAAACCAAGAAAAGGGACTGATCTTCGAATTACTGACCAAGCAACCCAATGGAAAAGAAGGAAGTATTAAAGTTAAATTAGACCAATAAAAATCACCAAGACAAGAAATGACAACGACAAAGACGAATTAAATGAGAAAAAACTAAAACCGTAATAAATAAATTAAAAAAAAATCATCCAGAATAAATGTTGTACATCTGACATTTGAAGGAGAAGAGGGGAAGAACAACGAAGTGTCGAACAAAAAAGGAGAAGGCAATAACCAGGAAAGAAAAGGAGAAGTCAACTTACAAAAGTATAAATAATAAGGTCCAGTGTATAGTAATAGGAATAGTAATATGTATATAGTACGATAAATGACCATACGTTATCACAAAAGATAATGGTAATAACACTTACCAGATAAGCAATGTAAATACAAGAAAAATAAAGGGAGTTTACAACCAAACTTCAATAAAAAGGTTTTATGAAGAAGAATAAAATAACTAGAAATGAAATAAATATATTTCAAAATTCCAAAAGAGATTGTAAGAGCAACTTACTCAATTATTTAGATGATATATGCGGAATAAAAAGAAGTAATATAAAGGAATAATAAGGTAAAAACCAAAGGAATCAGTTACACAAATTCCTTTCAATTTAAATCAACTTACAGTCTAATAAAAGATTGATATATGAAGTATGAAATAAAAAAGTGAGATAATAAGGAATAAGTTACACATTCCTATATAATATAAAAGTAAGAATCACAAACTTACGATAATAATTAAACAAAAAATAACTAAAAAGGAATACGCTACAAACATTCCTTTAAAGTAAGAAAAATTAACTTACAAAGAATTATCAAAAATGATATTTAATACAAAATAAAATAAACAAAAATAAAATCAAGCTCAAATTACTGAGATAAATACCTGAACTTATAATGAATCAAATGTATTCAAAGAAAAAAAAAAAAATCTGAACTGGTACAAGAAAGAGAAGTTATGTATGAATCAAATATACAAGCTATGGCTAAAGCAGAATATTGCTAAATAACCAAGAAAAGAATAGAAATGTCTAAGATAATTAAAATGATCACCATGAGCATTGAAAACAAAATAATGAAAAGTGAGATATGATGAAATTAACATATGAATAAATGTAAAAACAATCAAGTGTATGAGCAAATGATAGTATATAGTTAAGGTATAGCGGAAGGAAGAATGAGTAAAAAGCCAAAGTGATCTAAAAACAAACCACAAGGTGGACAATCCCAAAGTATATTATTATTATTTTTGTTATTAATTTAAGTCACAAGTTGACAAAAAGAGTATTTAAGATTGACTGTTGATAAGTCCAGCAATCCAAATGAACTGAGCAGAGATGATGCTCCTCTGGTCTCAGAAAAAATGAGTAGTAATGGGAGAAACCAGCTACTATAAAAGTTAGGGAAAAAATTGTGTATAAGGGAAAATGCACCAATGGAAATAAATAAAAACAGATCCAAATAAAATGGAATGAATTAAGTAAGAAGAGATATAAAGAATGGAGAAACAAACCAGAAAGAAAAGGAAACAGATTATATCTATAACTGATAATTTCATAAAAAACTATGCTAGTGTTTTATTAAAATGATCAATTTTAGAGGAGAGGCATTATGTTACAACACAAATAAGCCACCCCAGTACCAGGGATAAAAAAGATAATTCTAAATGTAAAAATACTTCATATAAAATAAAATGTTTAAAAATGAATAAAATATAAATATTATGACACGACGAACGACGATATTATCCAACCCAAGTGATTGACCCAACAACAGAAAACAAAAGAAGGGAACCACGAAACATACACAAAAGAAAAAGGTGATTGACCAAACAAATAGGAACTAACTAAAGAAGGTAAGAAACCAGAACTAAAGAAGAATAAAAGGAAGTGAACAAATTCCTACGACTAAATAGAAATTAAACCAGATGAGAAGAGGAGAACCGAACCAAGATGAAGACAATTAAAGTTGAAGAAGATGAAGAGGAAGAAGAACCAAGAAGTAACTAACACCACATATAAAAGGGAGAAATGGTATACTCAAGGATAGAATATTGTAAATAAACCCCAAATAATTATCCACTAATGAAACAAATAGTATTGTTGTAAATGAAATAACTTATATACCCGTTTTAAAACAAAAGACAATTAAAAAGTAACGTAGTGTAGAAAAGTACACTAACACAATTATTAAAGTTAGGTTTAATGAAATGTAAATAGCCAAATGTCATTAATAATAAGAATTATGTTATAAAGAAATAATGAGAAATAATAGGAGAAATAAGTATAGGGATTACCCACTAAGTAACACATAATATAAACAGTGAAACAAAATAAAGTGCAATAGTGAAAGTGTAAATACCCCAAAAATAGTGAGTGTGTATCAGTGATAAACCTCTGTTAATTAAAGGTGAAGGTGATACGTGGAAATAGATATTTTCAGTAATAAAAATATAATAATAAATAAGAGAACACTTAATAAATCATTGATAAACCAGTCAATGATGTGAGTGAGCTTATGAACAATCATATAATTAAGAATAATTAAAAATAGTATTTCAAATAGAGATAAGTAAAGTATGTGGTATTATTCAGGGAGAAAGCCCAGGTAAAAACAGTTTGTATTGACATGGAATGGAGGAAGATAGTAGTATTGAAATAAGGTTTTGCATTAAAATTAAGTATACAATGAATAAAACACCCCATGTTAGAAGGGAAATAAATTTAATGAGTTTGAAGGAAGTGATGATGTTTATCACTCAAAGTAATAGCAAAAGAATGAAATTAATGTTAAAACCAACAGTAACTAATAACTTATAAAGAATTGTTTGTTTCAATGTTATGAATAGGATATGGCTGAAAGGAACTTGCAGTCCATAAGCCTAATTGTTATATTTCAAAATATGTATAATGAAAACTGTATTGAATAGTAATTAAAACACAAACAGAATCAAAACACAACACAAACAAATATAATAACAAAGTGAAGCCCATCAGGCTGAATTAAAATGTAATTTAAAAGAAATAAATAAAATACCATCATGGCTACTTTTGGCTATGAAAATGTCTAACTGTCAGACACACACAAATGTCAATTGTCACAAGTTCACAAGGAAATTTACTAATCTAAGACCAGTAAATGGCCAGTAATTATATGTAAATCATGTTAAAAGAGAAATGTTATTATAAAAGTTTAATTTAAAAGAGATATGTAATTTATCAGATGTCAAATAATTAGACTAAAGTTAATGTATAATAGAATATGACCTTATGAGGTATCATTTTAAACTTTGAAAGGAAAGAAATATAATAGTGATACTATTTATTACCCCAAAAGGAAGATAGAGGAATAAAATCATTAAGAAAATACATAATAAATTTGAATAAAAATTCAAATCTCATAACAATGCTTTTGAAAGAGGTCTTAACCAATCAAAGGATTTCTGTTACCATAGAAACGGGCCGTTGAATACTAATTTTCCGTTAAAATTATTAGACTTGAAAAAATGACGCGTGGGTAAGCGGCACGCAAAATTGCGATGACTGAAATTTTACATTAAATAGTTAAAAAGACGTTCAGAGGTTGACAACAAGAACCAAAGACGTATAGATGCAGAACTACCAAGATTAAACGATGTCCTTGAACCAAATCACAAGAAATTGAATAGCAGAAAGTCCCAAGACGAGATAGAAGAAGATGCCCGAAGCCTAAAACCCGCCCAAAATTGCAGAATTTCCACTACCCCAGATGACAACATATCAACACTGTCTGAACTGATAAGTATCCAATAAATTCCTTTCTCCCAGAAACCAAATTACTTTAATTATTTCTCAAAAACAATCATATTTTATCACTATTAAACAGAATTAATTTTCTTTCAAAGGTTTAATGCATAATCAACTTACGTAAAAACATTTGTTAATTAAAATATAACCTCGCATTAGTGTGCGAATTTTGTAACAAATAATACTACACTACCGAACAATTTGTAAAAACACTTTATACTCTTTAAGTACGTATAAGGTATGGTAGTGTACTTTTTTAATGTAACCAACTTTGATGTCTTATTTTATAATCCAAAGGACCCCAGATTTTGAACAGATTAATATTTTGTATGTAAGCAGAGGCCATGATGGCATTGAGATAATTTGTTTCAAAACCAAGTTCGCCAACACTGGGATGTATGTTTCATGTTCTAAGCCGGAGCAATTTTTTATTAAACCATTTATAATCCTTTTGTCATATTAATTAATGACTGAATTTGCATTAAAATTACAGTACAGAGTATTACCATCGTTTTATTTCATAGGACGTTGTGGAATATATGTGTGTTAGCAATTTTTATTCAGTAACCAACTAGCGCTCGTCACGAGTGGACAATACGGCAACCTGTACAGCGGCGGGAACCATTCGAACGCTCCAGCCGCCAACGCATAATTTAATTGTTTTAATATAAACAATTTGGCGCCACCCGGGATTCGCAACCCCTATGAATTAACAGGTAGGTTGTACTGGTAATTTAGACCACGCTACAGACTTCAGTAGTGACAACTATTATTGTAACGACCGGTGTGAGGCGAACACACCACATTAATACTTATACACATAATAAACAAGTGTAAACATTTTATACAAAGGTACGACCGAGTCTTCGAGATCGTTACAGATTGACGATTCCAACGTGAAGATTAAATAAGAAGGACGTCACTCACATTTTCTCGTTACAATATGTATCCAAATATGCTTCAAAGTCAGAACCTCCTTCAAAAAATTTGACGGAAATGTTTCAAGGAATCGTTGAATCGAGAGCCCCGGATGAAGAATCTCGTCGAGCATATACAAGTTTGATGATACGAGTGATCGGAGAAAGAGACGTCGGAGCTTGCGAAATATGTCATTTACTCCCTGGAATTCCACTGTATCAATGTACCAGAACTTTTAGAATACTTGTCATAACAATAGAAGACTATGTTGCAATTAATGGAACCAATAGTGAAAATGACAGTAATTCATTCATTCAGTTTTATAGTAATAGACCACTAGACATGGAAGAAATAATATTATCCGATGTTGCTAAAAAAATTTCTAAGGGAAGAAATAATTCAATTAGCACAAACAGAAAAGAAAGAATTGTACAAGTTTTCCCTAAAGTAAACAACAATACCAATGCAGTCAATACTGAATTATATTGTAAACAAAAGTTGATTTTACATAAGCATTGGCGTAATGAAGAAGACTTGAAAAGTACAGATGAAACATGGTTCATGGCTTATACTCGACAAAATTTTGAACAGCTTCACAAACAATTACACATATCTTTAATTACTGAAGAAACTGATATTTATCAGGATAATTATAACAAGTTTGATATTTTTGACGATAGAGACTGGATGGCTATAGCAGCAGTAATGCCTAATCCACTACCAACTCATGTTGGTCTAGGTAATCGTGATATCGATTTACTTCATAATTGGGAAGCAGCCTATTACAAATATCCAGATGTAAAGAATAAAACTTCTTTCATCGAAAGGATTCGAGAAACATTTGGGAATCAGTATGATTCTCATGAATCATACAATGTTATTTTCAACGACCAACAAAATAAGATATTATCTTTTGTGACGGCAGCGGTATGCGAACATCTGCTCTCCGGTACCAGCGGTGGACACAGCGAGCCAATCCGGCATCAGCGTTCGGAGCTAGCCAATCAGCGATCCCGGTTAGTTAATAAACCCGGGTCGGCAGAAAATTTTACGCACTCTTCATCGCCACGCCATCGGACGCACTTCATCTCCTCTCCTCTTTCGGACGACATCGACGCGGAGTCAGCCGGAAGGAACGGCCGAAGAATAGAACCGGCGTTCTTGCGTCTTCGCCCTCCAGTTCCGCGCCAGCGATGGATTTCGCTGGGCCGGCAGCCGACTCTACAACCGGTGCCGGAAGAAGAGGAGGACTGCAGTACGCCACGAACAGCGGGCGCAGCCGCCGAACATCTCAGCGCGGCACGACCAACATCAGCTTTCTCGCCACCAGGTCCTTTTTAGGGCCACCAAAAACACTAGAGTGTACGATTGGCGCCATTTGTCATGCAGCAAGCCTTTTGTCCTGTGACACTTTCTTAGAATATCAGCTAATTGACTATGATGATTGCAATCAAAGACTTGCAATTATTCAGGGAAAAGCTGGAACTGGTAAAAGCTGTGTAATTAATGAAATAGTTAGGAGAATTAATTCATATTTTGGCTGCGATACAACTCTTTTAATGGCTCCTACTGGTGTGGCAACTAACAATATTGCTGTTCAAACTATTCATTCAGCTCTAAGAATAAATGCTTCAAAGAGGGGGAGGAACTTTCAAAGATTTAGAAGGTGAATCCAAAATTTCTTTTGAAGAAGAATTGAAAGATGTGAGGTTCGTTATTACTGATGAAGCCAGTATGTTGGGTTTGAATTTGTTATTCAAAGTGGATATGCGACTCAAACAAGCAAAGCAGCGTCCTTCAGCTGTTCCTTTTGGTGGCCTTTTGCGTGTATTTAGTCGGTGATTGGTCCCAACTTCCACCGGTTTGTGACAGGAGTCTTTACAATATTGGTAATAATGGTCAGACCATTCAATCGAATATTTTATATAAACAGTTCAAAAAAGTTTTCTTTTTAACGGAGATTACGAGACAACAAGGTGATGATCAACAAAATTTCAGAGAGACTTTAAATAGAGTCGCAAATGGAACAATCACTGAACAAGATTATCAGCTCTTATCTAAAAGATTTTATGTAAACAATATCGGGGACAATTTCAAAGATACTGTCTGTATAATGTCGAAAAATGCTGATATCGAACGCTTTAATTATGAAAAACTAGAAAGCAATAAACAACCCGTGGCTCTAATCAATGCAATCCATAATTGCCCAGAAGCCTCTCTAGTAAAATCTGACGATGCTCAGGGATTATTTGCCCAATTACGTTTATGTAAAGGTGCTCGAGTTACCCTTAGAAGAAATCTTTGGGTCACCAAAGGACTAGCGAACGGTTCAGTTCCGACAGTAACTGATATTATTTATGACCCGGCAGTTGAATGCGAAAATTATAACAAACACATGCCAATATGTATACTCGTATCTTTCGAAAAATATACAGGACCAGTTCTGTACGAGAATTCAATACCCATTGTACCAGTAGTGGCATCTTTCAAGAAAATTGAAATTTCTTGTACTCGCAAACAATTTCCGTTAATGTTAGCATATGCTGTTCGTATACATAGATCGCAAGGGATAACATTAGATAAGGCAATTGCTAATTTAGGAGACAATGAATTTCAGGTTGGATTAACGTATGCTCTTTCAATAGTAAAAACATTAGAAGGATTATTATTAAAACCGGCGTTTAATTTTGATAGACTGCTAAAAATTAATAGAAGCCCATCAATGGTTGATCGTAGAGATGAATTGCAAAGGTTGTGGAATATGTCTAATGACAATTAATGTATATTGTACTATAATGTAGTGTATTCAATATAAAATGTGTATCATAAAATTGTATATATTTTGTTGATTGTAAGAATATTTTTGTAATATTATTGTAATAATATTACAAATCTATTTATCTAACGCATCAAAGACGGTTGATTGTAAAAATATTAAACAAACAGAATTATCACTGTTGCACACCACTATAGAAAAATTATTCCGAATAGCGCTTTCAAGCTTCTCAGCTCATCGTCAGATCGGAAATCCGATTTTCCGGTCTGACGATGAGCTGAGAAGCTTGAAAGCGCTAATCAGAATAATTTTTCTATAGTGGTGTGCAACAGTGATAATTCTGTTTGTGATTATAACCACTAACACAACTTTCTTAATTAAACTTCTGTAAAAATATTGATAAATAAATTATTACGAATATCAAATGATCCGCCCAATTGTGTCAGTGACACTCCTAGTATGATTTAATGAACTGTCTGACAGTATGTTTCATTGTATAATGATTATTCTGATATTATTGTATGTTCAGTATTATTCCTGCTGTATTGGGATTTAAAATGTATTATGATCAATTTTGTATTAGCGATTTGTTTTTAATGGCAATGTCTTTAAGATTTGAACGATAAAGATAATGTTACATTCGTGACTGTTCTACATCTCACAGAGGTCTATGGATTAAACAAATGAAATCAGTGTCTGTATCAGTATCTGTTTCAGTTGTCAACAGTATTAATGTAGGTTTTTAATACCTATACGATTCAATGTGCACCACATTAGGTCTCAATTAGTTGTGTTTCGTATTAAAAATTGTATCTTTATTATAGTAGGCCTATAATAAATTAAAACGATACAACGTTATTAAATGTAAGCGTGTCGTGCCACACGTTGACGGGCGACAAAATTATATCAATATAAATAACGTGTATGTGTAATTGAGGTTCAGGTGTAATTATAATAAGAGTACTCTTTTTAGGAATCGTAATATGTTTCCATTTATTAATTTAAACAAACATAAAAAAAATAATAATATAAAAATAATGATTAATTCGCCATACGATATCCATTATCTATGGTTTCAAAGTTTCTTTACTTGCCGTGTTATCATCACAAACATATATCTTATATTCTAGATATTACATTACAAATTTTAATTAAAAACTTTTCTTCATTATACTACGATTTCTTGACTACTCAGTCTAAATGTGTCCTTTTTTTTAAAAATTGTTAATACATTCTTATTCTATATTTTCTTTATACCTTTTTACGGCTTTATAATCATTTTAACACAATTACTACTACTACTACTACTCTCCAGCACTACAGCCCATGGTGAGCCCTGGCTTCCGCTACGACCCGTCTCCACTCATCTCTGTCCATTGCCCTCAGTCTTCAGTTCCTAATGCCCATCTTTCTCAGATCTTCTTCCACATCCTACTGCCATCTTCTTCGAGGCCTGCCTCTTCTTCTTTTGCCCGATATCGTTCCACTTAATATAGTTTTGGGCATCCTCGTAACATTCCTACGGGATACGTGTCCCAGCCATCTAATTCTAGCTGATTTTATGTGCCTCACCAGGTCTTGTCCACCAATCAACTCATTTATCTCACTGTTATTTCGGATCCTATACATATTCCTTTCCTTCACCGGTCCAAATATCTGTCTCAATATTCTTCTTTCAAAAATTCTTAGAGGGCTTATATCCTTATTTACGAGAGTCCATGTCTCGGATGCATAAGCAACAACAGGTCTGATCAGTGTTTTATATAACATCAGTTTGGTTCTTGGAGTTAGAAGCTTTGATTTCAGTAATGATTGGTTTGCATAGTAGGCTCTATTGCCGGTTATGATTATATTTACTATTTCGCTGCTCACTCGGTTTTCATTATTCAGAATAACACCTAGGTACTTAAATTCTGTAACTCCTTGGAAACAGTAATGGCCTGTGTGAAGGTCTAGCAGTTCTCTATTTTCCTTCGCAGACACTTTCATGTATTTTGTTTTAGCCTCATAGACTTCCAAACCAATTTTGCTTACTTCCCTCTCCATTTCAATAAAGGTATCTTTTAATACATTTTTGTTCCTGGCTACCAGCACAATATCATCCGCATATGCTCCTAGTTGCCTTGTCCTTTTGAAGATGTGTCCTCTGAAGTCTATCTTATTTATAGCATAATGTAGTACCAAATTGAAGAGGGTTGCAGATAGTGCATCACCCTGCTTTACTCCAGTACCAACCGTAAAATCTCGGCTTTTGTTTCTTCCCAGAACTACTTTCCCTTTGAAATCTTTCAGACTGAGCAGTACCAGTCTCACAAACTTTTGAGGTACTCCCAATTCTTCCAATGCTATTCGCAACATTTTTCGATTTACACTATCGAAGGCTTGCCTAAAATCTATAAACAGTATATGGAGGTCAATACCATATTCGAAACATCTTTCGAGTGACTGCCTCATGAGGAAAATTTGATCGACTGTGCTCCGGTCGGCTCTAAATCCACTTTGATGTTCACCTAGGATTTCCTCTGCATAAACATTTAGCCTATCAAGGAGAATCATGGAAAATATCTTATAGACACAGCTTAGCAGTGTTATGCCCCTATAATTACTGCATAGAGTTTTATCTCCTTTTTTAAAAACTGGGCATATTACTCCAGTCTTCCAGTCATTTGGCATTGTCTCTTCCTCCCATACACTACATACTATATCATGAATTTGTGCAGTTAGTGCTCCACCGCCTTTTTTGATCAGTTCAGGGCTAAGCTGATCTTCGCCAGGCGCTTTCCCGTTCTTTAGTCGATTAATTGCTCTTCTCACTTTCTCAACTGAGGGAATTTCTACATATGGTTCTGGACCTATTCTTACATTCTCTTCTACAGTCTCCATTGTGTCAGGCTTATTTAATATTTCTTCAAAATATTCAGCCCATCTGTTGAGGATCAGCCTGTCTTCTGCTATTAGTTTTCCATCTTTGTCTTTGCAGATATTTAGCTTTGGTTGGTAACTTCTGTTTATACTTCTTACCTCATTATACAGGTTTTTTGTTTTCTTCGGTTCTGATAATTCCTCTATTTTACGCTCCTTCTCCTTCATGTATTCTCTTTTTTTTCTTACATAAATGGTTTGCCTCGCGTCTGCTAGCTCTATATCGGTCACTATTCTGTCTAGTGTTTCTCTCCAACATTTTCCTTCTGCATTCATTCTTTTTCTGTATAGTTTCTCTGCACTCGTCATCAAACCATTCGGACTATTTTCTCCTTTTCACACCTACTATCTCTCTAGCCGCCCCTATAAGAGCTTCTTTCATGTTTGTCCACTTTTCTTCAATATTATTGATTTCCTCATCAAGTTTGTTAGTTATCATTAGTTGGTATTGACCACAGCAATGACCATCGTTAAGTTTATCGACATCCCATTTCATTCTTTTCTCTCCTTTATCTCTTTGCATCATAGCTAGCTTTTCTCTGACCACTGCTCTCACCAGATAGTGACCAGTATCACAGTTTGGACCTCTCATTGCTCTAGTGTCTACTACAGAGGTAGCATGCCTTTTGCTAACAAGGACATGATCAATTTGATTCATTAGATCAGTCCCAGGGGCTCTCCATGTCCCTAAGTGGATTCTTTTATGATCAAAACTGGTGCTTTTTATGATCATTCCGCATGCTGTAGCGAACTCTGCAAGCATTCTTCCATTGTCACTGGATTCATTGTGCAGGGAGAATTTCCCAGCAACGCCCTTCAGAAAATTCTCTTTTCCAATCTTAGCATTAAAGTCCCCCAGAATGATAACTAAGTCGTATTTTGGGACTGCTCCGTACACTCTTGTTAATTTTCCATAAAATTCCTCCTTCTCTTCATCTGATTTATCCTCAGTTGGTGCATGTACTGATGTGAGTGTTATATTTCTGAAATGGCCTTTCATTCTTAGCTTGCATATTCTATCAGATATTGGTTCAATTCCAGTTACCCTGTCAGATATTTTCTTGTTCATTATGAACCCAGTCCCAAACTATCTATGGTTTCAAAGTTTCTTTACTTGCCGTGTTATCATCACAAACATATATCTTTTATTCTAGATATTATATTATAAATTTTAATTAAAAACTTTTCTTCATTATACTATGATTTCTTGACTACTCAGTCTGAATGTGTTTTTTTTTTAAATTGTTAATATATTCTCATTCTATATTTTCTTTATACCTTTTTACGGCTTTATAATTATTTTAACACAATTAATTGATTATTTTCAATGACTCTACGTTATGTGCTTTTACTAAGAAAAAGTTAAATAAATTAATTACTTGTTCATTTTCCAAGCAAGGATTTAACTTATCGTTACATTGACTGTTCATTCATTAAACAAAAATAATTAAAGAATATTCTGATTACACATAAATTACATTGGTTTTATTTCTACCTACATACTTATTATTTACTCTTACAAAAACGTTTTGTATTTGTTTTCTTTTTATTAAAGTCTTTCAATCTCTTTCTCTATGATAATTATATATTGGTTTTTCGTCACCTTAAATTCTGCAGAGTTGTCCCATGTCCTCCAGTTATTCCGTCGGTTCGCTCCTCCTGGATGTCCTCTTGTCCTCACTGCTCGTCCCTCGTCTCTCGTCCTGCATGGTACATTGGCTGCTGTAGATTATGATGACATGTTGCTCTGGATCTGTAGCTGTTATGATAGAACCGGTCTAGTCCTCTGCGTCTCGTTCCTCTGCTAGTCGTTCTCTCGTCCTCTGTCAGGAGTTGATGTTCTTAGTTGTTGACTGCTTGTAGACGTCCGACGATTTCTTTGTTACGGTACTTTTTAATTATTGTTTTCATTAATACTTTAAATCAAAACATTTGCCGTAATACTTTATAAGTTAAGCTTAAAAAAAAATCATACTGATGTTAGACCTAACGTCTAACTTTGTCCAAAGTAGTTAAAAAATTCGCGTCTCGGACGGACATAGCGTACCGCCGCGACTGAGGATTGTTAGAAGAGAGAGATTAGCTCTCCTGGGCTTCTATTTATATTCACCAAGAAAACTACAGCTGTCGATTCAGGAATCAGCCTGTCGACAGTTGAACCATGGCATGATAGCCCCCATTCTCGTCTCATTTCACATAATTGCACTTTTTCGCCAATCGGACTGTTTAACGCAGATTTCACGGCGATAAAATATTGTCTAATTTAATGACCTATGTGATGTGCAATTATCACGATGCAATTACACCACTAGTGTAATTATAATGCTTTAAAAATCGCACTAGATTCGCACTGATTGTCCGAATTACGTAAAATTCGCACTGCACTTGTGCCTGATTTTTACACATTTTTAGAAGTTTTACCTTCTCGCTAACATTTATGGTTTGCTTAATATTAAATATATTCTTAATTTAGCATTGACTTGGGGTGACGTTGCAAACTTTCAGGATCAAACAGGCTTCACGCACACACACTATTTACTTGTATACACACATGCAGTGGTAATCGCGTGATGTTTACCTGTTGGTTCCTGCTTGAAAGCCAGCTTCCAATCTTACACCTGCTCGTCTATTATTATTATTGAAATTAACTTAAATATTTATTTTATATTATTCATTACAGCCTATGCTTGTATTGTCGCATTATTCCTCTACTTGGTAAAAAAAAATTTTTTTTTAATTTATTTATTAAAATATTTATTTTTCTATCATTAGACATCCTACATTTTTATATTTCATATTACTTAAATATTTTTTTTATTTTTATTTATACACTACTATCCATGATAATGAATATTAATTGTTCAAATTTCCTTAGTTGGAGGGTAAAACAAGTCTAGTTTCTATCTTTCCTCCCTACGTGTTGCTAACAATGCATAAACGTAGCCGCTTCTTCCCATTGTTCTACTTCAATCTGGTTCTACTGACCTATTTATTTATATATTTTCTTACGTATAAAACCTTTTACATGAACTTGCATTCTTGCACTGATAAACATTTTGCATCTTAACATATTATGCCATTCTTCCATCTGAAATTTTACATTATCTTAATCATACATTCTTACCATACTTTCCTTAACCCTTTTCTTAGCCTATTATTCCAATCTTCATTCTTACATTACTTCTCTAATACATTACTTCTCTAATACATTACTTATACAATACCTTAATTCTTATTACCTTTTATTACATTTCTTTAACATTACCTTTCTGATCGCTAATAATTTCTTCATCATTACCTGACATACACTTCCGTAACAGAATACTCTTTTAGTGTGTCGCATGATCGTTTACAGATGAACTGCCTTAGAAAACAACGATATTTTACTCGTAGTCCTAATTTCTAAGTAGCCTCTGTCCTTTTGACTTTTCACTCTCGCTTTCTTCTGTGTCCTTGTATCTCCATTAAGTGTGAAGTTTTCGCTTGATCAGCCGTTCTGATAATTATACATTTATTGCTCATCTCTAATCCTTCTTCATATTAATAACAACATTGATAATAACATTCCTTTACAATCATTCCTTACACTAACATTAACATTTACATTCCTTACCATTTATAATACATTTCCTACCTTTCTTTGAACATACTTTTATTTAGCATAACATTCTTTATTATTTAATTCCTTATTTCTTTCCACTAATATTTCTTTTTATTTGCAATCATAACCTTAATAAATAACAAATCTTAATTATACTCTTATCTTTTACACATATTATTTCTTATTAATTTAACTCCTTTTCTTATTATTAATAATTAATAGTAATATTATTATTCATTTATTTAAAAATAATTATTCATTCACATTCGGGTATCGAGTGTGGTTCTGTTTACACTCCCCCTAGTTTAGCATTGTTCCTTTGACGTGTACTCACCGCCGTGCTTACCATTGTTCTCACCCTCGTGTAAACAACGTCCGCATTTCATTGTATTACTGCGACGTCCGGTTTGACCGTGGAAGTCACCTGTTCATAGGACAACGTTTTGATCTTACTTGTTGACCACACAGAATTTCCCCTCTTTCTCTCGTTCTCTCCGCATTGCTGCTCTTGCTGAACGCATTCCTTAGTAGTTCGTATGCGTTTTACATACATAATAGTGGAACATTCTTTTGTGCGTCGTTTATGATAATATTCATCGTAGTTACTATAATTACAGTTATAATTATCGTTCGCTTTATATTTCTCGTGTGTCAACCTAACATCATATTTATCACAAGTCTGCGTAGTATTTCGTATAAATAATTTACTACGTTTCTCATTAGGCCTACCGTGATATTTACCTACGTAAGTGTGGTGTCTTAAGTGTATACCCTTGTAATTATGTGCTTTACTAGTGTGCGTGTGTCGCACAATTGGGATATCGTTATTAATAAGGTACGTTTTATTAACCTTTATTTTCTTCTCTTCCTTAATGTTAATTACTTCTTTATGATTATCGTTATTAATTACGAACGTATTTTCAACTATTATGAATTCTTTCCACACCATCCTTTCACATATTAACTCCGTTTGTTTATCAATTATTTCACAGACATTTTCTGTGATCGTGTCAATACGTAAGTTGGTATCAACAATTTTTTCTGTTAATTCTTTTAGACTCTCCGTGATTTTTATGGGTCCTGTTTAAAATTTTCAGTCTGTTGTTCTAATTAATTTTCTAAACTTTCTGTTTGATTCTTATTAAATTATTTTAATTCGTCTATTCTAGCATTTAAATTTTCGGTCTGTTTATTTAAATTTTCTGTCTGTTTTGTGCTTAATTCATCGACCCAGGCACGCATCATTGTCTGGAAGGCCTCCATATCTAAGTTTCCCGGAGTCGTCATGTCGAATTATTAAAAAAAATATTTATTTATAATATTTAAGAAAACTATTTTTATGGAACCAACTTATTAATTTTATTTATTTATTGTTTCGTTATTATTATTTCTTTATTCTTATCTACTTATTATTACAATTACACCTGTTTGTTGGGGTGGGCGCCAGTTGCGTTATTACAATACAATATACACAACAAAATTAAACACATATAAAAATATTCATTAATACACATCAATTATTATACATAAATCCTATGCACACATTTACCAATAGAGCATACATTTATTTATTAAATGTAGGCGTGTCGTGCCACACGTTTACGGGCGACAAAATTATAACAATATAAATAACGTGTATGTGTAATTGGGGTTCAGGTGTAATTGTAATAAGAGTACTCTTTTTAGGAATCGTAATATGTTTCCATTTATTAATTTAAACAAACATAAAAAAATAATAATATAAAATAATGATTAATTCGCCATACGATATCCATTATCTATGGTTTCAAAGTTTCTTTACTTGCCGTGTTATCATCACAAACATATATCTTATATTCTAGATATTATATTATAAATTTTAATTAAAAACTTTTCTTCATTATACTATGATTTCTTGACTACTCAGTCTAAATGTGTGTTTTTTTTTAATTGTTAATATATTCTGATTCTATATATTCTTTATACCTTTTTACGGCTTTATAATCATTTTAACACAATTAGTTGATTATTTTCAATGACTCTACGTTATGTGCTTTTACTAAGAAAAAGTTAAATAAATTAATTACTTGTTCATTTTCCAAGCAAGGATTTAACTTATCGTTACATTGACTGTTCATTCATTAAACAAAAATAATTAAAGAATATTCTGATTACACATAAATTACATTGGTTTTATCTCTACCTACATACTTATTATTTACACTTACAAACATTTTTTGTTTTTGTTTTCTTTTTTTTTATTAAAGTTTTTCAATGTCTTTCTCTATGATAATTATATATTGGTTTTTCGTCACCTTAAATTCTGCAGAGTTGTCCCATGTCCTCCAGTGATTCCGTCGGTTCGCTCCTCCTGGATGTCCTCTTGTCCTCACTGCTCGTCCCTCGTCTCTCGTCCTGCATGGTACATTGGCTGCTGTAGATTATGATGACATGTTGCTCTGGATCTGTAGCTGTTATGATAGAACCGTCTCTAGTCCTCTGCGTCTCGTTCCTCTGCTAGTCGTTCTCTCGTCCTCTGTCAGGAGTTGATGTTCTTAGTTGTCGACTGCTTGTAGACGTCCGACGATTTCTTTGTTACGGTACTTTTTAATTATTGTTTTCATTAATACTTTAAATCAAAACATTTGCCGTAATACTTTATAAGTATGACGGCAAAGTTATGTACTTTATAAGTTAAGTACTTTAAAGTTATGTACTTTATAGTTAAGTACTTTATAAGTCTAACTTTGTCCAAAGTAGTTAAAAAATTCGCGTCTCGGACGGACATAGCGTACCGCCGCGACTGAGGATTGTTAGAAGAGAGAGATTAGCTCTCCTGGGCTTCTATTTATATTCACCAAGAAAACTACAGCTGTCGATTCAGGAATCAGCCTGTCGACAGTTGAACCATGGCATGATAGCCCCCATTCTCGTCTCATTTCACATAATTGCACTTTTTCGCCAATCGCACTGTTTAACGCAGATTTCACGGTGATAAAATATCGTCTAATTTAATGACCTATGTGATGTGCAATTATCATGATGCTCGCACCACTAGTGTAATTATAATGCTTTAAAAATCGCACTAGATTCGCACTGATTGTCCGAATTACGTAAAATTCGCACTGCACTTGTGCCTGATTTTTACACATTTTTAGAAGTTTTACCTTCTCGCTAACATTTATGGTTTGCTTAATATTAAATATATTCTTAATTTAGCATTGACTTGGGGTGACGTTGCAAACTTTCAGGATCAAACAAGCTTCACGCACACACACTATTTACTTGTATACACACATGCAGTGGTAATCGCGTGATGTTTACCTGTTGGTTCCTGCTTGAAAGCCAGCTTCCAATCTCACACCTGCTCGTCTATTATATATTATTGAAATTAACTTATATATTTATTTTATATTATATATGCGCATTACAACCTATGCTTGTATTGTCGCAGTATATTAATATTGTTGTTTTATAGTATTCGTATATATACTAGTAACTGTAAGTTATTAGTATATAGTCTGTTTTCGTATGGTGCCTGTATTAGAATTTACATATAGTTGCAGTAGCGTAGATATATCGGGGGGGGGGGAATGACCAAGATTTTCAATGGGGGGTTTAGACCATAGAATTTTTACATAGCGGTTTGTTATTGATTGTAAGTGGGGGGGGAGAAGGAGGAGAGGCTTTAGTGATAGACAGAAATTCTTCAGGCATAACCTGCAGTATGGTAAATGAAATAACTCCTTGCCTGCTGTAGGTGTTACGTATAATACCCAGTGGGGCGGGGTCTAACTTGGCTACGCCATTGTGTACATGTTACTTTATTCCACATTCTGTGACTTGAAGTAGTCATAAATACAAAATAGCTTGCTAAGTACACTTTGACTGAAAATTACCTCGGCTAAAAGGCCTTATGAAACCAATTCACTGTAAAAGATTAGCGGGTAGTTTAAAGGTAGCGAGAGATCATGTCATGGCGAGGGATCCTCAATGGTGACAGACGCGATCAGTATTGTCGTTGCAACGCAGAAGTAAAATGCAGAATTGAGTGTAAGAAAATATCATTTTTAAACTAACTAGTATGTTTTTGTAAGGTATCTGAGTACACCGTTGCACTGGACAAGTTATGCGTCGCATCTAACACGAATCCTAAGGGCGGATGCGAAGATCGAGTGAGTGGAACACGAGTTATTGATCCTAGAATGTGACAAAACAAATGTCAAAGGAGACAGCGGTTTACTGTGTGTGATAAGAAACACGATTAGCGTCTTCACATGGCGATAACACTCATACTAAGCGACAGAATATGTTATTACAAAGCACTCGTATGTCCGTTTGCTACTGTGTAAAGTAATTTAGAGTTTAATTTATTGTGAACTGTGTGGGAAGTGGGTATTGGATTAACGTGTTTGTTAGTTTAGCTGTAAGAGTAACTTTAATAAAACTTGTGATTACACCACGCACACATAACTAATTGCCCCTAATCTAGATTGTCTGGTGATCAGTTTAAAGCATATTACCGTGTCGCAAGCTGAATGGAATTGGTCATGCGTTTTCCCTGCTAGTATTAAGCTCCAGACTTAATGTGGAAAATGTGGACATGTTGTGGTTTAACGTGGAAATTGTTCGCCTACGAAATGATAGACACACTAAAACTGATGCTTCCGCAAGAACTCGCAGATTGTTTTGTATCGATGTTGACTGTATCGTCTTTAGCTATATCTTATTTATCTTTAAAATAAATCCTTAGTTTATCACTAGGATAAATAGTGACTGCGATGACGCATTGGATATAAAAGAGAGTAGTGTGTAAAACAATCCATAACACTGAAACAGCTCGACTGTCGTAGCTTCAAGCATGTGTAGACGGCAGTCTTCATTTCTTGTGAAACAAACCTTTTGTTTTATTCTTGCATTAAGTAAAATTGCATTTGTTGAATCTGGGTTAAGCTGTACTCTGTATTCAGGTAAAATGAAGAATATGGACTGGTAATAAACAGATGTACATATAAATTCACACACACACTCACCCGCACGCGCGCGTACATACAAGGCTTGTGTACCAAGTAAACCAAAATGAAGAGATTTCAATAATAGGCAATAATAAAAATAAATATTATTTTCTTATGGAAATGTGGAGGAAGAAACGTTCATTTCTGTGTTTCTGTTTTCATGTTTTATTTCATATCTTGTTACAATCAAAGATGTTATTTAATTCACCATAAATTTATAAAACCATCAAAACTATTGTAATTTTATTTGAGTTAAGTAGGTCTAATGTTTGTTATCCGTGTTAAATAATGAGACTGAAAGATTCATGTTAGTGTCTACGGAAAGGTACGGGGTGGGGATAATATGGTGTAATTGCCACACTTCGTCCCTTCTTGTTCGTCTTAAACACGTCAGACTCAACGTTGCCGTACTTTACTCTAAACTTGAAGTCCTTAAGGCTGCTGTACAAAACTTGGATAATATAGTTCTCCTGCTCCGCATATATTCAAACTCGTTGCGGGAATAAAAGAAGTTGAAACGGAAATCTTGCTGTGAGTAAACTGAGTGAGTTACACTAGTTACGACTTTTATTTTTACGGTCCACATGTTTCTTGTTTTCTGTTGTTTCTTGGCTTTATCGAAGTATTATCCCTAACGGACGTTACGCAATTTTCTGACTAGAATCTCCGCTGACAATTATTTTCTATAATCTACATTTATTCATGTTTTTATTTTCCATCCGATGTTCATTCCGCCAACATTTTAAATTTCAAACATTTTCATTAAAGCTTAGCGTATCCAGAATATCACGTCATGTCTTCAGTTTCCTACGAACTCCTGTCTAAATGCAGGAGCCATTCGCGTGAGTATAAAAGGGGTTTTGCGTTATAGAATATGAAGCGCGCCATCACGGTTTTTCTATTTAACATTGTGTTAAATTGCAGCTCTTTCTGCAAATACAGGTACAGGTACGGATACAAAGTAATCTAGACGATATAATTTCATTAATTTTTCTACTAAAAACTGGTTTTTAGAACTAAATTTTCTTTAGTGACTACATCTATTTTATTTCTTCACTTGTCAGATACACCTAACAACTTCACTTCTTAGACTTACGTTTATTACAAATTGTATAAAATTATATGTTACATTGTATTATCAAAATAATAAATGTATTCTGCAAGGAAATATTACATTCTGAGTATGCTTCTTTAATTTATTCCAGAGGACATTTATTATTTTGCTAAAACATTCAATTACTACTGCATGGAACTAAAAAATCAAGAGTTAGGCCTACTATTAAGAAAAAATTATGTATTTTGAATATTACCTTAAATTTCAGTAGTTCTATTGGTTTATGTAAGAAGGAAATGGTTCTATTAAGGTTGATCTCCAATTGAAACAAATTCCACGTTTCAATACAGGGAGATGAGATACACGAAAGCCAAACACTTCTTGGCTGGATCATGTCAAGACAATGGATCAGTCCAATTTGTAGCAACCAAAATTTAGATTACAAGTCAGCGAGAAAAAAGGTGAGAAAATGGTGGATTCACGTTTCAAGATAAGGTGGATTAAAATATTTAGAGCTATTATGAAATGACTTTTGGGACTGTTTGCATCTTTTGTTGTGTCCAGTCTATGTTAGTGATGATGCTGGAAAAAAAAAACTGTTGCCGTAGAGAGCAAAATAGCGGGAAACTGTTGGACAAGCCAAAACTCACGTCGACGTGTAACGCAAGACAAACTGCGTGTGTGTGTTCGTGTATCAATCTGCGGGATTAAATTTGTTTGCATATTTGTTTTGACGTGTCTACATCTACGCGTATTCTACCTCACGACATATATGTATTGACATGTGAATTTATTTAGCTATGAGAGTGACATCAGAAGACTACTACAACATAAACAAGAAAATCCAACTAAAGGTAGTTCGTCTCGGAATAAATATAGACAGATTTAAGTCCACCCTCTACCGCTCTCTTCGTCTCACACTCATACTTGACACACACTTTGTAACAACGCTTTCTAACAACACGTCATCTGCTTGATATCTTGAGATATCTTTGTACACTTACTGTCACATTCATCCCAATTCACAAAGATCTGCTACAACAATAGATGCACTAGAGACATAACTATTGTCTCCTCTTATATGGCTGGATCCAAAGCGACCTCGGTCGAAATGAACAATCTAACACAAGCATATTAAAGGAAGTAGCACAGTTTAGTAAAGTTTACCTACTGTAACTGAATGAAAAGCGTGCTGTCTAGCATTAGCTAAATTATACAAATTACCTGCGAGAAACTTGTATGGTGTGACGAAAGATTCAAAATGTATCTGAATAACCAACATTTTTGTTACAGGTAATGAAAGTTATGCAAGAGACACGAGACGATTGTATTTAGTGATGATTTTTCTCTTAAGCTTAATATAAGAATTTATCTGTTCTAATGAAAGAATGTTTATCATTTGTCAGATACACTTTCAGTTATACGTAAAATATGCGTATTATGTTTGTTGTCACGTGTACAGACTAAACTGTAAGTCTTTTGAGTACAACTTAACGGTTGGAAACAATACATCACGTTTATAACATCAGCTATCCCTCCTGTCGTTAACACATATACAGTACATATTGACTGTACATATTTACATTACAGATAAATTAATATAATATATTTTATTAAAATAATTTTTTATTTAGTTACAGGTAATAAATTTTATCGACTAAATTCCATTCTTTCAGACTGACCCATAAGTGTTCCCAGACTTAGAGAGGAGCTGTTGCCATCATTTAGGAAAGTGATTGCTGGTTATGAGACAGGTGCTTTTGGGTAAACCAGAGAACTTATGAACTGCAAACGGTCACATTTTAAAGCATGAGAGGTCTTCTACGATTGTAATGTAAGGCATGTGGCCTTCTGACACATGATCAAATATGGTAGTTAAAAAAAATTTTGTTATAAGGTGTATACGTTCCTGCCTTATGAAACCTGATTTCTGTCACACCTTTTCATCACCTACAAAGAGGATGGATTATAGAACGCCTGTACACTGTTGCCCAGAATTGTGAGGATCTTAATGGCGGGGGATTACTCTTAATGGTGGGGGAACTACTACTAAATGGTGGGGAACTTAATGGCGATCTTTACTGTACGATGCAACAGTCCACACTACACTTTCCAAGTTAATGAGGACAGACATCACGCACGACTGGATCCAGGGAACTCATCACTTTTCCAAACCTTCCGTCTATGGCCAACCACGTCTTCCAGACAGCCGCTACCCGTCGTACGTCAGCAGGGCTCATGACAGATCAACATCGGAGAGACACGGGACCTTAGCCTCGGCATGGGGCAACCTTACTAATTACTATACTGTAGTAGCCCTAAGTGTAGTCACTGAACTGCTTTACTTTCTTGTGTCTAGCAGAATACGCTAGGTATAGGCTTTCATAGAACTGCGACCTGGACAACGCTTTAATTGAATGAACCGTGAACCACTATTTCTCGTATGTTACAGCGACGACTGAAGTTTTCTGTTTTAACAGAGTTTCAAGTTTAGTTCGTATTCCACATTTTACTAAAATTCTCATCTGGATAATTAAAAATGTTTATTTTCTTTTTGTTATATATATATATATTCAATCACTTTCTGCTACAGTTCGTTTCCCGATATGTATAAAGTATTTAAGATTTATAATTATATTACCTCAAGATGTTCTTTTCCTTATTTGGAACATGTTTCGAGAGTTCCTGTTCTCTCATCTTCAGCCTTCGCCATCTTGTTTCTGGTGAAGTATTTGTGTGTTGGCTGCTGGATGTTATTAAGGTAGTTTGTTGGTCTTTGGTCTTTTAAAGTTGTATTATTGTGTGTGGCCAACCACGTCTTCCAGACAGCCGCTACCCGTCGTACGTCAGCAGGGCTCATGACAGATCAACATCGGAGAGACACGGGACCTTAGCCTCGGCATGGGGCAACCTTACTAATTACTATACTGTAGTAGCCCAAAAACGAAAAACACAAAACAAACTAATACCAGAACAAATACAAATCAATACAAAACATGACACAATATTCAAAGCACTCAACATTGAAAATACACAAAATACAAAAACATATACCACAACCACACACAATAATACAACTTTAAAAGACCAAAGACCAACAAACTACCTTAATAACATCCAACAGCTAACACACAAATACTTCACCAGAAACAAGATGGCGAAGGCTGAAGATGAGAGAACAGGAACTCTCGAAACATGTTCCAAATAAGGAAAAGAACATCTTGAGGTAATATAATTATAAATTTTAAATACTATATATATATATATATATATATATAGTTACAACACAAAGAAGCCACCCCAATACCAGGGATGAAAAAGATGATTCTGAATATAAAATAATACTTCATATAAAATAAAATGTTTAATATAAATAAAACATAAAGACAATGACACGACGAACGACGACATGACCTAACCCAAGTGATTGACCCAACAAAAGGAAACAAAAGAAGAAGGGAACCACAAAACCAAACAAGAATAAAACCAAATGAAGAAGAAAGTGATTAACCAAACCAAATGAAGAAGGGAAAAAACCAAAACGAAACAAAAATTAAACAAGTTCTGTGCCGGTTCGAAGCCGGCGGTACCAAAAAAAAAAAAAAATAATAAATTCTAGAAGGTTTTCGTGATCGTAAAATACGAGGGAGGCAGCGGAGCGGACTTTGTTCGACGGTGTGAGGGGAGCGGCGGTGTGTGCGTTGCGCGCGCAGCCCGGCTATGTGCTATGAAAATTGTGTGCCGGCTTGTGCAGTCAACGCTTGCCCTCGCTCAGAGTATCGTCTCGTCTCCGCTCTTTGTATCGTTCTACGCAGTTTTATATCTTTCTACATGATGGGCTAAAGGAATAAACGACTCCCGGTAAGAATTTAATTATTTTTCATTATTTGTTTGGATATTTAGTAACAGGATATATGCTATCGTGTGAAGTACGTATTTATGTGTGTGCGACCTGACAAAGTAATGTAAGAGAAACTCATTTTTTTTTCTGTTGTACGTAACGCCCTTTATATAGCCATGCCTTATTATTTTCTGTTATAATGCGAAAAGTTTCAAGAGTCATTCTCATAGTAAAAGTGCTTTACATAAAAATTAATCACAAAAAAAAACTTGGTGCGCAGTCAAGTGGTGAACTGTGTCGGTGCAGGTAGTATACTGTCGCAGTCTTTGTTAATTAACTTCACAAATAGAGAATGAAGTGTGAGAGCTTCTGTGTATGAAACTTAATTGAAGGTAAAACATTCTCAATGCTGTGAGTGATTTGCTGTTAAAATTTTTGACCAAATTATGATTACTGCTCTGCACGTGGCCGGGTTAACCTGCAAAATTTTGTCGAAGCTTGTTGACTGAGTACAGTTCAGTTTATATTATGCCACAATTTAATAAGTTCTGTTCATGATGCAAATTTACTTATTCCATGGCTGAATTTAGACTATTTAAGCAGGTTGTGAAAACTTTAATTAATGAATATTGTGCTTTTGGTGAGAGTTAGCTGGCGGCCCGTTAGGAGGTTGATTACCTTAACTCGGGTGTACATTTTATAGACAGTCCTCTAATTTACTTGAATTCTTAGGGTTCTCGCACGAAGCCGGGTTCCTGGCTTGCTGTGGGCTGAACATCTGCTCAAGCTGTGAACCATGTCAAGATCGCCTACGAAGAGGGAGACGGAGACCGAATTCCTATGTTGCACTCGCCAGCACACTTGAGGTGATATTTATACTTTATTTCATTTTTTGGGGCCGGGCCGGCAGTGTGCCCGTTTACTGCAAATTGCATAGATGCCATGGGACCACGTGTCCAGACTGTTTACCGGGAAGTTGAGCTGTGATCATGACTCTGAACACTATAACTTAAACTTCATAAACCTTTGTTATAACTCATTTAAATAACACTAAATGCTATGTCTGTAAGTGCGTGCTGCACTGCGAGAGCGCGCCAGAGAGATTTTAATCTTGTACCATTTTATTGTTGCATCTAATTTTTACTCTTTACAAAATTTAATTATGGCTCAGTAGTTCTGTTCCGGCTGGAACAGCTATGTATAAATTTTAATTTGACTATGGATTTCACATTTAAGGGCTGGGGAGTTTCCGGTGGTTTTTCTTTCGGACTTTTCTGGGTTTACAATTGGGACTTAGTTTTTCTGACACGCTGGTACAACTTCAGACAGGTCGAATGCCTGTCAACTTTTGTCAACTACATGTGGGCGCGCTCCCTCAGATGCCAGAGCACAACCACCTTACTGTATTCTTTTCTTTAATTAATTTTTTTTATAGTCATTTGAGGCTAATAGAATTAATTCCTAATGTAATGGGAATATTTTAATTGATTTTGCCCCTTGCAGAAGGGCTAAACTGATTGTTTTCTTAACGGGCCAACACATATGGGTTGACTTCCCATTTATAGCTTTTGCTGTGTTATTTTGACTATAAAACATGTATTCATCATTTTCTTTTTGAGTAAATTATGTATTGTCAAAATCTTCAGAAATTGTAATGCCTCAAACAATTAAATTTGTTTACTAATGTATATAGAGATTGATTCTTTTTTGTAATTTTTTTGAAGTCAAATAACTGTTTAGAATTTTATAAATACCTTCTGAAAATAGAGGAAGTAGTTGTCAGTTTCAATTAATGATGTGAAAGGAACTTAAGGTTCACACACTCATCTTGGGTCATTGATCAATGGAATGCTAGATAAAGGGGTGGTCCGGTTGTTTGTGCCTCATGAATTATTATCATTCTTCCTGGGGGTTTTGGCTTTATGTTGTTCTACTGAATGGGTTGCCTATTGGCGTATATTTTATCACTTCCGAGTTATAAGATTGTAGTTACTCTACCTGTTGGGTGGGTGCATTCCAGGGGCATGCGTGTTAAAATAATGTAACTGGGAGTTGGTGTACCTTGTGTTCTGTGTGTGTTGTTATGTGTCTAGCTAGCCACGAGATGTGAGAAAATTTTATAATTATATATGCATGTGTCCACTGATGTATATACACTTGTGATGTTTTATATTTATACACACTTGTCATTCTTAATATTTATACACACTTGTTATTCTTAAGATTTATACACACTTGTTATTCTTAAGAGTTATACACACTTGTTATTTTTTTACTTGTATTCATACTTGTGATTGGGCACATATGTTATTCTGATTTGATGATGTGAAAGCAGCGCAGGAAGGAAAATAAATTGTTATCGTTCTGTTACCGCTGAGTTTTATTGCAAGTCCCGTCATACTGGACCCAGCATAATTTTTGCTTCTCTAGGCTCCTGCCTAGTCCTAGATAACTTGTAACCTCTCTTTAAATACCAAAAGCATAGAGAGGTTACAGTTCATGGAATTGAATGACTCAATGCAACATGTTAAAATGAACCCAAAGGAGAAGGTGGAAAACCAAGGTATTAACCAAATACAATGAAAATGAAGAAGGAGGGAAATGGAAAAGAAACAAACCCAAGATAAAGGGAAATAAATAAAAATGAAAACAAATGATAAGACACAAACAAGTAATAAAGAATATGAGCAAGAGAAATAATGCACTCAAATGTAATATTGGAAAAAAGACCAATAATTAACTTATGAGAAGAAAAAAAAGTAAATGATAATTGAAAGAAACCCAATTAAACAATGTTAAATATAAAAAAAAGCAAACTAACCCACAATCTAGAGTTAGATGTAATGTTACAATACAAAGACATAAAATTGTTCATGTTAGTAATGATATTTTGTAATGAAAGAGATAGTACGGTAGTGAGATAGTAATTAGAGGGATTACCCATTTAGAAACACTTAAAAAACAAAAAAAATGTGAAGTGCAAAATGAAAGTGTAAAAGCCCCAAAGTGTAGTGATAAAGAAAGGACACTAATTAAATTATAATAAACTATAAATAATTTAAAAGTGAAGGTGATGATTAAATGAGAATAAT
Source organism: Magicicada septendecula (assembly GCA_034769895.1). NCBI lineage: Eukaryota > Metazoa > Arthropoda > Insecta > Hemiptera > Cicadidae > Magicicada > Magicicada septendecula. The sequence goes on from CM068367.1 coordinate 497,211,990, forward strand.
GTAAAATAAAGAATGTTAACATAGGGAAAAATAGTGAATGATGAAAGCATAAACACTTAATAAATCCAAATGAAACACTAAATAATTAAAAGTGAAGAATATTAGTAATTAAGAATAGTAGTAAGTATAAACAGTTAATTAAGGTATAATGAACGCTGAAAAGTGATGAAGACAGTATTTAGTTAAGAAAGAACGTTATTGTTAAGTTTAAAGGAATGCAATTATAATTAAAAGGGAGAATACCCTGAAAGGAAAATCAGATAGTGTTAACATGGAGGGAAAGTAAAGATTGTTTAAAAAATTAAGGAATTAAAACAAATCAATAAACACCCATGTTATAAGGGATCGTTAATAAGATGAATTGTAAACAAAGATTAGCAAATAATAGTTAAATAATTATTTAAGCAAGTTTATGAATAGGATATGGCTGGAAGAATTATACAGACCATAGGCCCAGATATTGTATTTAATAAGATCAAAAAACAGTAAATAATAGCCACATTGTTATTATTGGCAAAACTAAATAAGTAAAAAAGTTAAGAAATGTATGACCTAGAAAACGAGGAAACCAGATAGTAAACAATTATGTATAAAACAATAGTGACAAAATAGTAACACATAAACAGAACCAAAACACAACAATAAATAACATAACCAATTATAATAACAAAATAAAGCCCATTAGGCTAAAATGAGATCTAATTTAAATGAAATAAGTCAAATACCATAATGGCTACTTAGGCCTATGAAAATGCCTAACTGTCAGAAACAAACAACTACAAATTATAACAAATTAACAAAGAAATTAGTAAATCCGAGGCGAATGACTCACCAAGGATAAATTGTAAATCGTTTTTAAGACAAAATATTATAATAAGTATTTGAATTCAAAAAGAAATGTAATTAACAAGTATTAAAATAATTGTAAAAACATAAAACCTAAAATAACCCAAACTTGAGGGGTATCAAATTAATCTATGAAAGGAAATACATACTATAGTGACAATATTTAATGCTTAGGAAGGAAGATAGAGGAATAACAGCAATCAGAAGATATACTAGGATTTTGAAAAGAATTCATATTTTGATAACAATGGATTTATATCAATCTCAGCCAATCATAATTCATTGGTAACCATAGAAACGGACGTTGGTGGCGAAAATTACTGTTGAATATCGTTACTCGTAAAGCGTCATTCTACCAGGACAGAAGCCGAATTTTGGAAGACCGAATTTTAATTAAATAATGTAAAACAGTGAACGAAATTCAAAACCATGACTGAATAAGAAGCAGACGAACCATTGGAGCAGTCAACTAAAGACCAAGGACCATAAAACAGAAAAATAAAAGAAAATTATGACCACATCCTATATGAAAAGGACGCCTGACCTACTTAAGTCCCAAGATTCATGAAAATAGAAACTATTGGAGCCCAATCCTCTTCCGACCCAGTGAACGAAAACACCAAGTCATGCTGATGTGTTAAGTACCATTGAATTACCTTATTTCCAAAAAACAAAATCACTTTAAATATTACTAAAAGTAATTTGATATCACTATAAGCCGAATATTCTCTTTCAAAAATTAATTAAGAAAAATAAACACACTGAAAATTTGTTAACATAAAATCTAACCAATTGTTTAAATACGAACTTTTGAAACACATTTAACGACACTACAGAACAGATTGTAAACACACACCTTATTATTTATGTACACTTAGAGTAAGGTAAAATACTTTTATTGTAATCATAGGAATTCTTTGCCTTGTAATCAAAAGAATCCCACGATTTTGGAACGAAAATTATTATAATAGCTAAACACCTCAGCGGCCATGCTGGAGTAAATACCTCGTTCCTTAATCGATTCGTCATCCTGAGAGATATTGTTTCATGTAAAAAGTCAGTGCAAAGCTGTTAATCAACTAATATAATTTAATTGTCAAAATTGAAAATATTATTTATCAAACATTAAAATAACTAGTACAGGGAGTAACCGTTGTTATTATTTCATAGGGAGTGCATTATATTACTTGTGTTCGTTTACGAAAGCTAGATTTGACAATCAGCGCTCAAGTTGCAATTAGTACAACTACCTATACGATACAGAAGGCTGAACGAGCGGGAATTATTTGAACGCCCCGACCGTCACAGCTGAAAACTCTCTAGTAAGATACAGATTAACAAGTTTAATTGTTTTAAAAAACAATTTGGCGCCACCCGGGATTAACACACCCCTATATAAGAACAGGTAAGGTTACTGCTGTGTTGTACTGGTAATTACCGCAACGCTACGGACATCGTTAGCGCAAAATAGATGTAACGACCCCAGTGCGAGACGAACGCACTAACACTACACAAATAGAAAACTGGTACACATTTTACAGAGACAGGACCAAAACAATAAACGTTACAGATTGGCTTCCATCGCGGGGCTTAAACATCACGAACACGACTCAAACTCTTCGTTACAATATATATATTGTAACGATACAAATTAAAACTGCATAGGTAGGTAATATTGAAATTATTACAACAGAGTCTATATCTGGAGGTAGGAAAATTTATTAAATTAAAACATTAAAATTTACTACTGTGTTATTACTTTATAATATAAAATAGTTTATTAAAAATAAATCGTCTTTCAATAACTGAGTCTATTTGTTTGTTTTACAAATATGTTACTTGATCGTTGAATTCCACTGCTCGCTCGACTGGACCGTTGCGCCTGCACGTCGACCGATGACTATTACGCTGACAATTCACGTCTTTGCATACACGCACACTGCGATATGAGTACGTGTTTCTATAGCAAGTCCTCGGAAGAAAACTGAGCGAAGTGTTCTCGACAAAGGACCATCTCAAATAATTTTTAGACCTTCTGATTGGTCGAAACTCTAGCAACGACACAGATGAGAACACAGATAGACTGAAATCAGGCTTAAACTCTGTCCGATTCTGCAAAGACCTGTCTAGATTTAATCTACAAATTTTATTACTTTCTAGGAGATAACGAGAATAAAAGAAGACTGATTTCATTAAAAAACCCATATAAAAATTATAGTTGTGGAGAACCGATTATATGGAAAATGTAGCTTACAACCATGAGAATACTCTGTCCAAGTTTCAGATCGAAATGTTAATTTTCCTCGAAGTTATTAAATTAAACGTAAATCGCACGCGCACCCGCGCACTTACACACAAATATTCCACATGATACAAAAAAGAATAAAACTGTGAACATTTTGACATAACACACTTTTTTAAACATAGCTTGGTTCAAAACTTATGACTACTTTTCAAAGAAAGAACAAAATCAATTTAATACATGTCTACTATGGCCATCAGAAAATGTTATATAGCATTAGTATTACACTTAAATGAACTTCATATCCTGTGTACTGTTGCAATATATATATATATATATATATATATATATATATATATATATATATATATATTGCAACAGTACAAATCTATAGGGTACTGTGCACTGCAAAATTAGTTAAGATAATTAATATAATTAAATAAATAATCCATATTGTTAGTAATAATAATTCAACTTTCAACCTGAACTGTAAAGTGAACAACCAAATTTCATGCTTTGACAGGTTGATCACGCCACTCAGCTGTGTCTGTGTGTACACCAGTGGCGCACCCAGGATTTTTTTTCGGGGGGAGGGGTTAAAAATTTAGAAACAAGGTGCACAATTTTGGTTTTCCTCATTCTTTTCTTTACAAGGAGGGCTTTTTCCTGGAGAAACGAAAATACGCACCTTATAAGGAGCCAATGTCGCAAGAACAGGTAAAAATGAAATTTGCTTCATAGAATTTCACACATGTACGTTCCACCTATAATGCTGCAAAAGCCCTTCTTACACATACTGCACGTGTAAGAGTCATACACACAATGTTTGTAAGAATTATGAGTTAAAATCATGTTAAGCACATGCTTACTAATTTGCATATGCTTATTGAATAATTTAAATTACTTAATCAGTAGACGCCGACTTTATTGAAATAATAATACTTGTACAATAATATAGTTAAAATAATCAGACATAAAGCAGTTGCGCACTTTGTAGTGGGGATAAGGCGGGAAGAATGTTATACACATGGTAGAAAAAGGCCTTTTGAAAATATTAGCCTTCTCCCTGAATGACGAATCTACGTACGGAGGTTTTGATTTTGATTTCTATTTCGACACTACTAAACAGTAGGCCTACATATGGACGTTTTGTAAGACGAAACAAGCATAGATACAACAGAGGTACCATACAAAGTTTTCACAGAAATAGAAAATGTTTAACATTTAGTAGGCCTACTGCAATTATTTTGTAAACAGTGATTTGGCATGTTGTGTCTATTGCGTCTTTCTCCAGATCTTCTAGTCGAGCCTATACATTAACAAACATTGTATATTTTGAAGTACATAATAGTTTGTGTAGTTGTTACGATTTAGGAAATTAACCGATCTTCACCAAAATCAACAGACCTTGAGTAGGCTACTTACAACTTCAGGAACGTATGCAAAAAATTATTTGATTCTCTTTGAATATGCGGCAGTTATCATTCGTCATAAAAATAAAATTACCCTTTTAAAACATAAAACGTTGCAGGTAAACTACCCTTTTCTCGTAACCAATCTTCACCAAAATCAACAGGGCTTGAGTACTCTATAATTCAGGAAGGTGTGCAAAAACGTATTTGATTCTGTTTGAATTTTCGGCAGTTACCGTTCGTCATAGAAACAATTACCCTTGTTAAAACATAAAACATTGCAGGTAAACTACCCCTTTCCCTTAAGCAACCTTCACCAAAATCAATAGGCCTTCAGTCCTCTACAATTCAGGGATGCATGGAAAACATTATTTGATTCTGTTTGAATGTGCGGCAGTTACCGTTCGTCATAGAAAAAATTACCCTAGTTAAACTACCCCTTTCCCTTAAACGATCTTCACCAAAAACAATAGGTCTTGAGAACTCTACTACTCAGGGCTGTATGCGAAACATTATTTGATTCTATTTGAAGTTGCGGCTGATATCGTTTGCCATAGAAAAAAAATTACCCTTGTTAAAACATACAACGTTGCAGGTAAACTACCCCTTTACCTTAACCGATCTTCACCAAAAACAATAGGTCTTGAGTACTCTACAAATCAGGCTGTATGCAAAACATTATTTGATTCTGTTTGAATTTGCGGCTGTCATCGTTTGCCATAGAAAAAAATCTACAGACACACAGATAGACACACAGACACTTTTCGAAAAATTACTTTTTTCATGTTTTGAGGGTAGTACAATCAGAATCTGCAATAATCTCGACCACGATTTTTTTTGCAATCGCCATACTTCCATTTCCTTATGGAACATGGAAGTAAAAACGTAGTAATATCGGTAAAAATGAGCCTCTGACGAAGCTGACGAAAACTAGTTCAAGCTACAAGATGAAAGTTTAACATATGTACTAATAAAAAATTAGTGTTTCGAGTCAGTAGTTATATATTTATATTTAGTTAATCAACGGACACGTCATGGACAACAAAATCCAGGAATATAGTTAACATTACCCTGGCAACTTGTTTGAACAAGTAACAACAATAACAGGCACGAATGTGAAATGACTGTGTGTGTTTTAAAAAAACAACAGATGTAAACTGTCTATATTGAACAGGAGAGACAATATTAATGAGAAAATTATACCAAAACTGTTTAAGTAATAGGCATATACAATTTAATTACTCACAACCAATTACAAATATTTAGCTCAATTCTTCCATCCCACTAATGTTTCCTTCGCAGTTATTATAACTCAAATCATCTTCACTGCTGCTATTAATTTTGAAACGAACTGTTACATTATACACTCTTTGGTCTGATCTCACGTAACTTCTTTTCAATTTTCATGACATAGTCACAACTTGATGTGCAATCTATGAAAGAAATACACTCAAATTCCTTTTTTGCTAAGTTTCTAACACTGTCTATGGAAAATGCACGTTTTTTAGCACGCTTCTTCACGATTGCCTAAATCAGTTCTAGGATTAAGATCAGGAAGTCAGGTTGATCAGGGGGATCAGGGGTCAGGGTCAGGGTGGAAGTCGTAAAATGTAATGCCCATGGTTTGCCAAAACAGTGGTTATTATAAGAGTTCTGTATGTTGGTTTACTTTATTTAATTAGTGAATAGAACTCAGGTTGAGATAAATGGACTAAAGAAATCCCATTATTCACTAACCAGTTAATCGTGTTTGTCTTTTTGTTAATGATGTTGCAGGTGGATTTATTTATTCATTGAAATTTTCAACCACATGTGTCGATGAAAACGTGCCAAAATCAATAGGAAACTTTTAATAGAATAACACAATAGAAAGTTAAGAGAAAATATATAAGAAAATTACGGCAATTCAGAGAAGAACGGCGCCTATCCACGTTTTTTTAAACTGACGTTGAATTCAGTTTCGTCTATGTAAACTATAGGCCGCCGTTCTTCTCTGAATTTCGGTAATGGTCTTATATATTTTCTCCTAACTTTCTAAGAGTTATTCTATTAAAAGTTTCTATTGGTTTTGGCACGTTTTCATCGAAATCTCATTTGACGAATAATGTGGCTCAGACTAGATGCACTACCATTATAATTAATTTAAGTCTTAAAAATTGTTTAAAGAATGTTTACTTTGAATGTTCGTGTTTCCCCTTCTATGAATTGATATTCGTAAATAATTAATCGAATAGTACACTTGTCAAAATCGTCTAAATCAGTTTTGATTTCCTTTGTTGAGCATTTTTTATGGGAAGTACTGAAAGATTTTATGTCAGCCGTATCCGCGGATGCTTCTTTAATAATTCTAAAAACACTACTTAGAGACACACCGCACGCCTGAGCTACCTTTACTGCAACTTTCTTTCTGATATTCCCCTATCTTCCGATTTAATAAACTTGTACACGTTATACATTATTTTCCGACTCTGTGTATGACTTTCCTTTGCACTGAAATTGACAGGCCACCCAGATTGGTCCAGTTCACTCTCCAAAACCGGAAAATACAGCAATAAACTAAACGCTACGCTTTTGATGAAAACTGGTGTTTTTTGAAAAGTACTAAGACAATTACATATGATGCGCCGTTGGCAAAAGAACAGTTTATTCACGTCTGGTATACTTACCTATGCTGAATTTTAGTTTATCATTTAGTAATAGTAAACATGTTACTTTGTAAGAATATAGTAATTAACATATAAAGAAGATACTATAATTATTATGTTCTTACTGTTTGTACATACGTTGATTAAAACATTTTTTCCAGATTTTCGGAGGGGGTTCTAACCCCCAAAACCCCCCTGGTTGCGCCACTGGTGTACACGTGTATCTTGCGCGCGCGCGCGCGCGTGTGTGTGTGAGACCAGTTGATTCCTGTAAAGCGTCACCCCTAAATAAACGCTATTAATTATATGAATTATTTAAATTGTAAAAAGTGTGTGCATAATATCACAAAACCAAATACGCCACAGTGTGTATAATATAAAGACGCACGTGTGTACAAAAAATAGTGCGAAAATAATAAAAAGTACGAATATAGTGAAAATAAATATAAATAAAACTTATATTAATTAAAATATGGAAAACAGTTTACACACAGTGAACACATAAAAATTACCAACAAGATGAATATCGGGTAATTTGCAAAAGACTTCGAATGTTGCGAAGACAAGTGAAATAAGTGTGAAAATAATCGTGTTTAGAAAGGGACGCCAACGACAGACTGATACCTGCAGAGGATTGTCGAAACATGATTTTTGCGCCCTAGGGTATAAATACTCGAGACACACCAACTTATTTCTCTTTCTCGTTCAACTACCGTGGCAGCCGGAGGCTCTGCCCAACGACAACAACGTTTTCTCGATCAACCACAGCGGCAGCCGGAGGCTCTACCCGACTACTCATCACTTTCGTGAGATCACCGCTGCAGCCAGAGGCTATGACGGAATATGAGGGAGCAGCCAAATACATGGAATAGAGTCCAGCGTACGGAACGAGGCAACGGACTACGGAGAGGATCGGAAGGACGAGGATCAAGGACTCCAGGACTGCACGACTACAGAGGAGCATCCAGGATCGAGGACCTAGGACCGAAGAGGATACGCTGAGTATTACCGCTACAACTAAGGTCAAACAAAACCATGTATTTGTAAAAACAAAGACTCATAACCATGTAAAAAGAAAGACAATATAATTCAAAAGTGGAATTAATAATGTTTGAAAATGTAAATGCTTATTTGTATAGTAGTTTAGAGTAATGTGTAAACATATGAAAGTATAATTTTGAATAAATAATTGAATCAATGATATTTGAATTAATCTGAAAGTGAATAGTAAATTTTGTTAAAACAAAGAAATGCATATGCAATAATAAAAAGAAAATAGATTATTAAAAAGAGATCAGATAATTTAATAGTTATCAAAGAAATGAACAAGTCGAGAGCAATATTATATAATAACAAATGTTTATTGTGGTATAAGTGTGTATATTATGTTCTATGTGTAATACGAGGTACTACTTATATGTTAATAACTAGATTTGTACTACGGCTACACACATGCGAATAATAATGATAGTTTAAATCGCAAAAGAATTGAACATTTTTAATTAATAAATTTTTAAATGGTTCTAAACAATTTCACGTTGTGTTATTATTATTACGATTACAGCCGTCATAATTTTATAGCGTAAGTAATGTTGCTAATAAACGGCGTTAACGTTATAAAAAAAAATTATATATATATATATATTTCAATCACTTTCTGCTACAGTCCGTTTCTTGATGTATATAATACTTTAATATTTATAACTAAATTTACCTCAAGATATACTTTTTTCCTATTAGGAACATGTTTCGAGAGTTCCTGTACTCTCATCATCAAACATGTTCCTAATAGGAAAAAAAGTATATCTTGAGGTAAATTTAGTTATAAATATTAAAGTAATATATATATATATATATAATATTATAATATTTATAACTAAGTTTACCTCAAGATATACTTTTTTCCTTTAGGAACATGTTTCGGGAGATCTTGTTCTCCCATCTTCAGCCTTCGCCATCTTGTTTCTGGTGAAGTATTTGTGTGTTGGCTTCTGGATGTTATTAAGGTAGTTTGTTGGTCTTTGGTCCTTCAAAGTTGCATTATTGTGTGTGGTTGTGGTATCTGTTTTTGTATTTTGTGTATTTTCGATGTTGAGTGCTTTGAATATTGTGTCATGTTTTGTATTGATTTGTATTTGTTCTGGTATTAATTTGTTTTGTGTTTTATGTTTGTAAATCTGTAAATTTTCCCAAATGTTCATTATGGTGCCTTTGTGTGGTATATGTCTGAAAAATACACAACATAAAATGGCAGCATTTTATTCGTTATTTAACAGAATGTACAAAATACCCCTAAACAAACAAGAAACTGACAAAGAAAGAAATATAATATACCAAATTGGTTATGCAAATGGATACAATAAAAATACTATGATCAAAATAGAAAATAAAATCAAATACAAAATAAAAACTGAACAATTAAGAATTAATCAAACTGAACAACACATAAATAACAACAACAACAAAAAATGGGCCACATTCACATATATAAATAATAAAATGACAAAACTAACAAAACTATTTAAAAATACAGATATAAAAATAGCATACAAAACTAATAAAAATAAATTACAAAATCTGAATAGCTCACACAACAAAGATAATACAACAACCAACGGTATATACAAAATTGAATGCCAAGATTGCAATAAATGTTATATAGGACAAACAAAAAAACAGCTGAAAAAACGTTATTTTGAACACCTAAATGCATACAAAAAACCAAATATATATAAATCCAATTTAGCCACACATGCAATAAACACAGGACTTACAACACACAGGATTTACAAACATAAAACACAAAACAAATTAATACCAGAACAAATACAAATCAATACAAAACATGACACAATATTCAAAGCACTCAACATCGAAAATACACAAAATACAAAAACAGATACCACAACCACACACAATAATGCAACTTTGAAGGACCAAAGACCAACAAACTACCTTAATAACATCCAGAAGCCAACACACAAATACTTCACCAGAAACAAGATGGCGAAGGCTGTAATACACTTTATAGTTGCGTTGAGTACATGGTACTGTATTTGTGTAAGTGTGTATAATACTTGTTGTAACATTGCAAAAATATATATATATATAAAAGACTTTGTCTTTAAAAGTGGGCTAGAAAGAGGAAGTATTTCGAAGCTTACACGAAACTTGGCAAAATAGAATGACACAGTTCCACGCCTCCGCGCTAGAAGTAGTTCTACTACATAGACAATCTTTTGAATAAAGTATGAAAATTTTCGGTTACACCCTCCTCGGTTGTCATTAAAAATGAAATATAACGACGACTTATTTTAACGAAAGACATTTTTATTTTGACATGTGTTTCAAAAAATTGTTATCCATCAGCGTTGTGCTGTTTCTGAATACATCGGATAGGTTTAGAAGCGTGTCAGTTCCTTCGCGCAGTTATATTGCATAGTAATAAGCAAGTCGTTTCGCAATAATTTTTTTCTTTCTCAGCTGCAATTTAATCTCAGCCTTTGATTGAAATTCAATCAGACATCTGTTGGCGTTTACACCTATCTTTGAAATGGTCAAAACTACAGCAACAACAGTGTATTTAAGACGTCTGTCTGACAAAGATCTTCGGACAGTTGACCAAGATGCCCTGGTCAAGCCTAAGAAAAGCCTGAAAGAAACATTTGTTTACGAACTATAGTAGAAAACCAATGCCTTGTATTCTTCAAGGTGTTACGTCAATATTTGCCAAATATGACGCTATTATCTAGTGTCTATGCGAATCTTGCTGCATTTTCATATTCTTCTTCTCCTTCTACACTACCCAACGTGACCCCTGGCCTCAAACACCAGTCTTCTCCAGCGTCTCCCGTCCCGTTGCCATCTCAGCGTAACCCCTCACGTCCTTTCTTCTGAGATCATCCAACCGTCATATCCTAGGTTGACTCCTCTTTCTGCTTTTATACACCTGTGGCCTCGTGATTTTCTTTGGCACATGCTGATCATCCATCCGTTTTAGGCGACATAGCCATTGTATTCGTTGAGATTTTAGGAATCTTACTATGTCCTCATGCTTCAATAGCTTATCTCTCTCCTAGTTAATTCTTACTCTCCATTCATCATCTTCCTTAACCGGACCATAAACACGTCCTGCAGTCTTTCTTCCAAACCTTCTCAATGCTTCTTGTTCTACTTTGCTAATATCCACGTCTCACCTCCTCAAGCAACAACCGGTCTAATGAGTGTCTTATAGGCCTACATTTTAATTATATTTTTATATTATGTGACCTAATAATGATTTAACGAAACAGCGTAAAAACTGAAAACACAAAATAATCGGATAGGAAAAGAAGATTAGTCATACGTTCACAACAGAAACACGCTTCTGTCCGTGAGAGTCTTATATCTTACCTGCATCTTTTCACAGCACGTAATGCAACAGTAATAGTGTGCAGATAACAAGAAGAAAGTGGAAGACTACAAAGAAATGTAGCCTGCCTAAAGTAATTTGAGAAAATTATTTTGTTAGTTCAGAAAAAGACCTCATACAGATTATCAATTTTAGCGTTAATTCTAAATTACTTATTACCCTGACATAATTGATATACTGTAATTATTATTATTCTTTATGAATTGATTAAACTCATTGACTTTTAAATTAATTTTTTGTATTCACATTTATTGGCTATTTAATTCTCATATTCCGTGCTGAATAATTAGATAGTAGCCTACATTCTGCATACGATTTCTGTCAAATTAAAATTATATAAACCTATAGCTTCTATTTAAAGCAAACTACAGCGAATAATAAAAAAAAAATTGTAACAGGTAATCAAAATTACAAGAACTAACAGGTACAAGTTTTAATAATGACAGACACATAATTGAAAAACGCTTTATTCAATTACTGGAGGTGAAAGAGCAATGGAGTGGGATACAGAAGGAGATTCCTAAAATTGATAACAAGTATCACTAAAGGTGGAATCACAATAGAAGCATTACCAGTAAAGAAAACTCTCACAATGAAAAAAAAGGTAGATACCCATCGTCGCGTATTCATGACTCCCGTCATTTATGAATGGCGTTTGTGCGACACCGTTTGAAGTCTTCGTTTTTAACACTTTAATTTGTCCCGACGTTGTCGCCGCTAATGCCTTGAAATAAATATATTTCAAACAAGCTTCCTACGTAGTCAGTAATTGATGTTCCTCAAAGCTTGAATGTCTTCATAATATTTGATACGTGTCCGACTGTGATGATTTTGTGTCGTAAATATGTATTATATCAACAGATGGGGAATTGAGTGAAACACGTGCGACGCTAAGACCAAAAGACTTTCTCCGCCGCTTCCTAGATTTCTACTTTAGAGTGTAATCGTTCTTTGCCGTTGAATAATTGTCATCATTTCTTTAAATTTACTACGCTCATTGACGTTTATTATACTGTGTTTATCGTAATTACATTTTTATTTAATTGTTTTAATTTAATCCTAAGCGTTTCCATCGTAAGACGTAAGCCCAACTGAAAGTAATTTTAAATCCTACGTGTTCTTGATCTAAAAACACTTTTGTATATATAATTTGTGCATATAGGCTAGAAGAATCAGATCTACAATTGAGTAATGAATTCGAAATTAAACATTTACTTGGACGATACGTAATTAGCTCTTATTCTACTTCGATACGTAAAATGTATTTTATTTTAGTTTCTAATAATAAAATAAAAATTTAAGATTTCTCAACGAATACTGTGTACAGTAATAGTTTCAGAAAAATTTATTATGTTCATGCGTAATTGTAGTACTAGCTTATAACCACAGTCAACTTTTAAAGACGTCTGTTCATATAAATAATAGTAGGCCTATACATGAATGATTAATATCTAATTACTTGTGACGTCACGGGACTAAAATGGAAAAAATAACTGTGCTCAGTATGCAAACAGCTCTTTAATGATAGGCTGCTGTAATAATTATTTATATTCATCATAAGAATGGAAAGTTGTCTGGACAGGTTTGCACGAACGCACGGGTCAACACCGCAGCTGTTTGAACTCACACCAAACGACTCTTTTGTCGTGTTCATTGTAATTATTTACCGCAATAAGCATTAAATATTGCCTTCCAAGTAAGGCCGTGCGACATTATCGCATAGCCATCGGATACTATATGAATTATATTGACATAAAGATCTGTGTAGGTGGACTTCCACTTACTGAGATTGCGTACCGTGTACGACTGCGACGGATTGCGATTAGAAGTAACGAATAACAAAACGTTTGCAGAAGACAACGATATGTGTATTGTAGTGAATGGATGATTAACCAGCCCAATGAACTAAATAATAGCTTTTGCTAAATGACGATATTTTTCCTGCACGGCACGCTCGATTAGTCTCCAGTGTTTGAGTGTCCAGTAAACATCACGAAATGAGCGATTAGTTGTATTTATTTCTGTTGTAACCAACTATCTCTTGAATTACGCTTACCAGTGGTTGATTTCTAAAATTATAGGTGCCGGAACGCATCATCTTAAAAGTTCTACAGACACAAATATATTTTATATTAGCATTTTATATTAGCGTATAAGTTTACACCAGGTTATTACTAAGGAGGTCTACATTATTAAAACCTTATTAAACATGCAAAATACGTATAAACTTAGATCCAAAAAGGCGATAAAGTTGACTGATATTTCTAAAGAGCTTCATCATCAGGTTAGCCGCACGACAATCGAAAACGTCACTCATGATGGCGTCATCCCGGAGCCTCAATTAAGCTCTAAGTTTGGTGGTTTAGACGTTTTAAAAAAGTTTCCATAGTTTCATCATTGTGTTGCCATATTGTTTGTTTCTTGACTTTTCCTAACTCCTTGTGTCCAATGCGTTGTGATGGCCAGAAATTAGCCATCTCACATTCACTTGAAGATATTGGTACTGATTCAACAGCATATTTCAAGGTAGAAAGGCTATCCGGAAAAATTCTGGAATGCACATATTCTCGGAAGCTACCAATCTTTGTCTTTTATGTAGTTTTAATTTTGAAGCAAGTTTCTTTATTTCATTTTCTCCATAGGTTATTGGGACATTTTATGAATGATACTAGTTAAGATAAAGATTAGTGCTGGTGCTTGATTTTAACAAATGTTTAGTTTTGTAGTGGGGCTGATAAGGGGCACAATTTAAAAAGTATTAGTCAGTTTTTGTAATAATTGGGCTTTTCCTTTCATATATTTTTTCCGGTAATTTATTTTTGGATCCAAGAGGTTGCGGAACGTCGTCGCGGCGCGTTTCCCCTGAAATCAAGCCCTGACGCTTACTGTCAATTCGTCGGTTCGTGTTCCTATTTTGTTTTTCCCATCTGATAATACAGAAATAGACATTGTACAGAATCAGAAGGAGCTAATCTTATCTAACAGAGGGATGCAATTACAGGAAATCTAATTTATCACAGCTTCGCTTTATTAGCGATGGTCATGTTGTGGAGCAAAGTGTAATTATAAACTATTCTTTGTCTCCAATTATTGGCTTCTATTCCCCACGTTTATTGGCTTCTATATTCTTAAAAAGTTTCTCTAATTCGATCATTTTCTTTTTTATTTTATTATTTCTGATTAGGATTCACGTTTCTTACGCATACTACAGTACACCTAATTATTGTTTCACAAGAGATAGGTCTAAGCCTACTGTGTATATGAGGGAAACTACTTATTCCACAATTTTTTAATTTTCTTACGAGTAAACTCAGATAAGGAAATACACTTACTCCTTGAAGCTCAGATTCAGCAACACTATGTTTTCGAAAGGAAAAATCATCCAAAACTGAACCTCGTAAGTTAATTTTGCTTCATCAGTTTTAGAACGCACAAGGTGACGAAGTTCAGTGCCTCGCTTATTCAGTGTATAATGTAGGCCTGCAACTCATTACTAACCTACAGTTTACATTATCCTCGGTCAGGATTAATCACGAAACTTTATAATTGAACTGTAACTGCAATATTCTGTGATAAAAGTTCACAAAGTAATTTATCTAACATTATTTTTAGAGATTTTGAACTTCGGGACTGTACTATGTCTTACAAACAATGATGTGGTGAAGAAGCTGCCCAAGTTAAGCCATATATGTGGAACCATCACGAGAAGTCTAAAATCAACGAGTAAGCCAACACGGGTGAAATGGCCCACCCTGCGCTGCTCTATGGGTCTGAGAATTGGACTTTAACGAAGTCCCGGGCTAGTCGTAATCAAGCGGCCGAAATGAGATTTCTCAGGCACGTGGCAGAACGTACTCTTCAAGATCGCAAAAGAAATGTCGATGTACTGGAGAAACTGAATATTACGAGTAGGCCTATACTTGACAGGAGTGCCCAAAATCGGCTGAAATTGTTGGAACCTCTTAACCGAATGGATTACTGCCGCATCCCCAAAACAAATATGGAATAGTAAGACGAAAGGACGGAGGGATGTGGAGTGTCCGAAGAAGCGTTGGAGTGACAAGCTCTGGTCTATCTGCTTGGGACCGGAACAAACCATTTTTGGTTTAATCCTTGCTGGTTTAAAATTGCATTTAGAGCAAATTCTAACAAAGTTTTTCTATTGTTCTTTAGTTTAAAAATATTCATCTTTAAAAAACAGGCCTTTATAAGTAATAATTACTTATTTAAAAATAAATGACTATAATTTCAAAATTCACGATTTTTTTCCAGTAACGTGTAGCCTTTAAGAACTTGTTATACTTTTTGTAGTTACAATGCGAACTGTTAAACAGGATAGCCAGGTGCTATTGATCTGTAAGAAGGAAGTAAAGTATTTATGTAGCTGCAAGCTGTAGCTGCCAGGATTCATCAACAAGATTGATTAGAAAGATTTCATTAGGCCAGCAGCTTAGAGAACGCTTCATAGTCCGTAACGAAAGCTTTCCAGTTTGTTTGGCGTGTCGCTGAAGCTGCCACCGAGTTGTCTGTCACTCGTAGCGCCGAAACACGCCCTCTGCATATGTAGATAATACGGAAGATAAGAAAGGTTTATCTACTGGAGATATGCATACATTAGCATACATAACGGAATCAAGCGTCAACACAAATTAGAGTTACATGTACACCTTGTTTCTGCCATTAGCCGTTGTAATTTGTCGAGTAGCAACCCGGCTGCCTCGGCTAAACGTAGATTTATATCTCAGACTAATGGGTTAAGTTTGTATTTACGGGGTCTCAGACGCCAGCCCTTACAAGCTTTCGGCACACGGTAACGTGTGTTTAATGGATATTAACGTCATTTTATTTTGTTATGTGTTCTTGATATAGGTGGTTGCAGAATCACACACATATGATTGGGTATGCCATGTATATACTTAGTTATTCCCTGCAAAGTTGCATAATTTATTGCATGTTAATATTTAACATAATTAATTTATGTGAAGCGGCTAGTAGGTGACGGTTGCCGTAGGAATCGCTCTCTGCAAATCTTTACTGGATTAGCTACTGCCAGAAACTATAGGTTATTTATAGTTTTCTGGCATATGTGAACTATATGATGAGCTTTGGCCGGACCATATGCGTAACCACTTGTCCACACGTAGGCCTACTACCCAATACTCACATTCAGATAAAAAAGACACCGATCCATACTTTCATTCACTAGAAAGTAGTTCAGAAACCAAATTACAGACTATTGCACTAACAGTTCACAATGTAAGTCTTAGACCGCACAACTCATCCACTCATAGCACAAATGTCAGGGCCCGCCCAGAGGGGACGAAAGGGGGTAAAAAACGTCCTGGACAGTTGTTTGAAATTGGCTTTCAGGGCGACAAAAAGAATTCTAAAGTTCATAATTTATGGATACACTGTTCCTTGTTACGCAATATTTTGGTCATGGTGATTATTAATTTAGGAATAAAAATTCAAACAAAAAGTTCAAACTCTATTAACCACGTGAACATGTTAACTGGCTTCCAACATAAGAATGCGTCCTGTTACAAGAAACTACAAATGTGTACTGTACACATAAAGAGGTCTATCTGCCCATCTCGCCGTCTCTACCTTATTCACTGGCTGAAATTATTTGAATTCATGTTATTGACTACAATATGATACAAGGAGTTGATGTGCCTAAATGATAAAAACATCGTAGCAAAGTTTCAACATAACGATGACAGAGGGAACGGAGATTTTGAAAATATAGTAGATCTTAAAAGTACATGGCCAAATCACCTTTCTGCGGCAAAACAAGTAGCTTCAAACTTTCGAATCGATCCCAGATTTAAAATGAGCTCCAGAATTTGAAGAAAGAAACAATTCTACGATGATGTAGGTGATCACTATCGTTTTAAAATACAAGAAGACCGTTTCAACATGAGGGTTTTACTTTTGACCTGCTCTTGGCCGAATTACGAAGTTTGTCAGTCAGGATGGGAGACCAACTCTATTTCACCATTTTTGAGTCATCGAGAAGATGAAAGGTCTATCTAGAAATGCAGGCAAGCCTAAATCTCGTAGTGGCTTAACCAAATGATCTTCTCAACGAAGAGCTGAAAGATGAACTTTGATTTTTTTTTTTTTTTTTTTTTTTTAACACAAAAACAACTAACCTTTATGTATATGATCATACTACTTCAGCTCTTTGTCTTTTGAATATCAAATCTAAATATAGTCTCCCCTCAAATCCGTATTTGTTCGCGCTTGTTGATAGTGTTGCCAGTGCCTTAGTAGCTTCTGCTGAGCGAGCGTTTAGTAAACTGTTTTTGTTAACAATCTATTGCGACCCGTCGTCAGGCAAGACATCATCGGCTGTTGAGTTTGAATATGTAGCACGAATCTGTATAGAAAGTCTCTTTTGCAAATATTAATGTGGAATTTGCTGCAATGAAAACAAGAAATATTACCACAATTTTCCGAGTTGTTAGGCCGTGGTATAGATTATCTATGTTCACTTCCAAACGTTTCGTCCATACTCAACCTAACCAATTTTATTTGTTGGCGGGTGTTTGTGATCTTTGTTCCCGTGCATGAATTTTCCGTCATGTGTACGGAAGTAAATCTTATGGAAGTGAACATAGAAAATCTTTACCACGTCCTAACAGCCCGGAAAATTGTGGTAATATACACAGAACCGTGAAAGCTTACGTTCAAAACAAGAAATAGTTTTGATTAAAATTAACTCCCGGGGTGTTTGGCCGTGGTCCAAAGTTTGTGACAAAACCAGACGTTTCGGCAGTGGCACTGACTGCCATCTTAAGTGGAAACTGAAACCAAGCTAAGCCAAACCACAGTACTGTGGTCCTAACGTTATAACAAAAAGAAAAATGTGTATATAAGTGTAAGTATTTTGTCGTGTATGTCGGGCGTTACCTCCGCGCACTTTTTGTTACTTACTGATGATTGGATCCTCTGCGGTGATGTAGTCCTGTAACACAACTTAATCTACTATGTTTGTGGGCGCCACTTGGAATCTTTTGTTCCAAGAAAATGGTTATTATTAAAGAAATTAAACTTATTACTATTATAATAATTATTGTTATTAAAATTTTGAATTCTTAATCCTATGAAAAAATGTAAACAAGACAGTTGGGTTTGAAAAAATAAAGTGTGTTTAATGATTCTTAAAAAAAATCGTCTGAAGGACTGACATTCATGAAAAAAATTATAAAATTGCAGAGTTACAAAAAATTATAAGTTATTATTATTATTGACAACTTTTTTTCTCCAATCAAGTATCGGCTAACAAATATTTAATTCTTTACTCAGTTGAAGAGCATGAGTTTAATGCGTGAAAAATCTTTACTCTCAGGACGTGACTCCTTTGAACTACCAAGACATATCAATAAGATGCTTTACAAAAAAAATAAGTGATTTGAAGGTGTGTGTGGCATGTGTAGTACAACTGTGTGACAAAATGTAACCAGGTAAAAAATGACTTTAACTTTGACAACTCACGTTCCGATGGTTAATTATTCTCGCACTGGACACTTCTCTCGGGTAGTTTTTCAATCTCGCCTCTTCATGTGTGCACTGAATTTATTTTAAGTCAAAAATGCGATCTTTTTACAACTTCCGCACTTTCGTGAAACAGTTTGGCAGTAGATTTACGCTCGAACCCCGCCGCTAGCGATCAGCTGTTTCGCGTTGGTTCTCAAATTGGCCGCCACAGCGCTGATTCCCTTGCAGTCGAGAGAAAGGCTTTGTGTATGTTATGTTATGGGAGTTTTTGTCAAGTCAGTTTGTCTTAGCGAATATAGCAGCATTGGTTCTCTATTTAAAATTTTGGTCCCTCCTGGGCCGTTGATGTTCTGGCTGCGTGATTTCTATTAAAATGTGCCGTGTTGCTGCTCTATTTCAGCAACACATTGGCGTAGATTCTTGTAGAGGTCAAGTCGGTCTATTTGTCAATGTACGGGAAAAGCCTTTCTTCGTGTCTTGTGTCGATTTCTCGCCTTCGGTTTCGCCTCGGTTGCGGTGATCAGTGTCGTGGGTGATGCGTCTGTTCTGGATTCCAAGCATGAAGTGTCTTTGGGTCGAATTTGGTCTCTCTTTTATACTGTGTCAGGCTCATTGTTTTAGCTTTTCGACATGAACTTCCGGTATATTTGAGTAAAAATTCCTTCTAGAATGTTCGAGAATAATGAAATGGAACACCATGGAGCAAATTTAACTTCCGTCGAAGCTTTTAGAACAAAATTTCTTATTCTTCACACTAAGGATATTTGCAAAATTACTCTGGTATTTGTCAAACAGTTTTACATCAGTACTCACAATTTGCATGCCATTACTACATTTGGATTCTCTGTTTTCAACTGAATCTAATGATACTAATTATGATTGGTTTTTAAATAAATTAGCTATAATAAATAACACAATATACAACTCTTACCTTGGAATGTTTCCATTAAAATTCAATTTTTAGAATAAAAAATTGTTGTGAAGCTATAAGGTTTCTTCCACAACATTAACACATAATATTACCATCTCTCTATAACAAAACAAATAAGGTTTAACATATATAATACACAAATAAGTTCAATTTTATATGGTCCATGCCTATGGCCTATGTTGTTGTCACTTGTTACAATACAATAATTAGTCTTTTTCTTTAATATATATATAGGATTTTACTAGTATACACTAAGAGTTTATTTATTGTCTGTCATTTGTGATACCTGGTTAATCTTGATACATATAATTTTTATCGTAGGATAACTTAGCATCATATTGGTTTGCTCATGTTGTCCTTTTTCTTTGTGTGACAAATCTCACTCTTATAAGTTAAATTCTTTGATAATTGATCTTATTTTCAACTGAGTCTGTTTGTTTTTATGGTACACTAAAGTATTGTACCCTTTTCTTTTATTTTTGTCATTATTTTGTAAACATTTAGTCAAATGTGACTATTTCTTGTAATGGTTGCTTGGTCTTAGTATAGGTATGGTATAGGTAAATAGTTTGCTAACTCGACTATTACAATGTTTAAGTTAGTCAAATATATTAGTATAGTCGCTTTATATTATATTTCAACTTTTGAATGCAACTTGGTTGCATCTTGTCAACATTAAATCCATAAATATCACAATATTATATGCCTACTACATGTTTTTAGTTAATACTGTGTTTGGCTATTTTGACTGACTTTTATTCATTTGACAGCTTTCTTTATTTAAGATAAATTGTTCATCTTTGTCTACTTGACAATTACATATAGTTTTTATCTCAATTTGATAATAATTAATTTTTACATGAAATCTGAGTGTTGGTCTCAAATCCAACACCTTAATATTTTTTTTTTTCATAACATTTATATATTTTTTATTTTAACTTAGATCCTTTCTAATAATGTATTTAAGTCATGTAATACATTTATTTTATTTACATTACATAATATAATAATGGATCATGTCCATTCATTCACAATATATAGTTCTTTATACTCTATTCAGAGTTACAAAACTTAATAATTAATGACTTCATTTTGGTTGTTTCTGATATTATTTGTCTCTCTTATAGTATCTTATGGTTTTTTCACTGTTATTCACTTTAATAATATATATGGGGTTTGAGTCTTCGTCATAGTCTGGTCGTTTTTCATGTTAGTAGTATTAATTATTAGACAATATTACACAATTTTTTAGGACTACTTGGGTTCGATACTGTTCACCTCACTTTCCTCTTATGATAAATGGCTATGTAACTGATTTCCTTTATGGAACGTTCTGTGACGTTACATATGCCTCACCGTTAAAATTGATAATTTTTGAAAAACATATCTTTTGTTTTGATGAAATTATCATTTCTATATTAACCTTTTATTAGCTTCTTTATATTTCATTCTTTTATCTTATAATTAAATTCCTGTACTACTCCTTTAATATATTAATCCAACTCAATATTCCTATTTCGTTCTTTGTCGTATCACCTATTCCTTTCCTTTTTACCTTGATGTTAATTATTTAATCTTTGATATAATTCCCTAAAATTTCCCTAACTTTCATAGAGGGTTGGGAGTCAGAGTGGCTCGCTATGGCATACATTCTCTGCCCTTCCCTATCTATAACTACTGAAATCAGAGGCAACACATCCCTGTCCAGAAAATAATAATTGCACCTTCGCAACAAATAATAATAATAAAAAAATACAATATTCAAAGATCATAGGCTCCTACACATAAATTCCCTTTCTTAAACTCTTCTGATTATTTCACAATTATATTAATATATCGTTCTCTTGCAGGTAAAATTATCGTTTAAAATCATTCAATGTTAATAGCTATATTTATTCATTATTACCTCCTTATGTAACACACAGTTTTCCTTTTTTTTTCCATTTATCATTTCCTTTTAGTATTAATTATATGACAGTATTTCTCCTTCCTTTCTCCCCCTTAGTAATATCAATTGTTATTTGATTGTTTAATAATTTATTTAACTAATTATGTCCTTTCCTTCTTTCCTTTTTCTCCTTCTCTAAGTACGGGTAAGCTGGTACATATACGTTGACTTGGCTATTGGAAATAAATCTATATTTTATATATATCTTTATGCCTTTGGTGTAAGGTGTCCATCTCGTAATATTTATTAATAATAATCTCTCTCCTTCTATAAGTATGGGTAAGCTGGTAAATATACGTTGACTTGGCTATTGGAAATAAATCTATATCTTATATATATCTTTATGCCTTAGGTGTAAGGTGTCCATCTCGTAATATTTTATTAATAATCTCTCCTTCTCTATTTATATAATAATATTTATATTTATTTAATAATCTCTATCCCCTTTCTAATTATGGGTAAGTTGGAAAATTTACGTTAACATGTTTCTAGTCATGGTACCTTCTCAATGATGCTGCGTTTGACTTGGGTTTTTAATCATGGTTCTTACTCACTGATTCTGTATTTGACTCGTGATTTTTAATCATGGTACTTTTTCAATGACGTTTGGTTATACGTACCCTTTACTTTGTTACTAACCGTGTCGGTTACCTCGTATGTATTGTTTTCATTGTCTTTGGTGATCGTGAAAGGTCCTGTATATAAAAGTAGCAATTTCCTCGTTATGCCTTGTATAGCACTGGGCAATTCTCTATTTTTAACTAACACCTTTTCTCCTACCTTATATTTAATGGCCTTGGGCTGGGATTGGACATATTTTTTCCGCTGCTGTTCCGTTTTTTCTAACACCTTGTTATAAAATTTGGTTCTTTCAAATTGGTATGCGGGTTCGTCGGGAAAATTAATAATCTCTTTTATCTCTCGTGGTGGGGGTCTTTCGAACATAACTGTGTATGGTGACACCTCGATGGTATTGTGATATGAGAAATTGAGAAAATCTTCGGTTGATGCTACGTATTCATGCCATCTTTTCTGTTCGTTATGGCAGTATGTTCTCAGCAACCGTCCTACTTCCCTTAACACTCTCTCGGCTGGGTTACTATTCGGGTGATATACAGATGTCTTATACGTTTTTATCCCGTGTTCTCCAAGGTTTTCTTTCCAAAGTTTTCCCCTAAACTGGGTACCGTGGTCTGTAATTATAGAATACGGTCTGCCCACCTCCATTATATACCGTTCTATTATGATGTCTATTATTTTCCTGGTCGTAACCCTAGTTATTGGGTATAGCTTGGTATATTTGCTAAAATGGTCGAAGATGATTACGATAAATTTATATCTGTGTCTCCCACCGCTGCGTGGAAATGGTCCACAGATATCGAGGAATACCTTTTCCAATTTTTTGGTGGATGTTATGGGTATCATGACCCCTTCCTTCCTTTCGTTGTTACATTTTACTTTCTGACAAATATCGCACGACCGTATCGCCAGTTGCACCTTCTTATTCATCCCTTTGATGTATGTTTGCTCTACCAATACCTTCCTTACTTTGAGGGCGCCCATATGTCCGTACCTATCGTGATAGTCGATTATTAGCGGTCTCTCTATCGCTGGTGGAATTACTAACTTCCAATTCTCCTGGTGCGGGGTATTCCTTATAAACAAAGTGTCGTTGTGTATACAGTAATATCTATTTATGACCTTATCGCCTTCCTGTACCCTTTTTCTAATATCTCCTAATTTTGGATCGGCCTCCTGTTGTGACTTTATATCGTTTAAAATATTTTTTAAATCTTCCTTACTCTTAATAATATGGTATACTTTTGCTAATTGCTCCTTTTCGCCGTCAAAGGTTTGGTCTTGTATATTGATGCGGGATAGGACGTCGGCTGCTACGTTCTGTTTGCCGGGTATATATTCCCATGTGATATTATATTCTTGCAAGGCCAAAACCCATCTCGTCAGCCTTCCGTGGTTCAGCTTACAATGCTTTAAAAATGATATAGATTTGTGGTCGCTTCTAACCGTGATGGGGTACCCTAATATATATGTCCTAAATTTACCGCATGCGAAAACTACACTCAACAATTCTTTTTCGGTAGTATTGTAGTTTCGTTCGCAACTGTTCAACACGCGGCTAGCGAAGCTAATTACTAAATGGTTACCATCCTGATCTTCCTGATATAGGGCTGCACCTAAACTCACGTTACTGGCATCGCAATTTAGAAAAAATGGTTTTGTAAAGTCGGGATGATGCAACATTACTGCTTCTAAAAACTTTTCCTTTATGAGATTGAGCACTCCATCTTGCTCTGGTCCCCAAGTCCATCTGTCTTTAGCTGATAACTGCTTTTGGAACCTGGCAGTTAGTTCTGAATAATTGGACCGAACCTTCCTGTAATAGTTACAGATTCCTAAAAATGATTGAAGCTGTTTCCTGTTCTTTGGGGTGGGGAACTTCTGTATAGCCTCTACTTTCTCTTTCGATGGAGTAATCCCTTGTTCGGTTAAATTAAAGCCTAAAAATTTCACCTCATTTGCAATGAATTGGGACTTGTCTAATTTGAGGGTGATATTATTCTCTGATAATTTCTCTAACACCTGTTCAACCCTATTACAATGGTCATCCCAATTCGCTGAAGTTACCAGTAAATCGTCGACATATACTGTCGTAAACTTCAGCACTTCCTGCCCCAATATTCTGTCCATTATCTTTACAAACACCGCCACAGAATTTATTAAACCAAAGGGTAACCGCTTAAACTGATAGTTTCTGCCCTCGAATATGAACGCCATATATTTCCTACTATCAGGGTGGAGCTCTACCTGCCAGTAGCCGCATACTGTATCCCATGAACTTATATACTTTGTCCCGTGAAACTTTTTCAATATCTCTTCTATCTCCCCAGGTGATGTGCGCGGTCGTTAACAATCATCTTGTTAATCTCCCTAGCATCGAGACATATACGTACCTGTCCATTCTTTTTCGGCACAGCTATGATTGGGCTGGTAAAGGGCGAATGACTATACTCGATTATGTCGTCCTCTATCATCCTGTTCAATTCTTCCCTGACTTCGTTCTTTAGCGAGTAGGCGATCGGGTACGATTTCCTGTTAAATTCCACCGGAGTTTTGAATTTTATGGTGCATTGATAATCTCTGGCTTTACCTGGAGCGTTTGAGAATATGTGTTTGTAATTGTTATATACTGTAATTAACTGTCCCGCCTGTGTTTCGCTGATCAGACTCCTTGCTTTCGTCCTTTGGGAATCCCGTATTTCTTCTAATTTTTCTAACCACAACTCTGGGTTTTCCTCCTGATATAAGGGCAGGTTTAATGGTCGATCGGCACAATAATAATGGTTCACTATCGCTTGATAAGGTGTGTTGTTTGTACCATCTCCTTGGACATCAATTACATTATTGGTCCAAATTCCCTCGTTAGTTTTTAAAGTTTTAATCTTACCTTCTAAATCTATTATTGCATTATATGGCCTAAGTATATCGCAGCCTATTAGGATACTCGTGGGTAAATTATTCGCCACTAATAACCCTATTGGTATCGTTACCCCATTACTAGTCATCTCTAATGACACCTGTTTCTTTATCGATTTATTTTGCCTCCCCGTTGCTCCGACTAGAATGATGTTATTTATAGGCAGAGTGGGTATGGGTAAATTACTGTTTTGTTTGATCCTCTCTAACTCTACACTATCGATAAGCGATACATTTGACCCCGTGTCAATGAGTAATATTGCTTCTATGCCATTGATATTTGCCTTGATTTGTACGATATCATTATTCCCTTTGTTATGATTTTTAACGATATTGTCACTCTCTTCTAATAATTCCTCTCTAATATCCCTAAGGTAATTATTTATTCTTAATGTCATAGTCCCGTCTTTGTCCTGTCTATGTTTGTAACTAGTCACCCCATAATATTGGTTCAGTGAAGGGCGGTTTTCCTTTTCCACTGCCGCGTTTAGTTTAAATGAGCCACTGTCTCATTGGCCCGGTCTCCCGGAAAATTGGGTTGCTGACCCGTCTGTGGTTCCTGCCTGACCTCGGGATTACCACTGATAGGTTGGCTATTCGTCGTATTACCCTGGCTACCTTGCGCTTGTTGTGGGTAAAACATGTAAGTGGGTAAATTGGGTGGATATGGCCGTCGGTTATTGGCCATTGTATAGTTTACCTGGGGCCTATATTCTTGATTTCTCCTATCGCCTCCTCCTTGGTCGCCCCCATTACGATAATTATTACGCTGGCCATAATTATTTCCCCTATAGTTATTTCCGCGATAACTATTTCCCTGATGGTAGTTTCTACCGTAATTATTTTCGGGGTAATTATTCCTGTTTGGTCCCGGATAGTTGCGGTTATTTGGACCCTGAGTGTTATTATTTCGGCCATTTGGTGGGGTATTATTGTTCTGGTTATTTGTGTTAAGGTTGTTACCGTTTCCACCTCCATTCCGGTTTGGTCCGTTATTGTTGCTATTATATTCTACCTTACGATTGGGGGGTTGGTAATCCTGGAACCTTCCAGTGGATTCACAATTTTCTAATAATTTGGCTAGATCGGTTATTTTACTGAGCTGTTTTTACAATTGGGCATCTTTGATACCATAGCTGTAATGTCCAGCTAACTGCCTCACCAAACATTCTTCCGGGATCGGCGGTATCAACTTCCGTGCCAAACATACCTTTCCTAGGAAATAAGACGTCGGGGACTGTCCATTGGACGCGTCGTATTTGCCGTAGAATATGTCCATTCGTACCCTGTTTTGTGCAGTTTCCGACCAGTACTTCTCTTTGAACTGGCGTTTAAACTCGGCTAAATTCGTAATTTCGGGTCGTACCGCTATCCACCAGTTATCCCTAGTGTTTTTAAACGTCTCGTCTAGCATCTCCCTTATTCTGTCCCACCTTGTTTCTCTATTTCTTTCAATAAACTCCTCCATTCTCTCTAAAAATTCCAAAAATTCCATTGGGTGTCGACGATAGTTTTGGAAGTTGATTATTTCCCTGTTCTCACTGTGACACGCATGAGTATTTAATATAGGTGTGCCCTCAGCGCTTCTAATCTTTCCTGCAGGTTTTTCTCTCTCTGGTCTATTTCCTGTATGCTATTTTTGTTAGTTTTTATTTGCTCGTCCAGCCTGTTAGCTATGTCATATGTTCTCTGCATTCTCTCGCTAACGTCTTTCTGGACTTCTCCCACCTCCTGCATGATTGCGTCTTGGTTCTGCCTTACCTTGTTTTCGAGATTTCTAACATCTTGTTTGGTCTCTACTGTTTGTCCCTCTACATTTTCGAAACGGGTATTATTTCCCTCCTGTAATCTTTCTAATTGTTTCTCCATATTCTCGACCTTCCTGTCACTATCGATTTTATTATCATCGATCTTTTTGTTTACTGTTTCGTACTTTATGCTAATCTCTTTTTTCAGGGACTCTATACTTTTTTTATTCTCCTCCTGAAATAGCTCCATCTTTTTCCCATTATCATTTATTTTCTCGGTTATATACTCCCCTAAAGATTCTATCTTTTTGTCTAATTTCTCCTTATCTTCCAATCTGTTTTTATTCAGGGATTCTATTATTTCCTCCTTATCTTCCTGTCTGTTTTTATTCAGGGATTCTATATTTTTGTTCATATTTTCCTTCATTCCTTGGAGCATCACCATTATTGCATTCACGTCAACGCTTGCTGTTATTTTTTCTGGTTCGGGTTTCTCTGTTTGTTCTACCATTTGTATGGGTTCTTCTCCCGTTGGTTCCTCTATTTCCTCTCCTGTTTGTATTGGTCTTTCCATTTCTAGTGTGGGCGGTTCTAGTTCCGTTTCCTCAACTTGTACAGCCTCTGCGTCTGCCACACTTAACTCGGGTTCCACATTCTTCTTCACCTTTTTTCCCTTAGGTTGCGGCATTTTGATCTGTTGGTAGTTGCCGGGCTTGTTCCGTTTTTTCCAAGCCTCACTAGTTGGGCTGCCAATTTATAACAAAATAAAAAGTTGTGTGTGTATATTTGAGCCTTCTTTAACAGCCTCACGTTGTGGTCGTCAATTTATAACAATTTTGCAAACAGTGTGTGCAAGTGTAAGTGTTTTGTCGTGTATGTCGGGCGTTACCTCCGCGCACTTTTTGTTACTTACTGATGATTGGATCCTCTGCGGTGATGTAGTCCTGTAACACAACTTAATCTACTATGTTTGTGGGCGCCACTTGGAATCTTTTGTTCCAAGAAAATGGTTATTATTAAAAAAATTAAACTTATTACTATTATAATAATTATTGTTATTAAAATTTTGAATTCTTAATCCTATGAAAAAATGTAAACAAGACAGTTGGGTTTGAAAAAATAAAGTGTGTTTAATGATTCTTAAAAAAAATCGTCTGAAGGACTGACATTCATGAAAAAAATTATAAAATTGCAGAGTTACAAAAAATTATAAGCTATTATTATTATTGACAACTTTTTTTCTCCAATCAAGTATCGGCTAACAAATATTTAATTCTTTACTCAGTTGAAAAGCATGAGTTTAATACGTGAAAAATCTTTACTCTCAGGACGTGACTCCTTTGAACTACCAAGACATATCAATAAGATGCTTTACAAAAAAAATAAGTGATTTGAAGGTGTGTGTGGCATGTGTAGTACAACTGTGTGACAAAATGTAACCAGGTAAAAAATGACTTTAACTTTGACAACTCACGTTCCGATGGTTAATTATTCTCGCACTGGACACTTCTCTCGGGTAGTTTTTCAATCTCGCCTCTTCATGTGTGCACTGAATTTATTTTAAGTCAAAAATGCGATCTTTTTACAACTTCCGCACTTTCGTGAAACAGTTTGGCAGTAGATTTACGCTCGAACCCCGCCGCTAGCGATCAGCTGTTTCGCGTTGGTTCTCAAATTGGCCGCCACAGCGCTGATTCCCTTGCAGTCGAGAGAAAGGCTTTGTGTATGTTATGTTATGGGAGTTTTTGTCAAGTCAGTTTGTCTTAGCGAATATAGCAGCATTGGTTCTCTATTTAAAATTTTGGTCCCTCCTGGGCCGTTGATGTTCTGGCTGCGTGATTTCTATTAAAATGTGCCGTGTTGCTGCTCTATTTCAGCAACACATTGGCGTAGATTCTTGTAGAGGTCAAGTCGGTCTATTTGTCAATGTACGGGAAAAGCCTTTCTTCGTGTCTTGTGTCGATTTCTCGCCTTCGGTTTCGCCTCGGTTGCGGTGACCAGTGTCGTGGGTGATGCGTCTGTTCTGGATTCCAAGCATGAAGTGTCTTTGGGTCGAATTTGGTCTCTCTTTTATACTGTGTCAGGCTCATTGTTTTAGCTTTTCGACATGAACTTCCGGTATATTTGAGTAAAAATTCCTTCTAGAATGTTCGAGAATAATGAAATGGAACACCATGGAGCAAATTTAACTTCCGTCGAAGCTTTTAGAACAAAATTTCTTATTCTTCACACTAAGGATATTTGCAAAATTACTCTGGTATTTGTCAAACAGTTTTACATCAGTACTCACAATTTGCATGCCATTACTACATTTGGATTCTCTGTTTTCAACTGAATCTAATGATACTAATTATGATTGGTTTTTAAATAAATTAGCTATAATAAATAACACAATATACAACTCTTACCTTGGAATGTTTCCATTAAAATTCAATTTTTAGAATAAAAAATTGTTGTGAAGCTATAAGGTTTCTTCCACAACATTAACACATAATATTACCATCTCTCTATAACAAAACAAATAAGGTTTAACATATATAATACACAAATAAGTTCAATTTTATATGGTCCATGCCTATGGCCTATGTTGTTGTCACTTGTTACAATACAATAATTAGTCTTTTGACATGATAATGTCTTTTGGCTGGCCATCATTTGAAAATTTCTGTAACGCTGTAAACTGTAACGCATCACGCTGCATGACGTCATTGGGATTGTTGTAAATAAACGTTTGTTTTGATACGTCGCAATATATATAATGTGTTAAAAATAATATCACTGCAAACAATTAAACCAGATTTATAAAGCGTCCTGAAAGTTTAAAATCAAGTGTTAGCACAATTTACCAGCCGGGAATCGTTAACTAAAACCGCGACCGCTAACATGCTAACGTCGTCGCAGATTAAAGACCTAACAAGCAAACAACACTGCATAGCTGTAGATAGGTTATTGGGGTTATTGTCTCTAGTTAATGGTTGTCTTCGTATGTGATTCAGCTAACGATCTTTTTGTGGGCGCCACTTGGAATAGTTTGTTCCAAGAATAAAATGTGATTAATAAAGAAATTAAAATTTTTAAATCTTGCTTCTATGAAAAAATATAAACAAGTCAGTTTAGCTTGAAAAAATCAGGTAAGTTTAATGATTCTTCAAAAACAAACAATCGTCTGAAGGACTAACATTCATAAAAAATTATACAATTGCAGAGTTAATAAAAAAATTCACAAGTTATTATTATTATTATTATTATTATTATTGACAATTTTATATATATCCAATCAAGTATCGGCTAGTGTTTTTAATTTTTTAATCAGTTGAAAAGCATGAGTTTAATATGTGAAAAAATCTTTACTCTCAGGACGTGACTCCTTTGAACTACCAAGACTATCAATAAGATGCCTTACAAGAAAAAATTCAAGTACCGTCTGCCTAGTGGCAAAAGCTAAAGAGCATGATAATGTCTTTCGGCCGCCAGCTAAACGCAACATTATTATGGTTACTGACTGACTGATTGTTTCCTTTCTGCAAATGTTGCGTTTAGCTGGCGGCCGAAAGACATTATCATGCTCTTTAGCTTTTGCCACTAGGCAGATGGTACTTGAATTTTTTTCTTTAATATATATATAGGATTTTACTAGTATACACTAAGAGTTTATTTATTGTCTGTCATTTGTGATACCTGGTTAATCTTGATACATATAATTTTTATCGTAGGATAACTTAGCATCATATTGGCTTGCTCATGTTGTCCTTTTTCTTTGTGTGACAAATCTCACTCTTATAAGTTAAATTCTTTGATAATTGCTCTTATTTTCAACTGAGTCTGTTTGATTTTATGGTACACTAAAGTATTGTACCCTTTTCTTTTATTTTTGTCATTATTTTGTAAACATTTAGTCAAATGTGACTATTTCTTGTAATGGTTGCTTGGTCTTAGTATAGGTATGGTATAGGTAAATAGTTTGCTAACTCGACTATTACAATGTTTAAGTTAGTCAAATATATTAGTATAGTCGCTTTATATTATATTTCAACTTTTGAATGCAACTTGGTTGCATCTTGTCAACATTAAATCCATAAATATCACAATATTATATGCCTACTACATGTTTTTAGTTAATACTGTGTTTGGCTATTTTGACTGACTTTTATTCATTTGACAGCTTTCTTTATTTAAGATAAATTGTTCATCTTTGTCTACTTGACAATTACATATAGTTTTTATCTTAATTTGATAATAATTAATTTTTACATGAAATCTGAGTGTTGGTCTCAAATCCAACACCTTAATATTTTTTTTTTCATAACATTTATATAGTTTTTATTTTAACTTAGATCCTTTCTAATAATGTATTTAAGTCATGTAATACATTTATTTTATTTACATTACATAATATAATAATGGATCACGTCCATTCATTCACAATATATAGTTCTTTATACTCTATTCAGAGTTACAAAACTTAATAATTAATGACTTCATTTTGGTTGTTTCTGATATTATTTGTCTCTCTTATAGTATCTTATGGTTTTTTCACTGTTATTCACTTTAATAATATATATGGGGTTTGAGTCTTCGTCATAGTCTGGTCGTTTTTCATGTTAGTAGTATTAATTATTAGACAATATTACACAATTTTTTAGGACTACTTGGGTTCGATACTGTTCACCTCACTTTCCTCTTATGATAAATTGCTATGTAACTGATTTCCTTTATGGAACGTTCTGTGACGTTACAACGTACATGATCCCACGTTATCGTTTGACTTGTTTCCACTGAAGATGGCAGTCAGTGGCACTGCCGAAACGCCTGGTTTTGTCACAAACTTTGGACCACGGCCAAACAGCCCGGGAGTTAATTTTAATCAAAATGGCACCGGCAGTGGCCGTGTAATCCTTCGTACAACATTAAGAAATAGTCTATTTATGCGATGACAAACTTCTTATGCCTGATTTTGTTATATACAAAAACGTTCATTGACAATAACTTTGAACTTTTTATTAAAATGCGTATGTTACTTGGTTCGTACTTTTTTATAAGTTTCGTCCTCACACTCATGAGTAAGATTTGTCAGTTTCATGAAGCGAAAATAACTTTTACCCTTTTCAAAACATATTTTTGTACTACTTAATTGTGTTTTTGTAAGTTTGTGTTTTGTAATATTAAATAATAAGAATACTTATCTTTTTACGAAGAATTTTGCGTCTTTTAATTTGTAATTTTTTATATATGTTTTTATTTACTATTAAGAAGTTACCAGTAATTACACGGTGTTTCACTTGCACAAACAAAAGCTTTTATTTGTTTTATTTTAAAGGGCTCTGAAATATCCCTTTGCTCCAGGCCTCCAATAGTCTCTACATGGCCCTGGATATTGGACAACTCATAGACTGACAAGTCACAGGATAAACAGAGACTGCACAATTCGCTCATTGCCAGTTCACAAAGCAAATCACAGATTGGATGATTATTTCTTGATAGTTCACATCGTAAACAGACACTGGACGGTTCGCTCATTGGCAGCTCACAATGGGAATCACAGACTGGAAAAATTCGCTTATTATGATCTGAGAAATCTAAACGATAAAAAAATAAACAAAACTTCTTAATTTAATAATGACCTTCAATCAATCAACTTTAACGACGGAAAGTTTAACGAGGGTCGGTCAATAAGTACAACACAAATTTTACATTATTTGTGTCGACGTTTCAATAACATTTTTTATCATCAGGACCTGTGTAGGAACAATATAAAAAATCAAACACAACAAGATCAATTAATTAGGGGGAATTTATGTATGTGTGTGTGTGTGTGTGTGGGAGCTGAGCCAGTTTGTTTTACATCAGTAAGATAATTAAATTCCTTACATATTGTTTTACTTAAATACATAGACATAACTATAATATTCCAAAACAATTTAAGCTATTGATAATATAATAATACGTTAATTATATTTATAAATACGTACAAATTGTAGATGCAGTAATCATGGAAATGTACGCTGGAATTGGACCAGTTGGCAATACATGTCTATATATAGCATAGCAAAATATGTTATAGCTGAATACAAATTGTAAGAAGAGATTGAAAAGTATGTTCAGATATGTACATAATTAGTATTTATTATTATTATTATTATTGTTATTATATTACTTTTCTCCCATTATTGGTATTCAATATATGTATCCATAAATTAGAGAATTATGTAGAGATTAACAGAATTACAAATATTACAAACATAAAATTATGATAAACCAATCTATATGTGAAAGTGGTTAGTACTTAATATAGCCTTAATATAGTCTATACTGAGTACTAAAGTCTATTGTAAAGTTATGTAGGCGTCGATAGTCACACTCTGTCTCCCTCTCTTTCTATCACACACACACACACACACACACACACACACACCACTCTCTCTCTCTCTCTCTCTCTCTCTCTCTCTCTCTCTCTCTCTATCCCCCTATCAAAAACACAAAAATAATTACCCCACCCACTGTAAACACAGTTGCACATATTACACATAATGTAAGTACAGAGAGACAGTTCGTATCGCTTTACGTTTTTCAGCCAGGTAGGCCTATACGAATACCTCTATTTCACACGGCTACACGTACTACAAACGACTCTGTACACGCGCGCGCACTCACACATACACACACACACAAATTACTCCCATATAATTGATCTTGTCTTTGATTTTCCTCTATTGTCAGTACACAGATTCTACTGATGACAAAAAATATTGTTTAAACATCGACACAAACAATGCAAAATATGTGTTACACTTATTGACCGATCCCCGCTAAACCTTTCAAAGGTAAAATAAACAAAACTGTAAACAGAGAGTATTGTGGTTAGCAGTGATTTAAAAAGAATTTAACGGTTTCAATCTGTTAGACTTTTTTTTTTTAAATTTTCAGTTGGTTTCTGTAGACCTATTGTCTTCTTAACTATATTGCAGTACTGATAATATATCGAACTTCAGAGTTACATTATATGTTCACTAAAGTGCAAAATTTACTAACTTGCATATTTTCATAAAAATTATCTAATTGTCTGTTTTCTGCACTTCAGGTAATATGTTTAGGTGATTAAAAAAATAAATAAATGCTTGGAATGTTGATTATACAATGGCTCCTACGTTTGCTGCGCCATGTTTGGATTCTTGACCTTATGTCGCACAGAGGTGTAAATGTAATTCTATACAAACGTGCACTGTAAAATCAGGTTCTTATTGAAGTTGTATACAGATGATTCGCGACCTGAACAACATAGCTTGTAAACATTTGTTTTAATCGATTAATCACTTTTTGTTTTTGTAATAGAGTGAATCATAATTTCACCTTCTTTGCTGCTATGTTAAATTAAACAATTTTATATTATTTCATTAAAACCTCTTCACGTACTACATCACTTTGTATTTACTGTCATTTATACTAGTCGTTGCATTCCCTAAAAAATACAAGACCCCGCCGTGTTCATATTATATTAATTGGAATGCTGATGTTATGTCTTAAACGGTTCAAGTATTGAGACGTTTACAAGGCAACTATAAGAAATGACCGTGTTTAAAAATCTCTCTGCACTCGCTGTGAATAACGAACTCGCTTTCATCTGTTTACTCTGAAATAATTTACTTACGTATAGATTACAGACATTAAAAAAGCAATTTCTGTATAGTGTTTGTTATAAAAATTGCCGGTGTGTGGTTCGTCACGTACCCAATTTCGCGGCAGGTCACGACTGCCAGTGTTGCCGCTTGTTTGTTTGAAACTCTGTCCACATTACATCTTCCGTGAGGCTAGTGTTTTCCACAGAGTCCAGTTATATATTAAATATACTGAAGTTAAATATTACATGACCAACAATTTAATAGAAGTTCAGCGGAGAAATATTAAAATTATCAGCTCTTATATTTGGTAAAATCTTTTAGATTAAGAACTGAAATACATATGTAGTTTTATTTACATTCATAATGACTCGCATTATTCTTGTTACTTAAATTAATAATAAACAGTATTTAATATTTTTATAAACAAGAATATATTTTATCTTTACGCGCGCGCGCGCGCACACACACACACACACACACACACACACACACACACACACACACACACACACACACACACACACACACACACATATTGCAACAGAACAAATAGAAGGCATAGTATTAAAAACACAATAATATAAGAGTCTTTTATCTGGAGTAAGGTTTATATTTTAAACAAATTAATGATATGGTCTATGATTGAACAAAATTATTTATTCTAAATTTAATAATGTCTGTATATGATTTAAATATTTCTTTGATCTTAATAGACTATTTTACTTGAGCGCTGAATTCCACTGACGAAACCGCTGGACCGTATCACTGGCACCTCTCGCTGCCTGTTGAATCTGCTGCTCTGATGACACGTGGAACTCTCCGCACACACGCACGCACGCCGATACACCGATAGCGTTTATCTCGTTTCTCAGGGCTCGATAATGGGTGTAATTTAAATGAATGTAGTTTCGGTGTATTGTACGTACACCTTTCCGAGTCTTGATGTGTCCTCGCGTTCACACAGATGTATTACGGTAAATACACCTGACCCTATGAGGAAATCTTCACTAACACGATAGAGCACTATTTAATAACACGGGCAACTCGTTGCTAAGATTCCGTACTCGTAACCCTTATGTAGAACGTATACTGATACGACAAACTCGCACAGAGACAACGTCTGTTAAAGCCGAGCTGTTAGCTAGAACTGGCCGAAGCTTCCTTCGCGAAAAACCAATCTGACTGAAAATTAACCCTCCGATTGGTCAAAACCCCTAGCACGTGATTGATGGGTTAGATTGATAGACAGAAGTCCTGATCAATTTGGCTGAAAACTGCTATAGATTTTATCAAAAAGTTTTATGACTTTCAGAAGATAAGGATTCTTTAAAAAGATGGATTCTGTTAAAAAATACATATTAAAATAATATGTTTCGAGTCTTTGACATAAGAAAAATGTAGTGCTAATTTAGAAGTGTGAGCTGTCCAAGTCTCAATTCAATACGTTAATTTATACCAGAGTTATTCACGTTAATACGAATCACACGCGCACACGCGAACTCGCGCACTAAATTCGCACTTGACATGACAGAAAATAAATTTATGGGCATTTTGACATACAACAGTTAATTACCCATTTCTTATTTCAAAACTTGTAGCTGTTTTACAAATTTAAACAAAATCAATTTTCAACATGTCTATAACATCATAAATTGGTATAAAAGCATGTAGTCCTAGCTACAAATACCCTTTCTGCGATGTTCCATTGCAATATATATATAATATATTGCTCGTATTTATGTGTGTGAATTTTTATATGTACTTTAATTTGTATAGCCCCACGTTCCTCGGTAGCCAAATATGCAACAATACATATACATAAACACATATACATATACACAAATTTAGCGTGACCGGTCTCACGTTCAAGATTGACAAATTATGTAACAATATAACATTTAAATTAGGTTTCAGGTGTATCTGCAATAAGAACTCTATATAACTTGTAACGGTATTTCAAATTTATTTGATATTATTAAAAATTTGTGCACATGGCACTGACTTCGATTTAAAACATTCGTTATTATTTGTTATTATGCCGTAAGGCTTATGCTACGTACATCCTTACTGACTAAATATTCTATTCTACTAATTATTGTATTAAAGGAAAATCTCATTTCCATATTACTCAGTCAATTAATGTGTTTCAAAATATCAATATTTAAATCTCTTTTTATATATTGTAATGTACTCAAAATATTAATAGTTATTGAATTTATCTTTTGTTTCTCAGTACTGTTTTATCTCAAATACTAATTGTTTTCATTTAAATGCTTTGTATTCATTTTTTTCATATTAATTTGAGCTCTTGTTACGTTAATCGTATTTCTAAAATATCTGTGTTTTTAATTCTACTTTACAAGAAACATTAGCTCTTACTTTAAAATAAAATAGAAATGTCTTTAATTGTCTTTGAGTTCATTGTACGATTAAGATATAAATAAGTTGTTTATCACCT
The DNA here is from genome assembly GCA_034769895.1 of Magicicada septendecula. Classification (NCBI taxonomy): domain Eukaryota; kingdom Metazoa; phylum Arthropoda; class Insecta; order Hemiptera; family Cicadidae; genus Magicicada; species Magicicada septendecula. The sequence continues at coordinate 497,249,245 of CM068367.1, forward strand.
TATTGTCGTCAATCATACTCGATCATTTTGATACATCTGTAGTCGTCCTCGTCTCGCACTCCAGCGTCGGCTGTCTCTCTTCTCCTCTTGTCCAGCGTCGGCTGTCTCTCTTCTCCTCTTGTCCAGCGTCGAATCACTCTTTCTTGTCCAGCGTCGTATCACTCTCTGGAACTCCTCTCTTGTCCAGCGTCGTATCACTCTCTGGAACTCTCCTCTTGTTGTTTCTGACGTCAATGGATCTTCTTATATAATTCTTCTTATGTACTGCTGTTATTATTTAAAAATGATTGTATTTATAACTTAGTTACATAGTTGTATGTAACTGGAAAATTTAAATTATTTACAAATAAATAAATACGCCGTGCGGACGGGCATAAGCTCCCGCTGCACCGTGGATGATTTAAGAAAAAGAACCACTGTAGCTTGCGTGTCCTATTTATACCCATGTCTTGGTCAACACCTGCAGTGGTACGAAATCAACATGTCAGAAACTGTCTCTGGATTCAGTTCCCCCACTCTTTGTCAAATTCGCTATTTCTTATATTTCTGCGAATTGCAGAGTCCTGTAAGTATACTCTTATACTTATGTTATAACTATTTTTACAACACATGTTCACTGTAATTTTGGACATTGCAACTTAACCCTTTCGATTTGTACACAGTTATTTCACTATTACACTCGTACGGTGTGTCACTTTCGCGTGGTTTTCGTACACAGTATTTAGTAAATTTTATTACATTTTATTGTGGTTTTGGATTTTAATTCTTAATTATAGTTTATGAATAATTACGGAAAAACAGTAATTACGTAATTATTCATACTGGGGTGGTAAACTCGCCTGCATAGACCTGCGTTCACACACACTAGCAAAATACTGGTGTACACACTTTCAGTTACATTTGTGTGTGTGTGCACGTCGATTCAGGACGAAACACCTGTTCATATTTTTGTCTGAGTCAAGCTTGCAATCCCTGACATACTTATTTCTAATATATTATTAATTATTTACAGTTTATTAGGTATATTTAAATTTTTATATTCAATGCTCAGTACATCACTTATTTGTACTGTCGCATTATCCCTCTGCTTGGTAACAAAAAAAATTTAATAAATTTATTTATTATAATTTTTTTTATTTATTATTATTACATTTGCAAAAAAATGTAACAAATAATAAAGAATAATATTCGTCATTTCACCCCTAATTGGAGTGTATACAAATGTCTTACCCCCCCTCTTCACACGCTCACTGCTCGTGACCTTGTAGTAGGGTGGCTTTAACAAACAGCTGATCTGACTGGTTTCATTGCCCTCGTTGTTTTCATGTGTAAAACTTCCTAAATGACGTTGCGTGGAATTTACCTATTTCTTTCTTCTGTATCTCATCATATACGATGAAAGTGTGTTGTCCTACTCGCTGTCTTAACGTATACGGTCCATTATAAAGTCTGAAGAATTTCTTCGCCGCATTATCACTCCGTTTTCCCACTGGATTTGCTTTGAGTAGTATACTTTCTCCCACGTTGAATTGTCGTAGCTTGTGAGTTAGATTAAATCTCTCTACTCTCTTGTTACCTCTTTCTATTATCCGTTGCTTTGCGTATTCAATTTTCACACTTATTGGTACAGGTACATTTTGGTTATTCGGTTTGTTTATATACTTAGTCCAAAATCTGTTTGGCTTCTTATCTTCTTCTAATTCCATTGGAGTGTATCCTGTTGCTTCACTATAATTTTCGGTCTGTTTTGTAAAAAATTCTGTTAACTCTTCTATTTGCGTTCTAATATTATTTTCTTTTACTTTTTCTGTTTGTTTGTTCTCTACTTCACCAAATACGGCTAGCATCATAGCTTGAAGTGCTTCTCCCATCCTTAAACTTCCTGATATTGCCATGGTGAATTATTATTAAAATATTTATTTCGTAGTTATTATTTAACAATTATTATTGATAACCGTTCCCTACTTATTTCTTTATTTCTTTATTTTATTAATAGTTATTATTAATACTCATTACAGTTACACCTGTTACATAGACAATAATATTTTTCGTGGGCGCCAGCTGTGTGATTACACAACAATTAACATTACATTCAGTTACTGTTTAATATAAATAATAATTACATATTATACATTTTTCATTTAACACACTCTTTATATTTTAGAGCAAACATTTAGCTACATAAAAAATTTTAGTAGTTAAATGATGGAGATCGGGCCATACGTTCATGGGCTACAATTTATGTAACACATTTTTGTACATAAATTTAGGCATGTCATGCCCCACGTCCAGGGCGATAAAAATATATGACGTATTTAATAAAGTTGAATGTAATTTCAAATACAAATACACTTCTATTTGTGTTTGCGGAGCCCCACGATCTTGGAGCGCCAAATATATGCAACGTATTTATGTGTGTGAATTTTTATATGTACTTTAATTTGTATAGCCCCACGTTCTTTGGGAGCCAAATATGCAACAATACATATACATAAACACATATACATATACAATGTGTCATACCGTCATTGTAACGGTATTTCAAATTTATTTGATATTATTAAAAATTTGTGCACATGGCACTGGCTTCGATTTAAAACATTCGTTATTATTTGTTATTATGCCGTAAGGCTTATGCTACTTACATCCTTACTGACTAAATATTCTATTCTACTAATTATTGTATTAAAGAAAAATCTCATTTTCATACTACTCAGTCAATTAATGTGTTTCAAAATATCAATATTTAAATCTCTTTTTATATATTGTAATGTACTCAAAATATTAATAGTTATTGAATTTATCTTTTGTTTCTCAGTACTTTTTTATCTCAAATACTAATTGTTTTCATTTATATGCTTTGTATTCATTTTATTTCATCTTAATTTGAGCTCTTGTTACGTTAATCGTATTTCTAAAACATCTGTGTTTTTAATTCTACTTTACAAGAAACATTAGCTCTTACTTTAAAATAAAATAGAAATGTCTTTAATTGTCTTTGAGTTCATTGTACGATTAAGATATAAATAAGTTGTTTATCACCTTATTGTCGTCAATCATACTCGATCATTTTGATACATCTGTAGTCGTCCTCGTCTCGCACTCCAGCATCGGCTGTCTCTCTTCTCCTCTTGTCCAGCGTCGAATCACTCTTTCTTGTCCATCGTCGTATCACTCTCTGGAACTCCTCTCTTGTCCAGCGTCGTATCACTCTCTGGAACTCTCCTCTTGTTGTTTCTGACGTCAATGGATCTTCTTATATAATTCTTCTTATATACTGCTGTTATTATTTAAAAATGATTGTATTTATAACTTAGTTACATAGTTGTATGTAACTGGAAAATTTAAATTATTTACAAATAAATAAATACGCCGTGCGGACGGGCATAAGCTCCCGCTGCACCGTGGATGATTTAAGAAAAAGAACCACTGTAGCTTGCGTTTTCTATTTATACCCATGTCTTGGTCAAACCTGCAGTGGTACGAAATCGACATGTCAGAAACTGTCTCTGGATTCAGTTCCCCCACTCTTTGTCAAATTCGCTATTTCTTATATTTCTGCGAATTGCAGAGTCCTGTAAGTGTACCCTTATACTAATCTTATAACTATTTTTACAACACATGTTCACTGCAATTTAGACATTGCAACTTAACCCTTTCGATTTGTACACAGTTATTTCACTATTACACTCGTACGGTGTGTCACTTTTGCGTGGTTTTCGTACACAGTATTTAGTAAATTTTATTACATTTTATTGTGGTTTTGGATTTTAATTCTTAATTATAGTTTATGAATAATTACGGTAAAACAGTAATTACGTAATTATTCATACTGGGGTGGTAAACTCGCCTGCATAGACCTGCGTTCACACACACTAGCAAAATACTGGTGTACACACTTTCAGTTACATTTGTGTGTGTGTGCACGTCGATTCAGGTCGAAACACCTGTTCATATTTTTGTCTGAGTCAAGCTTGCAATCCCTGACATGCTTATTTCTAATATATTATTAATTATTTACAGTTTATTAGGTATATTTAAATTTTTATATTCAATGCTCAGTACATCACATATTTGTACTGTCGCATTATCCCTCTGCTTGGTAACAAAAAAATTTATTAAATTTATTTATTATAATTTTTTTTATTTATTATTATTACATTTGCAAAAAAATGTAACAAATAATAAAGAATAATATTCGTCATTTCACCCCTAATTGGAGTGTATACAAATGTCTTACCCCCCCTCTTCACACGCTCACTGCTCGTGACCTTGTAGTAGGGTGGCTTTAACAAACAGCTGATCTGACTGGTTTCATTGCCCTCGTTGTTTTCATGTGTAAAACTTCCTAAATGACGTTGCGTGGAATTTACCTATTTCTTTCTTCTGTATCTCATCATATACGATGAAAGTGTGTTGTCCTACTCGCTGTCTTAACGTATACGGTCCATTATAAAGTCTGAAGAATTTCTTCGCCGCATTATCACTCCGTTTTCCCACTGGATTTGCTTTGAGTAGTATACTTTCTCCCACGTTGAATTGTCGTAGCTTGTGAGTTAGATTAAATCTCTCTACTCTCTTGTTACCTCTTTCTATTATCCGTTGCTTTGCGTATTCAATTTTCACACTTATTGGTACAGGTACATTTTGGTTATTCGGTTTGTTTATATACTTAGTCCAAAATCTGTTTGGCTTCTTATCTTCTTCTAATTCCATTGGAGTGTATCCTGTTGCTTCACTATAATTTTCGGTCTGTTTTGTAAAAAATTCTGTTAACTCTTCTATTTGCGTTCTAATATTATTTTCTTTTACTTTTTCTGTTTGTTTGTTCTCTACTTCACCAAATACGGCTAGCATCATAGCTTGAAGTGCTTCTCCCATCCTTAAACTTCCTGATATTGCCATGGTGAATTATTATTAAAATATTTATTTCGTAGTTATTATTTAACAATTATTATTGATAACCGTTCCCTACTTATTTATTTATTTCTTTATTTTATTAATAGTTATTATTAATACTCATTACAGTTACACCTGTTACATAGACAATAATATTTTTCGTGGGCGCCAGCTGTGTGATTACACAACAATTAACATTACATTCAGTTACTGTTTAATATAAATAATAATTACATATTATACATTTTTCATTTAACACACTCTTTATATTTTAGAGCAAACATTTAGCTACATAAAAATTTTAGTAGTTAAATGATGGAGATCGGGCCATACGTTCATGGGCTACAATTTATGTAACACATTTTTGTACATAAATTTAGGCATGTCATGCCCCACGTCCAGGGCGACAAATATATGACGTATTTAATAAAGTTGAATGTAATTTCAAATACAAATACACTTCTATTTGTGTTTGCGGAGCCCCACGATCTTGGAGCGCCAAATATATGCAACGTATTTATGTGTGTGAATTTTTATATGTACTTTAATTTGTATAGCCCCACGTTCTTTGGGAGCCAAATATGCAACAATACATATACATAAACACATATACATAAACACATATACATATACACAAATTTAGCGTGACCGGTCTCACGTTCAAGATTGACAAATTATGTAACAATATAACATTTAAATGGGGTTTCAGGTGTATCTGCAGTAAGAACTCTATATAACTTGTAACGGTATTTCAAATTTATTTGGTATTATTAAAAATTTGTGCACATGGCACTGGCTTCGATTTAAAACATTCGTTATTATTTGTTATTATGCCATAAAGCTAATGCTACATACATCCTTACTGACTAAATATTCTATTCTACTAATTATTGTATTAAAGAAAAAGCTCATTTTCATACTACTCAGTCAATTAATGTGTTTCAAAATATCAATATTTAAATCTCTTTTTATATATTGTAATGTACTCAAAATATTAATAGTTATTGAATTTATCTTTTGTTTCTCAGTACTATTTTATCTCAAATACTAATTGTTTTCATTTAAATGCTTTGTATTCATTTTATTTCATATTAATTTGAGCTCTTGTTACGTTAATCGTATTTCTAAAACATCTATGTTTTTAATTCTACTTTACAAGAAACATTAGCTCTTACTTTAAAATAAAATAGAAATGTCTTTAATTGTCTTTGAGTTCATTGTACGATTAAGATACAAATAAGTTGTTTATCACCTTATTGTCTTCAATCATACTCGATCATTTTGATACATCTGTAGTCGTCCTCGTCTCGCACTCCAGCGTCGGCTGTCTCTCTTCTCCTCTTGTCCAGCGTCGAATCACTCTTTCTTGTCCAGCGTCGTATCACTCTCTGGAACTCCTCTCTTGTCCAGCGTCGTATCACTCTCTGGAACTCCTCTCTTGTCCAGCGTCGTATCACTCTCTGGAACTCTCCTCTTGTTGTTTCTGACGTCAATGGATCTTCTTACATAATTCTTCTTATGTACTGCTGTTATTATTTAAAAATGATTGTATTTATAACTTAGTTACATAGTTGTATGTAACTGGAAAATTTAAATTATTTACAAATAAATAAATACGCCGTGCGGACGGGCATAAGCTCCCGCTGCACTGTGGATGATTTAAGAAAATGAACCACTGTAGCTTGCGTGTCCTATTTATACCCATGTCTTGGTCAACACCTGCAGTGGTACGAAATCGACATGTCAGAAACTGTCTCTGGATTCAGTTCCCCCACTCTTTGTCAAATTCGCTATTTCTTATATTTCTGCGAATTGCAGAGTCCTGTAAGTATACTCTTATACTTATGTTATAACTATTTTTACAACACATGTTCACTGTAATTTTGGACATTGCAACTTAACCCTTTCGATTTGTACACAGTTATTTCACTATTACACTCGTACGGTGTGTCACTTTCGCGTGGTTTTCGTACACAGTATTTAGTAAATTTTATTACATTTTATTGTGGTTTTGGATTTTAATTCTTAATTATAGTTTATGAATAATTACGGAAAAACAGTAATTACGTAATTATTCATACTGGGGTGGTAAACTCGCCTGCATAGACCTGCGTTCACACACACTAGCAAAATACTGGTGTACACACTTTCAGTTACTTTTGTGTGTGTGTGCACGTCGATTCAGGTCGAAACACCTGTTCATATTTTTGTCTGAGTCAAGCTTGCAATCCCTGACATGCTTATTTCTAATATATTACTAATTATTTACAGTTTATAAGGTATATTTAAATTTTTATATTCAATGCTCAGTACATCACTTATTTGTACTGTCGCAATATATTTATAAAAAATATAGTAAATTATTTGTATATTTTTTAAATCATGTAAAACTAAATATTTAAAATTTAAATATTAATATTTAAATATTAAATATTAATAAATTTAAAATATTAACTAAAATATTTTAAATAATGTATTTTTAAATATTTAAAACTAATTCCAATATTCACAATAAAAATGGAATATAGAAAATAGAATGTCCAGATTCCAATAAATTTTACGTAGGCCAGTCAAAGAAAAAAATACTTGATAGATTCCTTCAAAACCGCAGTTGTATGGTACAGTACTTATATAATATTACACAGTACACCTGCATCTACATATGAAGTGACTTGTGGTCCTTGAGTATGTTTTTTTATTCATATGTCATATTGTTACTATCTCTTTGACAGGAAAATCTCCAGTCGTTATTCTGACTTTTTAATTACTAAAATGTTGTTTTCCACTCTAAGGGTTTTAAAATGCTTTACCCTTGTTACGATAAAACAAATTTCATGGGTGTGAACTAGACTTTGGAGAAACTGTCAGAATTCGGAAGGTACTTTGGATTTTTGATTTTTAACGATACATTATTGTGTAGTACGCGTATCCAAATCGATTCACAGTTTATGTACGTCATAAACTGACTGCGACATGAATCGCCTCGTTTCAGTGTGGCGTTAACGAGGGAAATGGTGTTCTGATGGGTGAAGCATAGCTGAAAACATTCTTAAGAGAGACAAGTGTGGGCTGTGTGGTAATGAACGCTTCAAAGCGGTACTCTGTTACTGCCTTAACATTATAATTTGTAAGTTTTATAAGGCATACTTACAAGACTTACAAATATAACATAAAGCTAAATCAATTAAACTCTAAGTGTAGTGAGAACGAAATTCTGTCAGAATCATGGACAAACGACTCTAATCTCAAAACAATGCTAGGTGTTCCAACGCGAACTCATTAATAGGTCCAAGAATCAAACCCTCCGGGTTGCTAGTGTACCGACAGAAGTAAGCCTAATAGCTTACTTGGTGTTATCGTGAATTTCTGTTTATAATTTAAGATATCAAATACTCTTATGGCTTGAGTAATAATAGGTTTATTAATACGATTATTAATTGAGTAACCCGAAGCACTAGAGCGCAATGTTGCAGGTTAGGCTAGCACACAAACGCGGAACACATCAGACCTAGCGCAGGTTGACTTCAGAGCTGCTGCTGTTTAGTCTATCTGCAGTTATGAGTAATTCGTGTAATTTTAGGTGTATCCGAAACATCTACAGTCTCACCTTAACTCTTCCTTGGTATCAATGAAGAATAAGAAGAAGAAGAAGAAGAAGAAGAAGAAGAAGAAGAAGAAGAAGAAGAAGAAGAAGAAGAAGAAGAAGAAGAAGAAGAAGAAGAAGAAGAAGAAGAAGAAACAAGCTGAAGAAACAACTTCCTGATCAACTATATTTACTGTTGAAATCATATGTGCAAGACAGACACTTCCAAATCAAAATCGAAGACACTGTGTCAGTAATCTCTCCTATAAAGTCGGGAGTGCCTCAGGGCAGCGTTCTGGGTCCATACTTATATTTTATATTTACTGCTGACCTACCTGTGACAGACTACACTACCACCACCACCTTCGCTGATGATACCGCTATCCTCGCAGTAGATCCCAACCCGGAACGAGCCTCTGAGAAACTGCAAAGCCATCTTTACCTCCTGCAAGATTGGTTCCAGCGGTGGAGGATCCGAGTTAATTCTGCAAAATCCACTCAAATAACCTTCACCATGAAACGTAGCTCTTTTCCACAAGTCACCATAAACGATGCCCCCATACCTATAAAATCAGAAGTTAAATACCTGGGGCTGCATTTGGACGACAAATTAACATGGAAAGCCCACATTCAGGCTAAGAAACAACAACTCAACTTAAAAGCTAGGCAAATGTACTGGCTCATAGGTGGAAAATCTCAACTATCTCTCGCAAACAAAGTCATCATATGTAAAGCTGAGCTCAGACCAATCTGGACTTACGGTATAGAATTGTGGGGCTGCTCTAAACCTTCCAACACAAAGATTCTGCAGACAGTTCAGTCAAAAATATTGCGCTGCATTACGAATGCTCCCTGGTTTCCTGGTTCATCTATAATTATACTCTTCACAAAGACCTCAACATTCCATACATTTTTGATGTCATCAAGATGCACGCCGCTAAGTACAGGAACCGCAACATAGGACACAGCAATAACCTGATCAACGAGCTCCTCAATCCATCACTGTATGTAAGAAGGTTGAAGAGACAGTGGCCAGATGACCTGACCCGGTGAACGTGGTAATCATCGCTGGATGGTTACCACCTCAAGTGACGACTTATACATCACTTTTACTTATTACTCTGTAAAATGAGTAGATTGTAAAAATGCATTATAAAAAAAAATATCGGTATGGAGAACCATACATGACTTCCATATTCTAAGATTTATATTTAAAATCATTTTCGAAATGAAATATTACCATAGAAACTACTTCTTTCTACTTACTGCTTCAGCCTTAACCACAGTACTGTGGTCACTAACGTATACCACCTCACGTTATCGCATTCGATTTTCACTGATGATGGAAGTCGATGGCATTGCCGAAATGTCTGGTTTTGTAGAAAACTTTGGACTACGACCAAATATCCCGGGAAGGAATTTTAACAAAAACTACTTCTTTGTTGCCGATAACGTTGTACACATATATATCAGTGGCGAAGTTACATGGAGGCAATGCCTACCCTAAAAAATTCTGTAGAATAAAAATTATAAATACGTATGAACTACATAACGTAAAGATTATACATTGTTACTGCGACTGTCAAATTTATTAAACCGAAACGTGCTTTATTGAGCGACCGCTAGATGGTGACAGGTGAGATTCGGCATAGTTCGTTTAAAGCGAATGAGGCAACCTGAACTTGCCTCAGCGTTTTTTGTATACATCGTATGTAAGCAATGTAGTGGTGCGATAGGGAAGTGTACGGAGGGGGGATTGTCCCGCGCTGTACACATAGAGCGTTGTGGCATGCCTCACTTCTGTGGTCCAAACAGTTAAGTTAAAGCGCCTGTGTTGTTTCTAAGTGTTTATTTTATGCGGTTATTAAAAGTGTCACTGTTATTCCGCTGAACTACCAGATGATCAAGATTGTTATTTGAATTATTTGTAACATTAAACATATATATAGAAACTAATCAAGTTTAAAAATTTGAAGTTCAATCAGTTGTATTATTGTGTATGACTAATACAAGGATTGTTCAATAGACACACGTATAGAGCTGTAAAGCATTTTTTATTCAATGATTTTAAAAGAAGTCTCCAATAACATTAAGATATGAGTTCCACTGTTGCGCTAACCTGTAGATTCCCTGCTAGTAAAATTCTTACGGCTGTTTGTGGAACCATTCGGTTACAGCAAACTCTACCTCAGCGTCCGAATTTGACCCACCGTCCTTTTAGTGATTCCTTAAAAAAAATTTAAGATAAGATTTTTGCCTACCCATTCATTAACTACTAGCTTCGCCAGTAAGCAAACTGATGTCCATTTTTTCGGCTTGCACGCGTTATGTTGGTGTGGGTTTCGGCACTTTCCATTTAAAAAGCGTGCAAACGTAAGAAAATAAACATCAGTCAGGCCAGAAATAACGTGAATTGTGTGTGTGTGTCTTACCTGCCTTTTTATTGCCGTATTAAATGAAAAATATTATATTACATTAAAATGAAAAATTTTAATTTTATTGCCTGGCAACAAAATTATTTTATTTTTAACAATTACCATTGTTTCAAAAAGTTTAAATAAATTTTCAAGTACTTTACTCTTGTTAAAACGTAAAAGGTTGCAGGTAAACTACCCCTTCCCATCAACCGATCTTCACCAAAAACAATAGGTCTTGAGTACTCTACAAATCAGGGCTGTATGCAGAAAATTATTTGATTCTGTTTGAATTTGCGGCTGTTATCGTTTGCCATAGGAAATACCCTTGTTAAAACATAAAACGTTGTAGGTAAACTACCCCTTTCCCTCAACCGATCTTCACCAAAAACAAAAGGTCTTGAGAACTCTACAATTCAGGGCTGTATGCGAAACATTATTTGATTCTGTTTGAATTTGCGGCTGTTATCGTTTGCCAAAAAAAAAATTTCCCTTGATAAAAAAAACCGTTGCCGGTTAACTACCCCTTTCCCTCAACCGATCTTCACCAAAAACATCAGGTCGGGAGTACTCTACAAATCAGGACTGTATGCAACAAATTATTTGATTCTGTTTGAATTTGCGGCAGTTATTGTTTGCCATAGAAAAAAAATCTAAGACACAGACACACAGACAGACAGACACACACACAAACACTTTTCGGAAAACGACTTTTTTTCATGTTTTGAGTGTAGTACAATCAGAATCTGCAATAATCTCGAACACGATTTATTTTGCCATCACCATACTTCCATTCCTTAAGGAATATGGAAGTAAATGAATTGTGTGTTTGTGTCTTACCTGCCTTTTTATTGCCGTATTAAATGAAAAATATTATATTACATTAAAATTAAAAATTTTTAATTTTATTGCCTGGCAACAAAATTATTTTATTTTTAACAATTACCATTGTTTCAAAAAGTTTAAATAAATTTGCAAGTACTTTACTCTTGTTAAAACGTAAAAGGTTGCTGGTAAACTACCCCTTCCCCTTAACCGATCTTCACCAAAATCGAACGTCCTTGAGACCTCTACAATTCAGGGACGTATGCAAAAAATTATTTGATTCTGTTCGAATTTGCGGCTGTTATCGTTTGCCATAGAAAATACGCTTGATAAAAAAACGTTGCAGGTAAACTACCCCATCCCCTCAACCGATCTTCACCAAAAACAATAGGTCTTGAGTACTCTACAAATCAGGGCTGTATGCAAAACATTATTTGATTCTGTTTGAATTTGCGGCTGTTATCGTTTGCCATAGAAAATACCCTTGTTAAAAAAATGTTCCAAGTAAACTACCCCTTTCCCTCAACCGATCTTCACCAAAAACAATAGGTCTTGAGAACTCTACAATTTAGGGCTGTATACGAAACATTATTTAAGTCTGTTTGAATTTGCGGCTGTTATCGTTTGCCAAAAAAAAAAAATTTCCCTTGATAAAAAAAACCGTGCTGGTAAACTACCCCTTCCCCTCAACCGATCTTCACCAAAAACAATAGGTCGGAGTACTCTACAAATCAGGGCTGTATGCAAAAAATTATTTGATTCTGTTTGAATTTGCGGCAGTTATCGTTTGCCATAGAAAATACGCTTGATAAAAAACGTTGCAGGTAAACTACCCCTTCCCCTCAACTGATCTTCACCACAAACAATAGGTCTTGAGTACTCTACAAATCAGGGCTGTATGCAGAAAATTATTTGATTCTGTTTGAATTTGCGGCTGTTATCGTTTGCCATAGAAAATACCCTTGTTAAAAAAACGTTGTAGGTAAACTACCCCTTTCCCTTAACCGATCTTCACCAAAAACAATAGCTCTTGAGAACTCTACAATTTAGGGCTGTATGCAAATAATCTTTTCATTCTGTTTGAATTTGCGGCTGTTATCGTTTGCCATAAAAAATACCCTTGTTAAAACATAAAACGTTACAAGTAAACTACCCCTTTCCCTTAACCGATCTTCACCAAAAACAATAGGTCTTGAGAACTCTACAATTCAGGGCTGTATACGAAACATTATTTAAGTCTGTTTGAATTTGCGGCTGTTATCGTTTGCCAAAAAAAAAAATTTCCCTTGATAAAAAAAACCGTGCTGGTAAACTACCCCTTCCCCTCAACCGATCTTCACCAAAAACAATAGGCCGCGAGTACTCTACAAATCAGGCCTGTATGCAAAAAAGTATTTGATTCTGTTTGAATTTGCGGCAGTTATCGTTTGCCATAGAAAATACGCTTGATAAAAAACGTTGCTGGTAAACTACCCCTTCCCCTCAACTGATCTTCACCTAAAAGAATAGGTCTTGAGTACTCTACAAATCAGGGCTGTATGCAGAAAATTATTTGATTCTGTTTGAATTTGCGGCTGTTATCGTTTGCCATAGAAAATACCCTTGTTAAAAAAAACGTTGTTGGTAAACTACCCCTTTCCCTTAACCGATCTTCACCAAAAACAATAGGTCTTGAGAACTCTAAAATTTAGGGCTGTATGCAAATAACCTTTTGATTCTGTTTGAATTTGCGGCTGTTATCGTTTGCCATAGGAAATACCCTTGTTAAAACATAAAACGTTACAAGTAAACTACCCCTTTCCCTTAACCGATCTTCACCAAAAACAAAAGGTCTTGAGAACTCTACAATTCAGGGCTGTATACGAAACATTATTTGATTCTGTTTGAATTTGCGACTGTTATCGTTTGCCAAAAAAAAAAAATTCCCTTGATAAAAAAAAACCGTTGCTGGTAAACTACCCCTTTCCCTCAACCGATCTTCACCAAAAACAATAGGTCGCGAGTCCTCTACAAATCAGGGCTGTATGCAAAAAATTATTTGATTCTGTTTGAATTTGCGGCAGTTATCGTTTGCCATAGAAAAAAATCTACAGACACAGACAGACACACAGACACACAGACACACAGACACACACACAGACACTTTTCGGAAAACGACTTTTTTTCATGTTTTGAGTGTAGTAGAATCAGAATCTGCAATAATCTCGAACACGATTTTTTTTGCCATCACCATACTTCCATTCCTTAAGGAAATATGGAAGTAAAAAATCATGCCAGTCAAAGTAAAACTCATATGCAACTTGAAAATTTACCCGTCCGAAAATTACAGTAAGAGCATTTAGAATACTTAAACTTTGTCTATTGTTAATCTACATCATTTTAAATGTCATACTTTGTAACACGAACACGCACAAATATTAGCCTATATTTGTAATACAAATCGATGCTCACGACGCGACGCTGGGAAATATACATTCAAATGACAAACTTTTGATTATGACTGTGGACTGCTCGGTAGTGTGAGACGCGCTTGCGCGTTTGTCTCTAGACTCCCGTAGTTCACATTTTTCCGCGTCCTTTGCTAAATTTGCCTAGTTATAGTACTATAATCGAGCCATTCCATGGTTATCTGGGATTTTGTAGAACATACTACGCTTACCTATTAATGTATTGTACATTGTTTTGTATTAAGAAATTTATACAAAACATTCGAGTGTATTTTATGAATATTGTCCACCAAGATACATAAACTGTAGGCCTACATCAATTGTGGATAATGTAAGTACATGTGAGTAACATGACCTACTCACTTACAATATATTATTTTAATGACAAATAGTTCTGATAATACTACTAATCACAATGTCATTTAATATGTTACACAATATTCATAATATTATTACTTCCATATTCCTTAAGGAATGGAAGTATGGTGATGGCAAAAAAAATCGTGTTCGAGATTATTGCAGATTCTGATTCTACTACAATCAAAACATGAAAAAAAGTCGTTTTCCGAAAAGTGTCTGTGTGTGTGTCTGTCTGTCTGTGTGTCTGTGTGTGTGTCTGTAGATTTTTACTTCCATATTCCTTAAGGAATGGAAGTATGGTGATGGCAAAAAAAATCGTGTTCGAGATTATTGCAGATTCTGATTGTACTACACTCAAAACATGAAAAAAAGTCGTTTTCCGAAAAGTGTCTGTGTGTCTGTCTGTGTGTCTGTGTGTCTGCTGTCTGTCTGTCTGTAGATTTTTTTCTATGGCAAACGATAACTGCCGCAAATTCAAACAGAATCAAATAATTGTTTGCATACAGCCCTGATTTGCAGAGTACTCGCGACCTATTGTTTTTGGTGAAGATCGGTTGAGGTAAAGGGGTAGTTTACCTGCAACGGTTTTTTTTTAGCAAGGGTAATTTTGTTTGTTTGGCAAACGATAACAGCCGCAAATTCAAACAGAATCAAATAATGTTTCGCATACAGCCCTAAATTGTAGAGTTCTCAAGATCTGCTGATTTTTGTGAAGATCGGTTAAGGGAAAGGGGTAGTTTACCTGCAACGTTTTATGTATTAACAAGGGTATTTCCTATGGCAAACGATAACAGCCGCAAATTCAAACAGAATCAAAAGATTATTTGCATACAGCCCTAAATTGTAGAGTTCTCAAGACCTATTGTTTTTGGTGAAGTTCGGTTGAGGGAAAGGGGTAGTTTACCTGCAACGTTTTTTTAACAAGGGTATTTTCTATGGCAAACGATAACAGCCGCAAATTCAAACAGAATCAAATAATATTTTGCATACAGCCCTGATTTGTAGAGTACTCAAGACCTATTGTTTTTGGTGAAGATCGGTTAAGGGAAAGGGGCAGTTTACCTGTAACGTTTTATGTTTTAACAAGGGTATTTCCTATGGCAAACGATAAGAGCCGCAAATTCAAACAGAAACAAAAGATTATTTGCATACATCCCTAAATTGTAGAGTTCTCAAGACCTATTGTTTTTGGTGAAGATCGGTTGAGGGAAAGGGGTAGTTTACCTGCAACGGTTTTTTTTTAGCAAGGGTAATTTTGTTTGTTTGGCAAACGATAACAGCCGCAAATTCAAACAGAATCAAATAATGTTTCGCATACAGCCCTGAATTGTAGAGTTCTCAAGATCTGTTGATTTTGGTGAAGATCGGTTAAGGAAAAGGGGTAGTTTACCTGTAACGTTTTATGTTTTAACAAGGGTATTTCCTATGGCAAACGATAACAGCCGCAAATTCAAACAGAATCAAAAGATTATCTGCATACAGCCCTGATTTGTAGAGTACTCAAGACCTATTGTTTTTGGTGAAGATCGGTTAAGGAAAAGGGGTAGTTTACCTACAACGTTATTTTAACAAGGGTATTTTCTATGGCAAACGATAACAGCCGCAAATTCAAACAGAATCAAATAATTTTTTGCATACAGCCCTGATTTATAGAGTACTCGCGACCTATTGTTTTTGGTAAAGATCGGTTGAGGGGAAGGGGTAGTTTACCGGCAACGGTTTTTTTTTATCAAGGGAAATTTTTTTTTGGCAAACGATAACAGCCGCAAATTCAAACAGAATCAAAAGATTATTTGCATACAGCACTAAATTGCAGAGTTCTCAAGACGTTTTGTTTTTGGTGAAGATCGGTTAAGGGAAAGGGGTAGTTTACCTGCAGCGTTTTTTTATCAAGCGTATTTTCTATGGCAAACGATAACAGCCGCAAATTCAAACAGAATCAAATAATTTTCTGCATACAGCCCTGATTTGTATAGTACTCAAGACCTATTGTTTTTGGTGAAGATCGGTTGAGGGGAAGGGGTAGTTTACCTGCAACGTTTTTTTATCAAGCGTATTTTCTATGGCAAACGATAACTGCCGCAAATTCAAACAGAATCAAATAATTTTTTGCATACGTCAGTGAATTGTAGAGGACTCAAGGCCTTTAGATTTTGGTGAAGATCAGTTAAGGGGAAGGGGTAGTTTACCAGCAACCTTTTACGTTTTAACAAGAGTAAAGTACTTGAAAATTCATTTAAACTTTTTCAAACAATGGTAATTGTTGAAAATAAAATAATTTTGTTGCCAGGCAATCTGAAAATTTTTATATATATGTGTACAACGTTATCGGCAACAAAGAAGTAGTTTTTGTTAAAATTCCTTCCCGGGATATTTGGCCGTAGTCCAATGTTTTCTACAAAACCAGACGTTTCGGCAATGCCATTGACTCCATCATCAGTGAAAACCGAGTGCGATAACGTGAGGTGGTATATGTTAGTGACCACAGTACTGTGGTTAAGGTTGAAGCAGTAAGTAGAAAGAAGTAGTTTCTATGGTAATATTTCATTTCGAAAATGATTTTAAAAATAAATCTTAGAATATGGAAGTCATGTATGGTTCTCCATACCGATATTTTTCTATGGCAAACGAAAACTGCCGCAAATTCAAACACAATCAAATAATTTTTTGCATACAGCCCTGATTTGTAGAGTACTCACGACTATTGTTTTTGGTGAAGATCGGTTGAGGGAAAGGGGTAGTTTACCTGCAACGGTTTTTTTTTATCAAGGGAAATTTTTTTTTGGCAAACGATAACAGCCGCAAATTCAAACAGAATTAAATAATGTTTCGTATACAGCCCTGAATTGTAGAGTTCTCAAGACCTATTGTTTTTGGTGAAGATCGGTTAAGGGAAAGGGGTAGTTTACCAGTAACGTTTTATGTCTTAACAAGGGTATTTCCTATGGCAAACGATAACAGCCGCAAATTCAAACAGAATCAAACGATTATTTGCATACAGCCCTAAGTTGTAGAGTTCTCAAGACCTATTGTTTTTGGTGAAGATCGGTTGAGGGAAAGGGGTAGTTTACCAGCAACGTTTTTTTAACAAGGGTATTTTCTATGGCAAACGATAACAGCCGCAAATTCAAACAGAATCAAATAATGTTTTGCATACAGTCCTGATTTGTAGAGTACTCAAGACCTATTGTTTTTGGTGAAGATCGGTTAAGGGGAAGGGGTAGTTTACCTGCAACGTTTTTTTATCAAGCGTATTTTCTATGGCAAACGATAACAGCCGCAAATTCAAACAGAATCAAATAATTTTTTGTATACGTCCCTGAATTGTAGAGGTCTCAAGGGCTTTCGATTTTGGTGAAGATCGGTTAAGGGGAAGGGGTAGTTTACCTGCAACCTTTTACGTTTTAACAAGAGTAAAGTACTTGAAAATTTATTTAAACGTTTTGAAACAATGGTAATTGTTAAAAATAAAATAATTTTGTTGCCAGGCAATAAAATTAAAATTTTTTCATTTTAATGTAAATTATGTTTGAGTTAATATCTTTATATATACAGTGGAACTTGGTTATTACGGCCTCGGCTGTTACGT
Source organism: Magicicada septendecula (assembly GCA_034769895.1). Taxonomy (NCBI): domain Eukaryota; kingdom Metazoa; phylum Arthropoda; class Insecta; order Hemiptera; family Cicadidae; genus Magicicada; species Magicicada septendecula. The sequence continues at coordinate 497,267,362 of CM068367.1, forward strand.
CAACTCGGGTGTAGCGTTATTTTGTCATAAGTCCGGTCAAACTGATATCTTTAACATTATAAAAATTCCCGGTTTTAACGTCACTAAATATTGTACTACTCAGTTATAGCTTCAAATATTTCTCAGATATTTTACTCTAAATTTCATATAAACGTATATATGTGCGCGCGCGCGCTAGCCCATGGCTACAGACATACATTGTATGCAAGCGATAAGCACTGTAACAGGACTGCCGGCGCCAGCCATTTTACGTGCTCCAACGGATGGCTAGATCGATTTAAGGCTCGACACTCGATTTCCTTTGCAAAAATTTGTGGTGAGGCAAAATGCGTAGATCTGAACGTTACAGGCGATTGGGTGCGTAACACTTGGCCAGAAATTAGACGATCATATAAAGATGAAGACATCTTTAATGGACATGAAGCGGGAATTTTTTATAAATTAACTCCAGATAAGACTTTCAAATTTAAAAATGAAAAGTGCGTTGGTGGGAAGCTCTCTAAACAAAGAGTTACAGTTTTTGTTTGTGCGAACATGACGGGAACCGAAAAAAGGAAACTTTTAGTTATCGGGAAAAGTTTGCATCCTAGATGTTTTAAAAACATCAAAAAACTTCCTGTAAGTTACACTGCCAACATAAAAGCGTGGACGACTTCTAGTATTTTTGAAGATGACTTCTGTACGTGTGTATGTCACTGAACTCCTCCATGTATAAAATAATATATCGTTCGTGGCAGGTAAGCATATCTCAGTTATGTAATGTTTACGTTTCCATTTTATTATTATGCCTACAGCAATAAAAAGGCAGGTAAGACACACACACACACACACACACACACACACACACACACACACACACACACACACAATTCACGTTATTTCTGGCCTCACTCATGTTTATTTTCTTACATTTGCACGCTTTTTAAATGGAAAGTGCCGAAACCCATACCAACATAACGCGTGCAAGCCGAAAAAATGGACATCAATTTGCTTCCTGTGGATCGCTGGGCAATGTAACTGCACGTGTTTACAGAGGAACGATTCATAGACAGACTTTTCGTCTTTAGGAAATGAACCCTCTGCAAGATGCTGAGGGTCCATGAGTGACTTCGGAGCGCTCCTTCTTTTTCGCGTGTTTGTTCCGTGAAACATACACTGTAGATTCGCAGCTTTACTCTAAGCAACGCTCAATAGGAAATGTTGAAAATTTTTGTCCACAGTGTACCCTCATTCACACTAAACCTGCTCTGATGTTTTAATTACGGACATCATAATATTAAAACTTTGGAAACTTGAGCACTACTTAATGGAGATCAATCATTAACTTATACAAGCCATTAATTTTATGCATATATTTTATATATATGTGTACAACGTTATCGGCAACAAAGAAGTAGTTTTTGTTAAAATTCCTTCCCGGGATATTTGGCCGTAGTCCAATGTTTTCTACAAAACCAGACGTTTCGGCAATGCCATTGACTTCCATCATCAGTGAAAATCGAGTGCGATAACGTGAGGTGGTATATGTTAGTGACCACAGTACTGTGGTTAAGGCTGAAGCAGTAAGTAGAAAGAAGTAGTTTCTATGGTAATATTTCATTTCGAAAATGATTTTAAATATAAATTTTAGAATATGGAAGTCATGTATGGTTCTCCATACCGATATTTTTAATGTGGGTTTGGTGTTTTCTAACATACAGCACTTTATGGTTTACTGAATAAACAATAAAACTCATCATCCTGATGGTAAGGCACAACTACTCGCTTCCGACTTCTGCTACCTGATTTTCTCTCACATTCAATTTCTTGACGGGATAACTCTTATATTTTGACGTTGCCCAAATAATTTTTCCCAGATCGTCCTTGTCCTTTACTTCCTAAGACACTTACAGTCAGAGAGTTAACATATTGCACTACGTGTCCTATAAGATAAAGGATCGCAAATTCGACTTCTCTTAATTTCTCAACTGTGTTTTCTCCTTCACTTCCTTTAAAATTTATAAATTCGGTTGGCCTATTTATAGACTGTAAAACCTACCGTCGAACTTCCCACAAAGTACTGTCGCAGACTGAATACAACAACAGGTTTCGAATAAACAAATGTAAACTACAGTTTCAAACTTAGTGGAAATGTTTCTTTAACATTTCTCCCCTTACACAAAACCCCAACGTGTTTACATATATTATAGCTACCATTAGTGAAAGGTAATTTTTTGTTTAATTCCAACTGATGGGAATGTTCATTCTTGCTCTAGAATTAGCCAACATTCATTCAGAACACTAAAAGTAATTTTATAATAACTTTTAATAAGCTTCTAACATTCGTTTTGTCATTGGAATACTAAGCTTCATACAGCAGAACACATCGGCTTTACGAAGCAGGCACCCAGTGGTATTTGTATTCTTACCAAACGCTTGGATACGTTCAAAACGTATTAATCAGCACCCTACTCAACTGTAGTTGCATAATCAAGGGAGAAAATGAAAGAATACAATCGGTTTAATTGATTGGTGATACCAAAACAAATCCTCCTTTCTTACGTCAGCTGTTTCAAGTAGGCAGTTGAGGTATGTTCATCGTAGCACCTACAGCTGATGCACGAATTAGATACGTTTGAAACGATTCGTGGGCGTCTAGCACTTGTGTGTGAAACGTTCAGTCACGGGCATTGTGTGGAACCGAGACATTAGTTTGTGTCATAACACGTGGGAATACTTCATACTAAAGTAATTTATAGGATTTATTTATTAAATTTAATTCTACTGGACAAGAAAATCTAGCAGAGTTACAAGTGAATGCAAATACTAACTATTTTTTTTTATTCCGTTGTTAGTTTTCAGGAATTACATAATTTTTTGCGTACGGATTTTCCATTTTTGTTTCTATATAATATTCAACGTTATCCAGTGAGGGAGAGGTTAATGTAATACGAGAGCCTGTGCCTCGCAGCACGAGCATGAACGAAATGCGAGAAGCTGGTATTACTCTGTATCGTTCCTTTCGTAAACAAAAACTATTTCTATAAGTTAATTTTCGTTGTCGTAAACAAATTTCAAACAGAAAGAAGTAATGGTTAGGGTCTCTTCAATTCAGAATTGACTTTTTGTGCAGGGTATGCACACTTCGAATTTTCTGAACATTAGTGAATGTGTATGTGCATGAGGGGATGCTTTTTGAATATACATAATACATTAAGTGCCGTTTAAATGAATCACTCTACATTTGAACTGATTAATATATTTATATATTCTTATTACAACAAATTGTCAGATTATAAACACAGTAATATATGTTATTGCCAGCGCATTATTGAAACAGTCGTAACAATTTCTGAAAGCACATCCCGGTTGTAATAAGGAGGGCCGTTTTGTAAGTTCAGAAACATAGAGTAGTCTTAATTATGAAACAGGACTAGCAGTTTGGATAGTAGAATTAACCTGTGATCAAAGATTAAACTTCCTCGAAGTTTTGAGTTTGTGGAATTTGAACAAATCAGGATTAACTATATTTTTAAATTACTGTAGATAATAAATTAAAATTGGCCGTTAATGTTAGAATTATTTTTTTATTTTAATGGGGAATCTATATAAGACAAAGTCATAGCAACGTTTGCTAACAAAATTTTGGTAGAAGTGGGTGTTTTCAAATGAAGCACATTGTGGTTTAATGTAGGAAGTTTGAAATGTTTGACACTTTTATGAGTTAACAGAGAAAACCAATAAATCTATATAGTAAGTAACAAGTAGTAACAGGTATAATAGCAGAAATTTGGTAGAGGTGGATGTTTCCGAATGAAGCAATTGAATGCGTTTAATTCGAGAATTATGACGTTTACAACGAGAGAGAAGGGAAGAGAGAAACCCATAAAAAGTATTTAATACCGATTTCAAAAACATTAATCCTGTGATATAACCCCATGATTACGGAAGATTGCTTTCTATTATTAATAATTCAGCGCTTAATACCTCAGAAGCCAAATAATGATTGTTCAAAGACTATCGTTTTAAGTAAATGATATAATTAAAATTGTCAAAATAAATTATGCGAAACAAATTGTCCAGACTTTTATATTTACTACTTTAATAGCATAAAACAGATAATTTAAGGTTTAAGGTGCTTCCATATTTATATTGTTACTACGGTCTCCTTAATCGTCGTATGGTACAATGGAAAACAAAACGCACAGCGGCCTTGAAGAACACAGCGCGCGCTGACCGGGAGTCTGGAACAATCTCGGCTACGGACGCGTGACAAGTGTCACGTAATGGTCCATCTCAAAGTATATGTACGCACACACTCATTATAGCCGGGCTCCGCTGGAATAGCCGAGAAACACGTAGAATGTTGTGTAATGAACACAGGATTCGAGTGTTCAACACGTCCAATCAGTTCACGGTATCGTCAGTACTGCTTTTTGTAAACGCCATTTGAGAATTTGGGTCTGATTTTGAAAATGTAAAAAAAGCGTTTAAAATGTTTAATTGTTAGGAAAGATATATTTAGGAAAATTTATAAAATAAATTAGTTCTAGAATACAATTTTAATCATTTAAAATCACATCCTGTATTAGGTATACGTATTATTATATTTTAAGGATTTCATTTCTACATAAAAGCAGATTAAGGAGATCTCTGGAAGGCTTTAGAACATAAACTGTTTCCTTCATAAAATTTGACTTCTTTAGAAATCACATTCTTGCTGTGTATTATGTTCTCTGTTGCAAGCGTTAAAAGTGTGCACAAAACAAGATAAAGCAATTTACGTGACTACAGGTAATTACGTTCTATACATGGTACATAGAGATAAAGTGTTCGTTCCGCGTTTAATTGCAACTTTTCCCTCCATACGGTCGGTCATTGCAGTTTTTCGCTTTTTTTATTGGCACGCGGTGGTAACATTGATGCCTGAAATCGGTCATTGTACGCGTACTTTGGTGAGGGTAGATTCAATATCACCCCTCGATCGTTTACGGTGAACTCGTTTTAAACGTCAGTTAAAAGCTGCAGCGTGGGTTAGACAGACTGTAAATACCAGCAGCGTTCACTTTGTTCTGTCAATTTGTGTTTCCACCTATACCCGTACTACGTGGATCCCCATTAGTACAATGCAGCGTTTCAGCAAGTCTAACGAGGCGCTAATGAAATGGGCATGTTTGAAAATCTGTTGCTTATGAGTGGTGTGAAACGTTACTTACTTGTGACCTGTCGGCCATCATCATCATTATAATCACCTTCTTCTTCTTCTTCTTCTTCTTCTTCTTCTTCTTCTTCTTCTTCTTCTTCTTCTTCTTCTTCTTCTTCATCGTCGTCATCGTTAGTTTCAAGCGTTAAGCCATGTCAGGTCGTTTTGCTTTTTCTTCTCCTGTGACCTTCCCAGCGTTCTTGTGAGCGATTTTCATGTCTCCTTCCTCGACTTTGTTTATATGATACTTAGCTAGTAGTTTTGGCATTTCTGTTTCTTCCGTTAGGTGCAAGGGGTATTTCCAGTTGTTTCTCTTTTCATTATTATTTTTTTAATGATTTGTTCAAATTAAATGCGTATAGTTCTCGTCCGCTGCCTTGAACTCGACGTGTTTCCTGCTACTAATATTAATTTCCACGCTATCTATGGCTCTCGTTAGTCTTACGATGGCATTAAATTTCTGTATTCATAAATCGTATGAACTTTGTATAACATTTTAATGAAGTTCTTTTATCATAGAGTGGAATGTTTCTTTCTGGTGGTGCCGCATAGATCCCGAAATTTACTGTTGTACTTAATGTTGTCGTGTGATGCATTATAGCCCAGGAGTGAAATTTATTATTGTATTCTATTGTTTTTTTAATAAATGTTTTACGTACAGGATTAAAATTTTTTATAATAATATACTTGGTTTAATGGTGAAATTACTGAAATAACTGCAATATCACTGTTTTAAGGAAGTTGCAGTTGTTTTAAAGAATTGTCAAAGTTTTAATTATGTTAATGAAAAATTCTTCAAGATAACTTCGTCTTCTCCGTGGACAAGAAAACAAGATGAGATTATAAGGTACAATCCGTAAGGGACGACCGATTTTGATCAGAGAGCTTGAGATGCGCAGTGGACAAATATCTTGTTGTGATGCTAGCAGACTTGTGCTGTGTATTGTACATAGGCAGAAACATGGCTGGCGAGAATATTAGAAACTTGCTAGTGTCGCTGTCACGCGACAATGTGTGATAGAAAAAGGTAGTGTATGAGTGAGACAGCGAACGGTTGCCGCGTACTCTCGTGTCTAGTCACTGTCACTGTATGCTATATTTCTAAGTGGGGGTAGTTCTTTCTTTTGCTCCTCGATGTCACTGTCATGCGCCAGCCTATGTTTTCCCTATAAACGTATTTTTAAACAATAAATAAATAAATGAAATATGTATGTTAGATAGTCAATAAATGCTGAGAATCGTTATAACCTTGAAAATAAACAAACGTGAAGATAAAATCAACGTTTCCGTCTTTAATACTCACGGATTCTTTAATATTGTAAAAGATATTCTCTTTACGGGTTAAAAAAGCCTCACTGTTGATAGTGTCAATTCTGTAACGTTTTTTGTAGTACTCGCTTAGTGGTGAAAATCGCGAACGCGCTAATAAACAGTACCGAATCTTCTCGTGTTTAGTCCTTACCTGTTCTTAACCGATGTTCTTTCTTCCCGATAGGCGCCAAATTGTTTTCTTAAAAAACAATTAAAAGTTTTGATCGGTGTCGTGTTTCTGTGCGATGTTGACAAATTCAAATTACCCCCGCGGACTGGCGGGAATTCGACTCTCGCGTGTCGTTCGACGTGTTGCCAACATAGAATTTTGGTAAAGAATTCTATTCACCTCTAAAGTACGCAAATTATATAATATATTTCAAATAAAAACAAAGGACAATTATTAATGGTCAATACTTGTTTATTAGTGTTCAAAATTCGCTAATCATTGATAATTCAAGTACAATAGAAATTAGTATAAAAAAGTTTCGCTCCGGCTATAAGCAATTATACCTCAGGGATTGGCTATGTTGACTGAACGTCTTGGCGAGACCGTTATGGCCGCCGATAGTATTTAGTTTACACAAATTATTCAGTCAATGAGTTCTTTGGATTACGAAAAAATTTAAAACAAGATGTTATTAAAGTACACCACCTTACATTAATGGTACTTAATTACTAAAAAGGTTTACATAAAATTCAATTGTTTGTGTTTAAAAGTGTGTGTCAATATTATAGGTTTCGTATATAAGTTAATCTACAGTTACATACAGTTGGAATAAATATTATCTATCAATCCTTGAAAGAATTTTGTGTTCAAAGTTCAGAGTGAGAGTTATTGTTTGTGAAAAAAAGTTAATCAGTTTAGTTCGTGATTATTGGTAATTTTCATTATACTTAACAAAAACCTTGTAGTTTCTTGCTATGGGTCACCAGTACTTCTTCCAGGTTGTGTTTATATAAACTCGTACTTTCGTTAATTTTCAACGTCATTTTTCGTATGATTTTCCTTCTTCTTCTGGCGTCTATTTCTTATTATTCAGAGTTTTATTTATTTTTTAATGTTAAAATTTGGTTTATTGTTCTCCTTGATTTACTGGAACTATGTTCGACTTCTTGTATTCATTTTATTTTCATCTGGATCTTATTTTCTTCTTTATTAAACTTTAATTGGGACGAATTCAGTTTAGCGTCTGTCTCGTTGGATCGTTAAAAATGGACTCCTCGTTTTATAACGGTTTTAAATATAATGTTTCGTTGTTATGGCAACTAACTCCACTCTCATTGGTTATATACATTTGTATCTATTGTTATAAATCCTGGGTTTTGGTTCAAAATGAATAAATATTTTATATTGGCTATTGTTCCTTGGTGATATTACCAATGTATGAAATATTAACATATATGTCCCTATTTTCTTTCAAAGATCAATTTGACATCTCATAAAGCTGGGCTAGGACATGTATTAATGTTTTTTGACAAAATTGCTAATGTTATGTTATTACATATTTCACTTATTTATACTGTTTATTCCATTTCTGACATATTATTATTGTTAGTTAATTGTAATCAAATAATTTACTTGGTCTTACTTTTCAAATACAATAGTTAATTGCTTACAATTGGTTTTTTGAAGTTAGACAGTTAGGTATTCTATAGGCCTAAGCTGTAACAGTCTAGAATTTCTTATTTTGCTCTATTTAAACATTATTTATTAAATCCATACGTTCTGCTTATTGTCATTTAGTACTTATTGGCTTTTGAATTACTTTGAAGCTGTTTTACAATCAATTAATGTTATTATAATTTTACAAAATCATTTCTTGTCTGATATTCTTTTCTTTTCTATTTTTACAATGATGCTTGTGCTTGTTAAATTTATATCATAGCTAGCTTATGCCTATTCCTATCTCTTACACACTTTTTTAACACTTAATCCTACTAACAAAACATAACATAGAAATAGGTTTATGGTCTGTCTCTTGTTCAGCCATATTCCTTCTTATAAACTATAATCCTTTAAACTAAACAAATAACAATTTTGGTGAGTATTGTCTCGACACCATCTATTCTATAGTGATAATCATCCTAGTGATTATTTTAGTAATAGAAGATGTTTTCTTGTTCTTGCACTCACAACTACTCTGTTTCTTACGGGCTAACACAATTAAATTATTTGTCTATCAACCATTTGATTATGGTTCTGGTTTATTACCATGGTTTACTATTTTTTCTTAAGATTATAAATTGTTTATTTTAATTTTTTCTTATCACTTCACTGTTTATTATTATCACTCCCTACCTATCTCTCACTCTTGGTTTTTTATTGGGTTTTAAAACATAATTTTATAGTCAGTTTTTCTATATTTTATGTTTTACTTTTTTATCTCACTATAGGGCTATTAATAACACACATATTCTATTAACAAATGTTTCACTTAATTATTATTATTATTATAGTGTACTTCTTGTTTACATAACTTTATATACTGCTTGTTACTACATTGTATTCACTATTTGGGTTTTGTATTATTTGTTTGCCTTTGATTATTTTTTGTCTTTATATGTCCTATCACTGGGGTTGGGGTTTGTTTCTACCTACTCACTTACCAAATCTATTGGGTTATTTTGGTTAAATCGTATTGTATTGTTATATTTCTAGTTTTGCTCTGTTGCTTGCTACTTTTCTCTTATCAGAGGTTACTTTTATTATTACCTTTATATGTTTGATCGTATAATCATTTTAAATACCCATTCCTTTATACCTTATTCATCCCTTTTAAATTATAGTGTTAATTACTTAGTATTCTATCCTTCTCCTGTTGCTTCTTAAAATGCATGTTGAAGATATGTACCCTTACAATATTCACAATACTTCAACATTTTGAAAACCCTAGAACATACTCAAGTAAACAGAAAATCTTCCGTGATACTGAAACTAACATCCATCACTGACACTGTAAACATTTTCTATAGCTACCATTACTTATTAACTGACTTACAAAACTGGAATATTTAAAGACCACCAGTTGAGCTAACTGTATAATTGAAATGTATTCGCCACAATAAGAGTCTACAATTTAGTATATCTAAAATATTATTCACTTCAGAAGTAGATCTCAAGTGTCCTGTTTATTATGTTGAAGAATTCATTCGTTGTTCTGACAGATTTACAAAGAATTTTAGTCAAAATATTTTGACTTCAAAAATACTTGTAGTCAAAAAGATATATTTTTATAAAGTCTGCTTATGCAAAATCGTCCTTGACTAAAGTGCAGTAATGACATTGCACTCTATATGGACTTGTTACATTACACAAGCGTTTTCTTCCTAAACGGGAAACAGACCCCGATCATGTTTTGTCGTTTTGCCAAGCGAATGTCAAATTTATCAGAGTGATCTCTGGCGTGTACAAAGCTCTGCTGGTAGTAGACCTAGGTAGCCAGCAGAGTCACGCATACCTTACAGGAACATAGGCCTACACATATTTTGCAAGATGTTTAAACGAAAATATCAAGCACCATATGCTTTTAACAATAAATTCGAATACGTTAACGTTTTTGAAGTTTTTTATATGTTATAAACTACGCATTGTCATTTTGAAACTCCTAAGTTTGTCATTGGGTTAATCTAGTTTCTCCTCTTGTTTTAAAACAAATTAAAAACTAGAACATGATCTCTTTAGAATACGTGAGAGAGTTACGTCAGAGAATAAAAAAAAATAATGAATGGCAAAACGTTTGTTTCAAAGCCGAACCTTGGTATTCAGAGGACTTTGAGATTATGGGTGTAATAATTATTGTTTCACAAATGAGTCAGCTGCTTCGTCGAGAATGTAAATGTATATCTATTTTTATAATGTTGCCATCATTTAAACTTCTTTTTGTGTAGACCGACACAGCATTAAAATTCGAGATAAGTATCAAACAACTGTTTAATTTTTTGTAATATTTTCATCATAAGAAAAATTCTTCCTTTTTTTTACAGAACAGCATCACTCTCCAGTTGTGACAGAAATTAACTATGACACTGTTGCCAATTGGACAAGTCATGTGCGTGAAGCATGCTTTACAAGAACATTGAGGAATGCGATTAAACTTAGTAGGCCAGGTTTAACTGTCGAAGTAGACGAGAGTTCGTTCTCTAGTCGGAAAAATTTAGTTGGTAGACTGTTAACGCAGCAGTGGGTTTTTGGGGAAGCGCAATTGCCCACGAAAATAAAGATTGTTTTTTATGCCGCTGTCGAAAATAGGAGTGCAGTTCAGTTACTTCCGATTATTCATGAAGCAGTGTGGTACCACTCGCAACTTGCTAGAATCATACTTCTACGACGTTTCGTGGAGGCATTGACATTGCCATGTTTTCAAACAACATACTTTTACATACCTCTGCCAACTGGCAAAATTCATTTTAAAAGCCTTCTTCTTCTTCGCGCTTGCCATCAGGCAGTTCTGTCTGTTCTGGTTTCACCATCTTATCCTCTCCCAACTCAGTCTTCTGTTATCGGTTGATTCCTGTCTTATATCATTACTTCTTATACACTCGAGTCTTGTATAGTCTTTGACTGATCCACACAATCTTATTTCTGAGGATTTTATCAATCTTAAGTCTTCATTCCTGGGACCCATGATTCTGACCCATGATGATACAACAAAGAGGGGACTGCCATCACTTAATAAAACTTTATTTGAAGATCACTCATCGTTTTCCCGTTCAGAGTTTATCGTATAATGCCACATATATTTATCCTTCGGTGTCTGTCAGTTTTACTTAAAACGTCTTTGCCCTTCTCATGTGTTATATCACCTCTCAAATATTTAAAATGTGCAACCAGTTCGACCATTGATTAGCAATTATGATTTTCAATCGTACTGGATCTTTATTATGAATGCCATGGTGTGGATTTTTGCAATGATATTTTTAAATTGTGTCACACAATTGATGAAATCTGTGAACTGCTAATTGCAATTTGTCTTCACTGTCCTGGATTGTAGCCTGATCATAAGCAAAGAGCATAATACTTAAAAACTCGTGCACAGCAATTTGTATTAGACATTAAATAGTGTCGGTAACAAAGCACATCCCTGCCATTTAAAAATTAGGATAAGTAAATAAAAAGTAAACATCTTACTTTCAATATTTACGCTAGCTCAGTTATACATAAGTTTTCGCCCCTTCCAAAGTCACAGAAAAAACACAGCAGGCAGTTATCCTATAAAAAATCCTAAATACTATTAAGACTGAATACGTATACAAAGGAAGTTTATAGTTAATATTATTTAAGAAGAGATAAGAAGCGATAGCACTGGCCGCTTTTCAAGTGATTGTCCACAGAAGAGATATTAATAGAAGTAAGCAAATTATTGTTATATTTATTGCATATATTTACTCTTCGTTGCAAGAACTAGGAAAACATGTTGCGTTTGTCAAACAAAGAATAGTATAATCTCAATCGACCAGCCTGTCCTGCAGCAGGAAGTGTGAGCATTACCGACTGCTGGCATAGTAGGAGGTTATCGTCATAAAGATAATCCTCTAGGGAGGTAGAGAAGCTGCTCGGAGACACCGTAAACAAGTTAACGCCGACAACGGTTACTCTTGACTGCAGAGACGGTCATTCATTCACAGTCATATCAACTAAAAACTGTTTCATAACGTAACGTATTATATACTTGAACCTTACGCAAGCCGTCCGCCAATATGCCGCTCTCAAAATGGAGCCGGAATCTACGTCCAAAAACTTCTCATGTATTGGAGTAATTTTATAGTAATATTGCCATTTTCCACAGTATAAAGTTTATTAAAAATTTCTTTTCCTTTGTTAACGAAAATGTTGTCGAAAGAACGAATCTTTGAAACGTTAGTGCTTAATTCTGTGTTTGAAAATAAAATATTTACTATCAGTTGTTTTCGTAAATTCTACTCAAAACAACAAGTTTCTCTATAAATGTTAATAAAATTGTATCTATTGCCTTGGGTTAGAGAGCAGAGGAAAGTGTAGAAAACGTACTATACTTCCGTGACACTGTCACTAGGCCCTGACGAATGATCATGTCCTGCAATCGTTTCTGGTAAAGTGGTCACCGTGACAGACGGCACGGGTTGTCTCGCGACGTTAGTTACTGTTTCACATTGTTATTCACTGCCCCAGGTGACAAGTGTAGTCAGGGAGTCAAGCGATCAGCAGTCAATTCAACTGACAACATATTATTTCTAAGGTTTTCACGAACGGCGTCAGAATTTTGAAATTAAGATCCAGGCTATTGGGCTGTGGTCTGTTATAGTTATCATTCTGACAGATGTTATTATCAGACGTTTCGGCCTCACCTCTGGAAGCCATCTTCAGTGAAACACAGTTTTAATACAACTGACACGGTGCTCGTCAGTAACCACAGTAATATGGCAAAGTCAGCTTGTCAGTTGTATTTAATTTGGAAATTTTGGAAATATTTAAATATAAAATAAATAATAAATTAATATCCGAAAAAATCCAAATTAATACCGAAAACGATAGTATTTTCAAAATTACTTATTTTGTACTTTAACGATAAGTATTATAATTCTTCTTTCCCATCATTATATTTCAATTACTTTTCAGTCCAGTTCATTATTAATTTGCTACTGGTGTGCACGTGGATGATATTAATAAACACAATTTGTTGTTTCAACCTTACAGTTATGGGAGAACAACGTTGCTCATACCTGGGATACCGTGCGTTAGAAGTCGGACATTGTCAGGTTGTTAGACAAACTTTACCGCAACTGTCGATGAATAATAGTGAATACCATATTGACGTTTATTTCGTATAGCCTACTTGTTCTTTGCGAAAAGAAATTGTATGCCAGACTGTTGACGAAGACTGCCTGCAGACAGTATAACGGCCAGTACGTATTAATGTATGAGTGGATAAATACAGAGTGGGCCAGTGGCGGCTGGTGAAGTTTTTGACTGGTGGAGGGGGGGGCAAATTTTTTTGAACCCATAATAACAAAAGTAATCTATCACCAGCAGCAGAAACCATATTATTTCAGTTATCATAAAATAATAGCAAAATTGAACCCTTTGCTTTTTATTAAAAAGAAAATTATATTTTCATAATTTACAAGCACCTGGGCAGAAATATACTAAAAGTATTGTTAATATCGAAACATACATTGTAAACTATCTATATTTAAATAGCGTTTGAAATTGAAATTATTTATAACCCAAAAGTTATCAATTTTATTATTAAATGAAACAGGCTAAGGCCTTTACAGAATACGTATCTACAGTAGTGTTCCCAACCTTTCAGGACCCGCGTACCACCGGATCTTAAAGAAAGGTTATTGGGGTTTTCTCAATAAAAAAACTTGATACAACATGTACAGTATTTCTTATTACTCCTAGTTATGTATAATTATTTAAATCTAAAAAATAGAATTTATAAATGGTTGATACATAGAATTTCAGGTTGGGTTGGGTCTATGCTAAAATAAAGTATAAAGTTTCAAAGACAATTAATTACTTTCATTACAAATTGTCTTGTTAGTACTGAAAAATAACAACGTATTAAAAAGAAAATAATTAATGTGACACTTGTTGCGGTTATTTTGTTTTAATTTAAATCATGTCCAGTGAAAATATATTGCTGTTTTGAACATAACATTTTTACTTATTTATTTTTTAAGTAAATAATTTTTCTTAGCTAGGTCTTCTTGCGTTCCACCTTAGATCACTGCTTCTCCGCTCCCCGCAAGACCGTCCAGTTAACAACAGACAGGCAGGGCTCTAAAGAAAGCATCCGTCTTCGGGACCATGCCGGAAACATTAGGTGATCGCTATTAGCCGTCCCAAAAATATCTGTCACATAAGAAAACTACACTTTTTCATTAGTATTAGTTTTATAAATTTAATGGGGAGCTGGACCCTTTTGGCCTCTCTGTACGAGCCGCCACTGGAGTAGGTTATAAGTCGCTTGACACTAAACGTTAATCGCTTGACACTAAACATTACATTTGTAATGACCGTTAGTTAATAAATGATTAACGTTTTGTGACGTTTGACTCGATATCCCATTAGTTTTCAGTCTGATATTCTCTTAACTATTCTCTTGTCATCCGTCCTTTATATATAATCTATCCAACCTAGTCTTTTAAATGAACCTAATCTTTAACGAACTGTACTATGTTAGCTCCTTGTAACACTCCAGGACCCATTTATTTCACAGATGTCCATAAATTTCCTTCGAATTTTGTGTTAGGATATTCTAAGTCAAGATTGTAAGTCTCGCGTGGAACGCTTATTAGACACTCGTATTCCTAAAAAAGCGCTGAAATATAGATCAGCTGATAGGAGGGATTGTGGGAAAACCTGGAAACACTGATCAGACACTCTGTGAAGTCGGATCAGGCTATAGCTCATTCCACAGAATGAAGAAGAAGAAGAAAGAGAAGAAGAGAAGGAGCAGGAGAAGAAGGAGAAGGAGAAGAAGGAGAAGAAGAAGAAGAAGAAGAAGAAGAAGATTTTAACATGATAATGTTTTTAGGCTGGGGGTCATTCCACAAAAACGTCATCGAAAAACGTGACGCTTCCACACTTTCGATTCCCCACAGTCTAGAAATATTTTGCTTACAAAACATTATCATGCTTCGATGTTTCGGTTTCGTCGAAATTCTTTATGCGCACGCGCGCGCGCGCGTGTGTGTAGGGAGAGAGAGAGAGAGAGAGAGAGAGAGAGAGAGAGAGAGAGAGAGAGAGAGAGAGAGAGAGAGAGAGAGAGAGAGAGAGAGAGAGAGAGAGAGTATAAATACTCTTATAAATTTTATAAATCGTTGTTTACCTCTGCTGATCAGCACCCCAGATGTCGCATCTGAATATCGTCATTGCTCTTCAACTTTAACATATTTTCAGCGTTACTGTTCTGCTAATAATATTGGATTCCATTACGTTTTTGGTGCAGGACGTTTACCCACCAGTACACATTTACTCATGTGTAAATGAAGTTACAACAGCGGAGTTATCGGCCTAGGCACTCATCTTTATTGTTCTCACTCCCGTGTGAGCTGGAGTTCTGTCGTGACTACTATAGAACTGTTGTACCGAAACTCGTATTAGGCTATAATAATAAAAAAGTTTGTTTTTGAAATCATCTTTCGGTACGGATCGCGTCAAAAATGTCTTGTACAACGTTTCACCCGTATTACAATGAGCATCCTGAGGGCTAAGCGACGATGAGGCTGACAAGATAAATTAGTTGTATAGTGTGGAAGTTTGGTTGTCAGCCTCATCTTTACATAGATCTAAGGATACTCATTGTAATATGGGTGAAACGTTGTACAAGACACTTTTGACACGGTCAAAACTAGAAGAAGACTTCAGAAACATAATAATGGGCACCGGCCGCGAAAGCGTACGTGAGTATATAAAAGTATTTCCAAAAAGTATTTTGCATTTTAGAGGCTCTATTTGGTATGGTGTTAAGAGAGAGAGAGAGAGAGAGAGAGAGAGTTATCGCTGGATTTAGCCGGTAAGCGTGTAGTTTCTACAATACTAATCTCGGCGAACAGACATTAAGGCAGCGGGAGGTGTCCAAATTAAATCGCACGGCATCGCATTTCACAATAGCACAACACCGCCTCCCAGCAGTAAATGATTCCTGCCCACCCACACTGAGCCAGCTATCGTATATTTATCTGTGTTTCGTATTATGTATATACATGGTCGCTGAACAATGGACACCATTCTCTACAGATGATTTTATTTGAATTACGATAAGGTTCTTGTCTGTGAACATGACTTTAACAGCACGAGAACTATTTGAAATTGTTTGTGAAGCAACAAACGGCGTTAAGAGAAGGAGAGGAGAGGAGCAGTGCATACCTGGAATTCCGGTGTATACGTATACACGACAGACGTATTCGTGTTTGCCATCAGTAGCAACATCGACTGCTCTGTTCAATTACGTTAATGGTTTTGTATATTTGTTGTGTGTGTTTCTGTTTTATAATTCGTCTGCATCTAGAGATAAAGACAACACATCGGAAGGCATGTTTGTTATTGGCGCTGTATGTTTAGTAGAACATCAACTCTGTGTGTGTGTGTGTGTGTGTGTGTGTGTGTGTGTGTGTGTGTGTGTGTGTGTGTGTGTGTGTGTGTGTGTGTGTGTGTGTGTGTGTTACATACAGTGACTGTATATGGTTCCAAATTACCGTTATTATAACAAGTAAATAAAAAATCCATAAGATACCTCAGTCGTTTCGTTTTTATTAACCCGATTGTAACAAACCATACATATTTTTAAATAATAGGCGGGCGGGGGGACAAAGTTTTTCACATATGACGTTTTCGTTCATGTTTATGAACATATATATATGTGCAAGTGATCAATGACTTGGCAATACTTGTCTACAAAAAACAAATAGCTGGTTTCGCGAGACGTATTTGCAACGTTGCAGCGGGAGTTCGTAGATTGCACAGTACAACGTGGCTTTGCTGTGAAATCATTTACAAAAACCGGCGGCAGTTTTGTAATCGCTACGCGTGAATTCCGAAGACGATTGTCCTGACGACGAAGACTCATCACACTCATCCAGTTCTGTCAGCCATTGACATAGGTTCAACTTTTTGAATCTACTGGCTAGAATTAGAAAAGAAAGGTACTGCAAAAATTCATCTACTTGTACACAATAATTGATGATATTCTTATTCAGTCAGTCCACACTAAAACGTCACGATGACCGAGTTTTGTTAATCATGAAACCATCTACAGACCAAAATAAAGAATCACTGAGAATTAAAATGCGGACAAATTACCCATATTCCTGTTGGACTAACCGTCATGTCGGATCCATCTTGTAGTGTTTAACTGAAGCAACAACATGTAAAAATGCTTATTAAAAGTTTCTTTAAAAGAAATATGGCAATGTGAAAAAAGTAGGTATGAGAGTCAGCGTTACAGCCACTCAGGGTACTTGCTGCCAGCGTTCCGCTAGTTACATAAACTAAGCTCCATCTTTACAGAATTTAAAATGGTAGGCTAATGCATTACATCGTCAACACTACGAAAATTATGCTGATTTCACCCATATTTTAGTGCACTTGATTATTTAATTCCATGAGCTGGTCAACAACTAACTGATGAGTTCTGAAGCTCATTCTAGTTTATCAGGTTTTGTTAATAAACAAAAGTACCGTTATTGATATGCCACGAAGCTCTTTGTATGAGACCACTTCTAAATTCTATAGTTACAGCGGAGTGAGTAATCTTTTTTTCAGAACTATTTGACTTTTTTATGTTAGAGAAAGAACTGTGACGTCACCGGAACGAGTAGCGATCATATGTTGCTACTCTTTCAGTTCCTGAAACCACTCGTTGTCAAGAAATTAACGCCACACGAGTTTCAGTGACAGTTTTA
Source organism: Magicicada septendecula (assembly GCA_034769895.1). NCBI lineage: Eukaryota > Metazoa > Arthropoda > Insecta > Hemiptera > Cicadidae > Magicicada > Magicicada septendecula. The sequence goes on from CM068367.1 coordinate 497,285,249, forward strand.
AAGAATTTGTTTCCAGATCAAGTTACATCCCGAGAAGGGAACACCATGTAGTCAGCAAGGTCATCTCACATTCATCGCCTGATTTCTTCTTCTTAGAGTATCTGAAAACCTCATGTTCCAGTGTACCGGCACCTCGTACAATTCAGGAGTCGAAACACTGATCCAGCTAGAAGTCAATCATATTCTCGTGTAGACGCTGCAAAGAGTGGACGGGTGATCTACGTACAAAAAATTTCTTCAGCGTTATAGTTGTAACAACCAAAAAAATTAAAAATTTTAGTATGACCGAAAAGACGTTACATTCAGCAAGACACACCTACGCAGGCCACGAGCAATAAATAAAGGAACTGTGTGACGAGGTGTCAAGTGAACGTTTGCTTCGGACAATACAAATACGCTTCATATAGCTTTACAATAGGGAACAAGGTTGGCCGTGACAGACTCGACTCAAACACGAGATTTACAGCCTGCAAATGTAAGATAAAAGAAACTGTGTCAAGTACCAATTATAGTGAAACTGTGACGGACACACTGCCGGGATAATTTGAAGTGTACCAGTAATAAGAAAAGGGTGTAAGACGCACAATAGGATGTACCCTATATGAGAACGGACATCGATACCTAAGAGAATAGAATCGAACTTGTACACAGCAGGGGAACGTCTTACTGGCGACAACGGAAATTTACGACAGGGAGAAGGAGTGCCGTTTTGGAAACGACGTCACGCTGCGCCAGGACAGCATTTGGAAAAGGGGTCGTACACAGCGAAACAATAACAAAATACGACACATTGTTTGCGTGAGAACTGCAGCGAGATCCGGAGTACGCTTAGACAAAGACTTGATGGACGACCATGAAATTGCTCCTGTTCTATGAAAAGAGTACGGAGGCTTTCGACGCGAACTCGTGGGGAGACAGGATATCCAATCACAACCCAGCATCTACCCAGAGAACAGGTGGAGAGGACCGTCGTCATCATGGCAACGGGAACGTCGAATGAGAAGTGAAGAACGACACTCTGGCTTAAGGGTAGGAGATCTTCTGTCCTATCAGGTTCGACTTGGGGCGTCTTTTCCAGAAGGATGCATTGTGGTCAACGATGCTTGATAAAAACTGTTTGCAGGGCACGCGGGAGGAGTCAGTCGGACAGTCTTTCATAAATTTTCAATCATATACTTTGAGCAGTCTTCACGTACTTTTAAACAGTCTATTTATAACTTTCAACAATCGGTCGTCAAGGTTCGATTAACATACGGACGACAGTGGGACTTTGAAACTTTGCCACGCGACATATAACTAAGTGACTTAGACATTTCGATATTGGCGCGTATCCGGTAATAGTGTACCTACAGTGTCATAAAAACATGCGACATACGCCAGTGCTTAACAATTATAGAATTCTTTATTATACTCAAATTCAGAACTGAACTAAACAGTCACACTCTCATCAATTACACCGACGCGTAGAACTATCGTTGATGTAATACCGGACGACGAAATCGTAACGTTATACAGTGCGGCGGAGCGATACAATATCATTTGGAACAATTACACCACGGCATCAAAGACACTAAACATTTATGCACATACCAGAAGTTCAACAATAGACAGACATGTATATATACACCATAGTTAACGATGAACTTATCTTCACGACACATAATTTCATGACTCGCACAGTAACAGCCGAATCAACAGAATACACACACAGCGCGAGTGAATCTGTTTCGCGTGTGTTAAGTGCCAGTGACATCACAGCTCGCAGCTTCCCACACATGGACCAGCAGAGAAGAGGAGTTACGCCGATGGAGATATCGGATAATTCGTCTAACAAGTAATCTTTATGCTATTCTTATCATAAGAACTCTACTGTCCTGTCTCTTTTTCAAGAAACACCCCTTGAGCATTTAAATTAAACATGATAAACATAATTAACGCCATCCATCTGAGGCAAACGATGAACGCATTAGTATAAGATTTATTGTTTGACTATTTGTGTTTCTATATATCGATTATATGTAGGTGTATGTTTTCCAGCAAACAACGTATTGGACTCACTTGTAATTTGATGTATATACATGTGTTCTTTTATGTTCTTTTTATGAGTTTATGAATGTATTTACAGGAATCATCCATATTTTATATATTGAAATCTCTTTATTTAATGATATGATGTTAAATAAATAAGTGTTTATTTTATCCAGAATATATGCGTTCATAATTGTCAAATTACCTCAGAACAAGAAAGTAATGGCATTTGAGTGACTTATAGTAGTTTTTTTTATTTATTAATACAACAACTAGAGTCTCCATGCAAGAGTTATGCTAACGTAAAGGAATTAACGTATTATTTAGTTCAATCAGTTCAGTTGATATGAGCACCTAATTGAGTGATTACACGAGCTCATTATGCAAATTAGTATATTTACATAATTAATTAATCACAGATTAATTAATTCATTATTGTTAGCATAATTGACTGCCCAACACGTGGCAATCGTTGTAATTGGCTCCCAAAGAACGTGGGGCTCGGCAATCACAGATTAATTAATTCAGTAGCGTAATAGCATAAAACCCCACATCGTTGTAATTGGCGCCCAACGTGGGGCAAAGAGCAGGCAGTAGAGATAGGATAAGCATATATATTAATATTTCATGTTAGTAGTTGTAAGAGCAAATATTATTAGTGTGAAGCTAGTTGGACTGGGACTGAATGTTAACGCGGAGTAAGGCTGCAAAAATGACGAACAGTAGCACAGATTCCATGAATTTTGACATTAATAACCAACAGGGAGTACCTGATGTCGAACGAGAGGAATCACCAACCTATTCACAAATGACTGAGGAGACGTCAGACGTCAGAGCGCGGGGACAGGAGTCGCAACAACAACCGCAGGAAGAAGTGACAATGCGTTCACTTATGGACCTCATGCGGGCACAGAGTGAAAGCCTTAAGTATGAAAATTTTATAGAGATTAGAAGAGATGTTAATGAAAAATTCGAGAAGCAGAATGAAAATTTTAATGAAAAATTCGAGAAACTAGAAGAAAAGTTTGAAAAGCAGAATGAAAACTTTACACAAATACACGCAGAAATGCGTGAATACATAAATAATTGTGACAAGAAGATAGACGAGGTTCAGAAGCAGCATAACGAGATCATAAAAGAGTTAAAGGACGACACCGACAAGAAATTCGAAGAGGTACGAGAAACAAGAGAATTAGACCGACAGGAACTAAAGAGTGTTGCCCAAAATACTCAAACGAGCATTAAAAAGATCCACAACAGAGTAGAGACACACGCAAAAGAAAATCACAAGAAGCAGGAGGAATTGAGAGTTGAACTATTCCAAACAGTAAGACAATTACAACAGGAACAGGGAGACGTAAACAACACAATGCAGCAGAAGATCAGTGAGGTAGATGAGAGCACCAGAGAGAAAACCACTCGAATCAACGAATTAAAGTCCCAGATAGAACGACTACAACGTCAGCTAATTGAAGGTGAGTCGGTGATAATCAGTGGAATTAACGGACACACACATACAGAATTAAAGTACAACGGCACTGACAGGTTCCCAATGGAGTTCCTGAAGGAATTGTCAGAGATCCAGGAACAGTACTACAACAACGGTGACATTAAATGGATCGGGAGACACTTGGAGATGGACGCTGGAATATGGTGGCGTGTCATACGGAATCAAATCTCCACGTACGAAGAATTTAAAGAAGCCTTCACCTTGAAGTACTGGGGTCAAGAACGCCAGGACAATATACGCGACAATCTGGAGTACGGCAGATATGAGTGGAATGGACCAATCACAGCTGTCCAGTATGTAGAACGGATTTTACTGGAAAGTCGGCAACTGTCACCAGCATTAACCGACACTCAGCTGATCAGAAAACTAGCTCGCCACTTTGGTAAGGACTTGCAGCTCGCCGTGGTCACACGTGGTATCACAAGTATACCAAATTTCGAAGCGTTGATTACGGAATTTACAAGTACACAGTCAAGCGGAGATAACACTCGCAGGCCACATTATAGACCCTACAACGAAGGAAAACACAACCCGAGAGAGAGGGAGACACAATATAACAAAAGTGAAAGTGACCGGCAGCCAAGGGGTCGTTATGACAACAAACCATACGTCAATACGGTGCAGTTTACGCCGGCAGAGGCGGGACCGAGCAGGACGGTCGTTGCCACTACCCCAAGGGCGAGCGGTAACAGTGACAACAATAACAAACAAAAAAAATACGTCGAACGAGGGAAGAAGATAGAAATTTTAAGCGACTTACTTCCGAGTGAGAATGTAAATATATTGTTACCTGATTTACGAAAGGACCTACTACAAGAGGATGACGAGATTATCAATAAACAAATATTGAAATGTCCCGAAATTACTATTAAATTTAATAATGATGTAATTGTGGAAGCCTTACTTGATACTGGTTCCCTCGTCAACGGATTATCGGAGACGTGGTTTAATAATCATAAGAAGAGTATAGGACCATATGAGACACTACCCGTAACAAATACATCTATAATAAGTGCTGTAGGAAATAAATCCAAATTAGTTAAGAGACAAATATTGTGTGACATTGAGATTGATAGTATCCGATATGAATGTGTGTTTTTGATAATACCAGAATTAGTGAAACCGTGTATACTAGGAATTAGTTTTTTACAAGAAGTTGGGTGTCGCCTCGACATCGGAAACAAAGTAATTAGTTTAAAAAGCGACACTGATGATGAGGAGCACATTATACCAATCATGAATATTGATGTGATAAACAGTGAAGAAGAAGAGGAAGTACTGCGATGCATCGATGAAAAGATTGGGAGCATAGACTGCGTGGATGAAGGAATACTGCAACGCCTGAAGGAGATTTTGGTAAGGAACCGGAATGTTTTTAGGGAGTGCCCGGGAAGAATAGAGGGTTATACGCATGAGTTTCACGTTACGGACAGGACACCTTACTTTCAACGAGGGTGGCCTGTGCCGCTTGCTTACCGAGACAAGGTGAACGAGGAGATTAACCGGATGTTACGATATGGAGTAATCGAACGTTGCGCCAGCCCGTACGTCAACCCAATCGTGACAGTTATCAAGAAGGATGGGAGGGTTCGCCTATGCCTTGATGCAAGGAAAGTGAACAGCGTGACCGTGCCCGATTACGAAGGAGTGTCCCCGGTAAATGAGATATTGGCTAGATGTGGTGATATGCAGTACTTGTCGACAGTCGATTTATCCAGTAGCTTCTGGCAAGTCCCATTAAAACAAGAGTGTAGGGATTTCACTGCGTTTATGCATGAAGGAAGGTGCTACCGATTCACAGTGACACCATTTGGACTTAGCACCAGCTCTGCGGCGTTGACACGTGGATTGGATGTGGCCCTCGAGGAGGAGGTCAAGAAGAACACGGTCATCTACGTGGACGACTGCTTGTGTTACTCCAATAATATACAAACACACTTAAATCATTTAGAAGCGTTGCTAAACAACCTCAATAAAGCAAATATAACTGTCAACCTCACCAAGTCACAATTCTTCAGACGAGAAATCTCCTTCCTTGGTTATCGCCTTACAACAAAAGGGATACAAGCAACCGATGACAAGGTAAAGGCGATTATGGATTTCCCAGCACCGAAGAATACAAAACAACTCAAAGGTTTCCTTGGTCTTACCAATTTTTATAATAGATTCTCGAGTAAATACGCAGAAACAACGCAACCTTTACATGAACTGCTGAAAGGAGGACGAAAGTTTTCATGGACAAGGGAAGTGGACGAGTGTTTCCAGAGAGTCAAGAATTTATTTATAGACACAGTAACTCTACGGTTCCCACGGCCGAACCAAAGATACTATATTCAGTGTGACGCTAGTAATTTCGCGTATGGTGGCCAGCTTTACCAGATCGATGAAGAAGGTGAAATCGGCGTCATCGCTTTTACAAGCAAGACATTTAAGGGAGCAGAACGCAATTATTTCACGACGGAGAAAGAGCTCCTAAGTATCGTTAGATGTCTGGATAAGTTTCGTATGTACATACTTGGCCAGCCACTCACGATAATCACCGACAATAAAGCACTAACATTCATGCACAAGTGTCACTTAAACAATTCCAGAATTACAAGATGGATTCTCGCCATACAGGAGTACAATTTCGACATTATCCACTGCAAAGGAAAGGATAATGTCGTTGCGGACATACTGAGTAGATACCCGGCTGACATGGAACAACACGAGACAAACGAGGAAACGCACGAATATTTGATTAATCACCTAGTTATTAAAATGAATCAACAATTAGGTAAAATAATTAGAGATATCGGCAAATACCAAAATGAAGATGCCAAACTCGGAACGCTTATAGATAAGATTAAGAATAACGATGTAGATAATAAATTGGGTAAATTTTATAAAATTGTTAATGATAAGTTGTACCGACGGCGACGTGGCGAATGGAAACTATACATTCCTGACAGCGTGTCGAAGGATCTAATTGCAGAGATACACCAAATGTACGGACACCTAGGCCCAAAAAGGTGTATAAAAATGTTACAGGAGCACTTCACGATTGACAGCTTGATCAAGAAAGTGAAAGTATATATCCAAACTTGTGACTCATGCCAACGGTACAAGGATACGAACAACAGGATGCTGTTTGGCGGAACAAAGGCCATGATACCATCAGCTAGGGGTGACATCGTAAGCGTCGATTACTATGGACCCTTACCAACGGGTACAGGAGGTGTCAAATACTTACTTGTCATGGTGGACAACTTAACAAAGTTTGTCAAACTATTCACACTAAGAAGAGCGACAACCACCACGACACTACGACGAATCAACGACTACTGTACGAAGTTTGGACGACCGAAAGTCATTTTAACCGACAACGGCACGCAATTTACCGCCGAAAAATGGGTTAAAGGTCTCGAGGAGCTGGGAATACAACCAAGATATACGGCGGTAAGGAAACCTCGAGCGAACTTAGCGGAAAGGATTAACCGCCAACTGGGAAATCTATTCAGGATCCTGGTACACGACCAGCATAGCAAGTGGTCAAGATACGTCGGATTAATTGAGACATGTATCAATGAAACGTACCACGAAACAATAGAAATAACACCCCACGAGGCGCACTTAGGAAAGAAGCCGACCCACGCATGGGAGAAGTGGCTGGACAAAGATGTCGTCAACAATAAACACAATTCCAATATTAACGTGTTTGTAAAAATAAAAGACAAAAGAGAGAAATATGCTAAACGTATCAATGATGGTAAGAATATTACTAAATTTGCTACCGGCGATAAGGTGCTGTTAAGGAGCTACCACCAATCCGACGCCGCCATGAAAAGGATCGACAAGTTTTTCGAGTTATACACCGGACCATACAAGGTTAATCGCGTCCTTGGTGACGCAACATACGAGCTCACTGAGTGCGATTGCAATCAGAAAGTGAGAGGTATTTTCAACGTAAGGTTGCTAAAGAGATATTATGGGACGAGAGTACAAGTCTCGGAAGAAAACGAAAGTGACATCAGCTGTTAGACTTGTGGACTAGAAGACGGACCAACACATAAGGTGAATGTCCCGCGAGAACCGGTCCAACTAGCTAATCGGTATGATGTATATCTTATTAGTGTATAATTTAAAGATTTTGTACAAGGAGTTCTTAAGTCACGATGTGGCAACCTAACGACGTTAATTATATGTGTATAGCCAGTGTTAATGGAAATTTAAATAGAAAAGACACTTAAGATGTGAAAAGTTCAATTGAATGTGCAGCAATAAATTGCCAAAGACGTTATAACGAGTTTTATAGACACACGATGATATTAGATTAATTAATCAAATCTGAGCGATATAAAACAAAGTTATCTATAATCATAATGATTTCAAATGAATTGTTAATTGTTCCTAAATAATGTATATAAATTTATAATCAATATAATTAGTATAGATGGTAGTAATACGTATTGTGAGTGATACTCAATAATAATTAGTGAATGTATCAATGTGTATTTACAGGTCGTAAATTGTATTTTAAATGTTCGAGATAGACTAAGGACATTAGCTATCGTAATGATATTTAAACGATACATGAATAATTGCATTTCATGTCGAAAACCATTATCTCATGTATTAGGTTATAAGCGGATGACACAGCCATCCACAGCTATTATTATTATTGTAAATAACCCCATATCTAATTAGATATGCAAATGTGTAAAAATGCGTTCATCCTTCCTCAGATACACGGCAATAAATTCCCTGAGTTAGTTTACAACAAAATATAGGGAATATATACCCGTATACCCCGAGCAGAGGAAAGTAGGTCAATGACCGCGACTTTATCAGAGGGGACTCCCACAACAAACACAGAGCGCAGAAATCGGATTAGAGTGTCTTCCGCTGATCCAACATCCAATCCGATTTGGGGACCTATATAACAACCAAAAAAAAAAAAAATTTTAGTATGACCGAAAAGACGTTACATTCAGCAAGACACACCTACGCAGGCCACGAGCAATAAATAAAGGAACTGTGTGACGAGGTGTCAAGTGAACGTTTGCTTCGGACAATACAAATACGCTTCATATAGCTTTACAATAGGGAACAAGGTTGGCCGTGACAGACTCGACTCAAACACGAGATTTACAGCCTGCAAATGTAAGATAAAAGAAACTGTGTCAAGTACCAATTATAGTGAAACTGTGACGGACACACTGCCGGGATAATTTGAAGTGTACCAGTAATAAGAAAAGGGTGTAAGACGCACAATAGGATGTACCCTATATGAGAACGGACATCGATACCTAAGAGAATAGAATCGAACTTGTACACAGCAGGGGAACGTCTTACTGGCGACAACGGAAATTTACGACAGGGAGAAGGAGTGCCGTTTTGGAAACGACGTCACGCTGCGCCAGGACAGCATTTGGAAAAGGGGTCGTACACAGCGAAACAATAACAAAATACGACACATTGTTTGCGTGAGAACTGCAGCGAGATCCGGAGTACGCTTAGACAAAGACTTGATGGACGACCATGAAATTGCTCCTGTTCTATGAAAAGAGTACGGAGGCTTTCGACGCGAACTCGTGGGGAGACAGGATATCCAATCACAACCCAGCATCTACCCAGAGAACAGGTGGAGAGGACCGTCGTCATCATGGCAACGGGAACGTCGAATGAGAAGTGAAGAACGACACTCTGGCTTAAGGGTAGGAGATCTTCTGTCCTATCAGGTTCGACTTGGGGCGTCTTTTCCAGAAGGATGCATTGTGGTCAACGATGCTTGATAAAAACTGTTTGCAGGGCACGCGGGAGGAGTCAGTCGGACAGTCTTTCATAAATTTTCAATCATATACTTTGAGCAGTCTTCACGTACTTTTAAACAGTCTATTTATAACTTTCAACAATCGGTCGTCAAGGTTCGATTAACATACGGACGGCAGTGGGACTTTGAAACTTTGCCACGCGACATATAACTAAGTGACTTAGACATTTCGATATTGGCGCGTATCCGGTAATAGTGTACCTACAGTGTCATAAAAACATGCGACATACGCCAGTGCTTAACAATTATAGAATTTTTTATTATACTCAAATTCAGAACTGAACTAAACAGTCACACTCTCATCAATTACACCGACGCGTAGAACTATCGTTGATGTAATACCGGACGACGAAATCGTAACGTTATACAGTGCGGCGGAGCGATACAATATCATTTGGAACAATTACACCACGGCATCAAAGACACTAAACATTTATGCACATACCAGAAGTTCAACAATAGACAGACATGTATATATACACCATAGTTAACGATGAACTTATCTTCACGACACATAATTTCATGACTCGCACAGTAACAGCCGAATCAACAGAATACACACACAGCGCGAGTGAATCTGTTTCGCGTGTGTTAAGTGCCAGTGACATCACAGCTCGCAGCTTCCCACACATGGACCAGCAGAGAAGAGGAGTTACGCCGATGGAGATATCGGATAATTCGTCTAACAAGTAATCTTTATGCTATTCTTATCATAAGAACTCTACTGTCCTGTCTCTTTTTCAAGAAACACCCCTTGAGCATTTAAATTAAACATGATAAACATAATTAACGCCATCCATCTGAGGCAAACGATGAACGCATTAGTATAAGATTTATTGTTTGACTATTTGTGTTTCTATATATCGATTATATGTATGTGTATGTTTTCCAGCAAACAACGTATTGGACTCACTTGTAATTTGATGTATATACATGTGTTCTTTTATGTTTTTTTAATGAGTTTATGAATGTATTTACAGGAATCATCCATATTTTATATATTGAAATCTCTTTATTTAATGATATGATGTTAAATAAATAAGTGTTTATTTTATCCAGAATATATGCGTTCATCATTGTCAAATTACCTCAGAACAAGAAAGTAATGGCATTTGAGTGATTTATAGTAGTTTTTTTTATTTATTAATACAACAACTAGAGTCTCCATGCAAGAGTTATGCTAACGTAAAGGAATTAACGTATTATTTAGTTCAATCAGTTCAGTTGATATGAGCACCTAATTGAGTGATTACACGAGCTCATTATGCAAATTAGTATATTTACATAATTAATTAATCACAGATTAATTAATTCATTATTGTTAGCATAATTGACTGCCCAACACGTGGCAATCGTTGTAATTGGCTCCCAAAGAACGTGGGGCTCGGCAATCACAGATTAATTAATTCAGTAGCGTAATAGCATAAAACCCCACATCGTTGTATAGTGATCACGTAAAAGAGGTTATTTTTAAGAAACAGGATTTTGTCTAGATGTTTCAAATGCTGTCAGAAATGATGTATATTAAAAATGCTTCGTGCAGTTAAAAATTACTTAATCGAAAGGTATTACGTTTTATTGATTGGAAAATACACCAGAATTCACGACATAAGGAACAAAATTAGTAAAAAAACTTATTGTGGAGGGCGATTTCTCCCTTACATTTTAAAAATCGGTTTGTCAACTTGAGTCGAGGGCAGTAACTCATGCAGAAACCCTTTGGGGCTTTAAAGGGATGAAAAACAAAATTTTTGTGATTATCTTGAAACTATGAGTTTTTTATAGAACACATCGCAATTTTGGAAGAAAACCGGCATAACTCAAAAAATTGCGATTGAACGCTTATGTCATAATCAAAACGAAAAGGTGGTATATTTTTACGAGGAAGAGTGTCACAAATGTAATTCTCATATCCGGCCACTAGAGTGCAGTTATGTCAGTGTCGTATTAACGAAACCTACTCTAGCATTTGGGGAAACAGTGTCACATTGTCAGTAGTTCAGCGACGTTTGGACAGTATGTATGTCGATTTTGCTTCAATAGTGTCACACTTCAGAAAGTACCACGTGTTTGTTGAATCTTTTGGAAGGAAAACGTCACATTTTGGATTACGCCAGTGTTCTCTATAAAAAAGTAAGTATGCACATTATATTTATATGATAAATAACGTATTATTTTGAAATATGACGGTTTTGTTTACAAAATTAGATTAAATATTATTTCCGTTTCTGTTTCATTTTGAGTTGTGCCACTCTTGTCGAAAGTTTATGACAATTTTTTTTTTGAGACTGTAATTACATGGTATGATATTTTGACATGTGCCACTCTTGGACAAAATTAATAAATATAATGATGAATTTGTTTCAGTTACAACAATGTCGTACGGTTCGAGAAGTAGACTTATTTTGCAATTAGCTGCCAAACATAATGAGAAAAATGCTACAATTTGGCAGCTTCAACGTCCAAACAATACTGAAGAAGATACACAGCACACAGTCGTCTCTCAAGGTTAGTTTTGGATAATAATAATTGATTAATTATATTTCGTACAGTTTAATGTAATTTTGATAAAGAGACTCTTTTTTTTTTGTTACAGCTGTTCCGATTCGGTGCGTTAACACCGAGGATTTTCAAGGCACTTGCATTGTGAGTGATTCTAGTGAGCAGAATGATAACAACTTCATCAGATGCGCATCTGCTGGAAAAGATGCGCAGCATAGTGGCCTTTCTGAAGGTGGGTTGTAAATAATATGACTTTATTATATTTAGTACAGTTCACTGTATTTCTTTTAATTGAAACTAATTTTCTTTGTTACAACTGTTCCAATAAGGAGTGACAGTACTAATGCTTTCCAGTCCACTTCTTTGGTGGCTGATTGCAGTGATCCAAATGAAAGCCCTGCTAGTAACTCCACTTCTTCAAAGGATGACGGAAAGAACCGTTTTATTGATTTAAATTCTGACGATACAGATGCTGATCCTAATTTCAACTTTTCTAGTGAATCATCAGAAAGCTCCAATTCGGATTCCGAATCTGCTGAAAGAACTGACAAGTCTACAGAGGTAAAACAGAGGACAGGTAAAAGAAAAGTTGTATTTCCTTGTCAAGCAGAGAATAAAACTCGAAAGAGAAAGAGGAATATTCAAAATTGGCAAAAAATTAAAAGTAAACTCCTGAGAAATTGTGGTGAAAGTTACACGTCTATAAAGAAAATAAAAAATGATGATGGAACAATTGGAAGGACTCGAGTAATGAGAGAAGCTCGAAAAATGTTGCCTCCATGTGGGGAAAGTGTCGGCTTACATGTTCAATTAAATTTTCTGATGAAGAGAGACAGAATATTTTTCAGGAATATTGGAAAATGGCAGACTTACAGAGGCAACGCGATTTCATCGCTGCTAAAATGACAACTGTGCAACCAAGGTACCGCTATCAGAAGGAAAATAGTCGCCGTCGTCTTAATACTGCTTTTTGTTTTGACCATAAAAGTGAAAAAACACGGGTTTGTAAACAGTTTTTTACTGCTACTTTAGGCATAAGTGAACGAATGGTTCGAACTGTGGAAGAAAAGAGAATTTCTGCTCAAGGAGGAGTTATTTCCATTGATTGTAGGGGAAAACATGGTAATCATGCAACTGTGTCAACAGCAATAAAAGAAAGCATCGGAAAACATATTAGCTCAATCACGAAAATTGAGAGTCATTACTGCCGTGCCAGAACTTCTAGAGAATACATTCAAGGAGATAAAACAGTAAGTGACCTTTATAGAGATTGTAAAAAGATGTGCGAAGAAGAAAATTTGGAGTATGGTAATTACCTCATGTATTATACAATTTTTAACCAAGAATTTAATCTGGCATTTTTTATCCCGAAGAAGGATCAGTGCGAACTCTGCACCAGGTTTGAGAATGCACACCACGAAGAAAAAGAAAACCTTACAATACAATATGAGACCCATTTAAAAGAAAAGGACCTATCACGAATTGAAAAAGAGCATGATAAGAAGTCTGCTAATATAGTAGCAGTGTATGACTTACAAGCGGTATTACCATGCCCTCAAGGTGATGCCTCAACGTTTTACTACGTCTCCAAATTGAATGTTTTTAATTTTACGATATTTCAGCTTAACACCAATTTAGTTAATTGCTACGTATGGCACGGAGGACAGGCAAACCGAGGTTCTGTTGAAATCACTTCCTGTGTATGGCGTTACTTAGAACAACTGCACCATGAAAGAGGCAATGAGTCAAGTATTAAAAACAAAACAGAAGTAATTTTTTATTCCGATAATTGCGCCGGACAAAATAAAAATAAAAACATTATTACTATGTACCGTAAAGCTATTTTGACGTTCAAGTGGATTAAATCTATAACACACAAATATTTGATTTATGGGCATAGTCAAAACGAGGGAGACAGTGCTCATTCAAATATTGAGAAGCAGATTAAAAAAGCTCGAAAATCTGGTCCAATCTATGTCCCTGATCATTATGTGAGCCTCATAAGGTCGTCAAAAAAAAAACTGGCAAGCCATATACCGTGCACGAGCTTTGTTATGACGATTTTTATGATTTCCAAAATGAAGGTATTGAGATTAATAAAAATAACTCTGACAAGGAAACCTTCAAGATATCTGACGTTAAAATTTTTAGAATAGATCAAGATAAACCAAATGAGCTGATGTACAAGAATTCTTATGGTGAACAAGATTTTAAAGTAGTATTATTAACTAGTAATCTTAAAGCTACTCGAAGTAAATCATCAAAATCTGGCAATGAGAAGCTGAGCCTGGTAAAAGCCTATACAGCTAAGAAGGGTATAACAGAGGCTAAAAAGACTGGACTGTTGCGGTTAATAAATAAAAATGTAGTTCCAAAATATTACTTTGACTTTTATAATAACTTGTAGGTTAATTTTTCTGTACTGACTATTGTTATGTAATAATAATTATTATAAGAGTACAAAAAAAAATCAAAAGTATTGCAAAGTCTGATTTTTTGGTTCAAATAATTTTTGTTGTGTTATGTTGTGTTCATAAAATAAAATTCTTTTCTTGTAATTAGTTATTGTTTCAGTTAATTGCCCTTCGTAGATATAAAAGTTGAAATTATATTTTTTTATGTGTCACAAGTCAAAACCCTTCAACTAAAATTGAAGTTTTTTTTTAAGAAAAGTGTCACATGTCTAAGCCCTTAGGGTTAATATTTCGGTTTGAAGAAAAAAAACTATACAAAAGTTACCTCTATGTACGTTTTAAACAGAGTGGAAGATATTGCTGATGCGATTTTATGGAGATAAGTGATCTTCAGATGAACTTTGGTTAAATCTTTAAATGGGATTTTCTCCACACTAATGGTTTTCGAGTTGTGCCGGTATTCTTCCTAAGTAGCGACATCTTCGTCTTGTTTTTTATTTTATAAAGTTATATTTACTTTGTTTTACCTTATCGCTCTGCGACGCAAATTGACCGTATTAAACCATTTAGTAGGGTTGAAGTTTTTTCACCTCTCATTTAAAATTTGATTCAATGCTTGATGACTTTAAAACGAAAATGATGTAAATGACTTCAATGCTACCAATTAAGTAAAAAACTACCAATAGGTTTTTTGGTAGATTATAAATTACTGTAACTACAATTTTATTTATTTATTTACTGATTTGTGGTTGAAACTATCCAGTTGATAAAGTTTTGACCTCTAACGTCAAATCTTAAAAGTCATTATTGTGTGTGTTTGTTAATATTCATTCAAATTCTAATTAACCCAAAAGTAAAGTAACTATAGACTTATTTATATAAAGAAAATAAAATAAAAGTGTAAAATTACTTTTAATTTTGGTCTCTTCTCTATCTGTGTACGAAGGTACGTCACTTTCGAATTTCGGCAAGGAATGAGAAAACGTAAAAAAAAGTTTATATTTTAAAACTATTAAATTTTGAATTCTGGGATTTTGTTGTCCATGACGTATCTGAGCATTATTAAGAACTAATAAACACTAATCCGACGCAGAACACAAGTACTACGTTTAAAAGTTTTTTACTTATTGCCTGAGCGAATACCGGAGAGATGCGGACACGGAGATTTGCGAACACAAGCTATTTCCGGAGATTTGCGGACACTAGGCCTTTTGCTACCTGAGAGAGGGGTGACAAAATTCCAAAAGTATTTCTATACCGGAGGTTTGCGGACAGGCCGTGTCTGAGGCGCACATCGACCATTTTCAGGTACACCGGGCGCACCTCGTCTCGGCCCTGCGGACACTACCCTTTTGGGTGTGATAGAATGTGGAACCATGTCAATGAACCCGCCCACCAGTTTACCAGTACGAATCCACTCCAAGTATTTGTCACTTTGAGTTTGACATTCGTAGAGTGAAGACGAATATGGAAGTTGTTACAACTACTAAGGGTAAACCTTGTGTCCATTACAACGGTTATGCGTGTCGTAAATTTCGGGAGTCGAAAGAAGGTGTTGTTACGTGGATGTGTTTACGGGAGAAGTCCAATCGCTGTAAAGGAAAGATGCGGTCGAAGAAAGAAGATGTTTTAGACGTTTCCGAACATTTGTGTGGACCACCTGATGACGCGTCCTTAGAAGTGAGGAAGCGTGTGGAGAAGGCGAAAAAGAGGGCACGTGAAGAAAATACTCAGTTATCTGCGATATACACAGATGAAATTGGAGATCTTCATAATAGAGGTTATGATTTTGTCACAGTAATGCCCTATGCAGAAACATTGAAGACAGATATGCGGGATCATCGGTGTAAAGCCCAAGGAAACCAGCATGAACCAAAGAATTGCGAAGATATTGTTCTTTCAGAAGACATTCTAAAAATGAGTGATGGCAGCAGTTTCCTTCTTAAAGATGACGCATTAGAAGAGAGAATTATCGTTTTTAGTGGCAGCAAAGGAAAGGAATGTCTAGGAAACTCTTCACATTATTTTATGGACGGTACATTCAAGAGCTGTTGTAAGCAATTTACACAAATCTACACAATCCATGCAGATTTAGGAGGTCGGAGTGACGAAACAAACGTTTTTCCCGTTGTGAATTTAGGAAGAGAGTTTAGTAACGAAACTCGCCTTTCACTATGAAGAGGGTGTCTCCAGAGCGCGGCTGGGCAGTCAAATTAAAACCATACAATCCATGGCAGCCCTATTAGAAGACTATGAAAGGGAGCGATACTACCGTAGGAGTCGACAGCGGGACGATAGGGGCGATAACAAAAATTTTCAGAACGGCTACCAATTTAATAACAATAATTACCGCTCAAATTATAATAGCCGTAATAATACGAATAACCACCCCAACGAATCGCATAATAGACCAAATAATAATCCGGCCAGTCAACCAAACAACGGGTATAATAACAACAATAGGCCAAACAATCAAAATAATCAGTACAACCGGCCAAATAATCCACAACATCAACCCTATAGGAATAACACGAACTACAACCGGCCAAATTTAAACAACAATAACAATGACAATAGGAATCGTAACAACCCAGATCGTAGCTATCGTCAAGTACATTATGTGAGGGCCGAAAGTGACGGGAGAAATAGGTCGTATTATCAGGGACGACGAAGTGCCGACCGAAACGCCTACGGACACCGGTACAGTAGTAGCAACTACGGACGTGATAATACATTTAACACGGGCCGAAGTCGTAGCCAAGAGTTATACAGGCGTGACCGATACGAAGAAGATCATAACCAGCCTGAACCCCGACCGTCAACGAGCGGAAGTCAGCCAACAAGTCAACAAGACAGGCGAGACGAACAGCCCGAGACGGCGTTAAAATAGGAGCGGCAGTGAAAAAGCTACTTGTACCCTCACTGAACCAGTCTATTGGGTTAAATCGCAACGTTGAAAAAACCAACGACGAACGCACAATTACGATCATACGAAACAATTATTTAAAAAATATTGTAGAAGAATTGTAGAGGAATGATCCTCATCCTCACCCTAGAATTAACTATCTAATAGAGTGTTTGAAGAAGGAGGCAGAAATCACAAACTGCATGTACATGAAGCTTGAGGTCAATCTCGAAGGGAAAAAGAGGAGGAAAAAATATATCAAGCTTGACAGCAGGATTGAGGAGACGATCGTGAAGTATGCAGAGACTGGCAACATCAGGTCCTGTTTGAAAGCCATTGCACACATCCAGAAGTTGGACTAAATGCTTGCGCCAGAAAAATCTGCAAAACAGCAGACAATGCAGTCTTTGTAATGTGTAAAAAAAATGACGATGCGTATTAACAGCTGATTTAAAAAAATAAAAAATGATGCTATTTAACAGCTGATTTGTAATGTGTAAAAAAAATGGCGATGCTTATTAACAGCTGATTTTAAACACGCCAAAATGATATATTGTTATCGTTTTGACAGTCCAAAGCCTGTACAAAGTGTGATGCGAATCAGCCGTTTTATTGACCTATTAGGCCTGTTGTTATGAAATAAGATTGATTTTAAGGTTCACCCCCCGCTTTCCTCTTGCGAAGGTGTCCGCAAACCTCCGGTATAGAAATACTTTTGGAATTTTGTCATCCCTCTCTCAGGTAGCAAAAGGCCTTGTGTCCGCAGATCTCCGGAAATAGCTTGTGTTCGCAAATCTCCGTGTCCGCATCTCTCCGGACAGCGCCTGAGCTAGCTTTCGCTCATTGGGAGTTACACCAGAGGCTGCCGCTATGAGCGCTGGGGACGGCGCCATCGTTTGAATTATTGTTGTGTGTGTGTGTTGCGTAATGTGTTGAAATGATGTGTGTGCTTTAAATTGTGACTACATTTATTATGCGTT
The DNA here is from genome assembly GCA_034769895.1 of Magicicada septendecula. Classification (NCBI taxonomy): domain Eukaryota; kingdom Metazoa; phylum Arthropoda; class Insecta; order Hemiptera; family Cicadidae; genus Magicicada; species Magicicada septendecula. Next base: position 497,303,400 of record CM068367.1, read on the forward strand.
TCCGTACGTTTTGGTGTGTTTGCATATTGCCAGTTGATCGAATGTGTCTAATTTTCGGTCTTTCGTGTGTACGAGTAGAACTTCGATGTCGCTGATATTTGTGCAGGTGTGGTCTGCTTCGATGAGATGGTTTGGAAAGGTGGATTCGATGGAGTGTTATGTGTCCAATGTACATTATTTTACAAGGTAAAAATAATAGTGAAGAGTTAGTCTCTAATATAAAAATACACTTTTTTCTAAAGTTAATACTTTTTAAGATATTAACAAAACACTAGCTTTTCATAGACCTCTGCCCGCCCATTAAACCTCCTAAAAAGATTAAATTGCTACCTCAACTGAACTGTAGAGGCTTTGATTTCTTAAAGTATCAAAATACTTCGTACCACTTTTTGATACCACAATTGATCATCTAATTGTGTTGTTTTTATTTTCTATTTGTCATTTACCATAAGATTAAGAGAGATGGTCACTGAGAAAAGGGGTGTAACTTTCATTCCGTACAATGTCGAACAATTCAAGGTAAAAGACCAATATAAGGAAGTCTTCTTCTTTTACTGGAGTTACAACCCAATAAGGGTTTTAGCCTCTTCAACGATTTTTTTCCACACAGCCTTCTCCATCTTCTTATCCCCATATTCCTTATACTCATCATCCTCGATCCATCTCTTCCTTGGCCTTCTTCTTGGTCTCCTACTTACTGGTCTCCGTTCTGAAAATTTTCTGGTAATTCTGTATTGTTCCATCTCCACTGTGCGTCCTAGCCAGACTATCATGCTGCTCTTTATAAACATTACTACATCAGTTCCGTGTATTAGATTACTTATTTCATGATTCCTTCGTATTCTCCATGATCAGTCGTTATGTTGCACTAGTACAAACATTTTTATCGGTATTTTTCTTTTGAATATTCTTAGATACTGTTCGCCTTTCTGCGTTCATACCCTTGTTTTACATGCATGTGTCAAATGGATCTAATTACGCATTTTTATATAGTAACGACGTAACTCTCTCGAAGAGTCAAAAGCGTTCTTCCACCCGCTTCTCCGCTAGTCGAGCAGGTGTAGCGTCTCAGTCAAAGGCGCACACATGTACCTTCCAGATTGTCCTGGAGAGCGCTTGTAAATACGCAATTGTGCTGGTACGCCGTAGTAAGGATGGAAAGTTATTCTGGAACACCTGCGCTACCTACATAAGGAACTGCGGTTAGCTTTGTCCGACAGTTATTGATCGAGTTATTGTTGAAGATCAGTGGAAAGTGATTACTGTATTATAATTAGTGCGAACTCTAATTAATTATTGACATTATTATTGCGTGTGGACAAACTTATAATTGTTATTTGTGAATAATTAAAGCTGGTAATCAGTGACTTCATTGGTGTCTTTATTTCGTTTTCCACTGTATCATATGACGTCAGTGAGACCGTCGTAACAATATTTTTAATTTTAATGATTTGTTCAGTGCTTTAGAATTCTCGCCTGGAAATCATTGCTTGTAGCATAGTGTAGTTTATTTGTGAGCCTAGATAGGAAAATTCACTTGCGTGTTCAGATTCATAATTTTCGCATTGTAGAGGTTAATATAAGGAAGTATCTAATAAAAAAAACAACAAACATAAGTGGAAATAAGTGGACCATGTTAACGTATTGTCTTACTAATATTTCTCATTTTGTAAGACGTACATAAAGAACATCCATGATGGTTGTTTTTTTAGTAAGTTTGAGCACTTTTTTTAACAAGTCTTAATAAATATTTTAAACTACAATTTTCATTTATAACTCACAGAATCGTGTAAAAATTATATATAGCGATGAAAAATCCTTTTTAATGTTTAAAATTTTAAGAAAATCCAATTTCACTTGTATGACTAAAGAATCGGTAATTCCACCACTCCGTTCCATGGCTCGTTGGAAAACAAGTCCGTTGCTAATGTTAGCAACGTCTGACGTAGCACAAGTCTGGTGATCGTCTGGGTTTTCCGCTTCACGAACACGATGCTTCTGTGCATGTTTAAACAGAATACTATAGTCGTCTCGGGAAGGGCAATTAGTTTGTGCTTCGCTTCCCTAGGGAGAAGATAAATAAACTCTTCTCTTCTACAAGCCTTATGCGTACCTGTACGAGAAAGAGAAATCGGAGCTTTCTATTTACAGTGCTCGAAAAGTGAATGGTTATTCTATCGTGTGTTGTAAACCGAACATTCACTAAAAGGAATTTTTAAAATAAGGGCCGTGCTACTCCTGAGTTTTTTAAACTTTTAGTCTGATGGAAGTTTGGTAAAGACAGAGTTATATTGATTATTGGTTCCTTATTTTCTTCCTTATTAGTACATTATGTAGCCATATTAATAGTAAGCTGTTCATAATTTTAACTCCAATAAAGTTCCGTTATACAGTAGCCTATTCGTAGTCTGAGGTCAAACAATGATTCTACTGTAGAATTCCACCAAGCTGGCACTTGGTTGTCTAAATAATCTATTAGTAATTAATTAGATTATTGTGCAAGTTGACTCAGCAACCTGTTGCTTTTTGATCATTAAGAGCAATAGAATAAAAAATATGTTAGCAATAGAGGACACGAAATACAAGTTGCAGCTTGCTGTGCGTGGAAAGAACAAAGTACGTGCTCTCTGGTTTAAAATGTTTGTTAGCAAAGCAAAGTCGATGGTATTCCATAGAATTAACCGAGTGAGATGTAAGATCATTCCTGCGAATGATCTTGGAATTCAGACGAAATACAAGTTACAGCTTGCTGTGCGTGGAAAGAACAAAGTACGTGCTCTCTGGTTTAAAATGTTTGTTAGCAAAGCAAAGTCGATGGTATTCCATAGAATTAACCGAGTGAGATGTAAGATCATTCCTGCGAATGATCTTGGAATTCAGACGAAATACAAGTTACAGCTTGCTGTGCGTGGAAAGAACAAAGTACGTGCTCTCTGGTTTAAAATGTTTGTTAGCAAAGCAAAGTCGATGGCACTCCATAGCATTAACCCAGTGAGATGTAAGATCATTCCTGCGAATGATCTTGGAATGCAGACGAAATACAAGTTACAGCTTGCTGTGCGTGGAAAGTACTGCGAATTGCTGCGAATGATCTTGAATGCAGGTTTCACGTTTTAATTACGTATTTCGAATTCATGTTAGTTACAACCACGAAAATGAATGATCAATTTCCAGCCATGTGTGGACGGTACAGTTAAAGAGGACAATAAAAGAAAACATACCGTCGAAGTTTTGCAAAGTTATGGCACTGAAAGTGCTCCTTTGGACCGGAGTATAGTTGATGAAGAATGAAGACGAGGTCTCCAGTCAGGTTGCGGAAATCGCGTTTTTCCGATTAGTTAGGGAATGCGCAGAAAAACAGTTGACAACGTAGCAAAATGAATTGCAGAAATTCGACTCTCAATATTATTCACATTGTTGTCTTTAGAAAACGTTTGGGAAGGCAATTAGGATAGCATTTTTTAAAGATATTTAAATATAGCATAGGCTATGTTAGCAAAGATAGTTCCGTGCACCAGCGAACCGATTTTACTACTTCCTGTATAGGAAGGAAGTCATATCCTAACTTGGAATTCGAAATATTATCCCGTCTGAGCATCGTATTTCTTCAGGAGACGTAAACGACACGTGCGCGATATTTATTATTCCCATTTGCCTGTTAACATATCCTTTGTGGGCACTGATAAAGGGATTCCACCAGAGAAATAATGGCTGTTCTACGAACAGTGATTTTCTGGCAAAAAATAACTGTCCGTTTATAGGTTATAGCAAACTCTAATTTATTCGTGACCGGCTGTGCCAGACAAATGTTATTTTAAAATTTTATGTGCGGTCTTCGCCGTTGTTATGTGTTACGTATTACGCATAAATCGCTCTTTTGGTCTGAGCGTTTCACACCCTAAATATTTTTTTAACGTTTCTTTGTCATTTATTTTTCTGTAACGATCCATTTGGAACCTCTCACTGTTACGTTTATGTTGTTTTACTGTTTAACTCTCAAGTCACTGAATAAAATGTTTAGTATTTTTTAGTAATTATAACATTAATATTTATTTTTTAATTACTACATATTACACTGCACAAAATAACCTATGAGAGAGTTAGGTCTAAAATTTCTAAATCGAGTTTTTACCATTAATACACGTCTTGCAGTGTTCCGTGAATATTACTTTTACAGGGTACTACAAATATGTAAAAATACGTGTGTTTTAAATGTTTAAGAGAGGCGAACATCCAAATGCAAAAGTTTACGCGTAGGTTTGCGTGGGCATACTTTACATTTACAAGTGCGAAATAATTTGAAATATATCTGGAATTGCAAACGGTAATTATGATTCCATTTCAGTTTTCACGCTTACTGCAGAATAAACAGTACGTTTACAAATAGACACGCAACAAACGATCCTAACTCGTATGATATGGTATGTTATACGTATATTTATGGTATAGGCCTACTGGTGTATGGTATGATACTCGTTTCGAACGCCTTCTGATACGACTGAAACTTGACATTAATTAACATTGCAGTATTTTAGTATGATGTTTTTAAAACAACAGTTTAGTTTATTCTGCTCTTTTATAACAGTTTGATTTATTTTACACTGAATATTTACTGTGTTTATGAGACAAAAATCCGATATTCTTAAAATACTCACCGTACGGCCTTTCTTAACAGATAATGACATACCTAACGATATATATACTTCTTGAAAGCCGTAAGCTACGTACACATTAAATTTCCACTGGTAGACTCTATACCCATTATAGGATGTCTCTTGCATTTTCTTCGTACGTCAGATACTGTATGTCTCAAGTTCTGATCAAGCCTTAGAGTTGATTCTATGCAGAAATTTTAATATTTAAATTCGCATATTCTCTCAAAATTATCACTCCCAGGTGACACGAATGAGAGATTCATAACAGGTTCGGTTTACGTAATAGAATCTTATACATAACGGACAAATCTCCTCAAGGAATATCTAATATGTAGTTTAATACTACTTTCCACATCTGAGCACAACAGCTTTGCTAACGAGCCTTAACAGGTCACACACTTAACAGTTCTAAAACCACAACGAGTATAATCTTCGCTAACAGTTTGGCATTGGTTAATCTAATTAATCTAATGATGGTGGTTACTCGCCGTGATGTCTTACAGCTTATGAGGTACTTTCACGCGTAGTCTTGTGAGGATTAATCCTTTCCAGAACTCCTCTCCAGAACTACTAATTCACATTTCCCTTTATTCCTAGCTACCCCATCTATCTATGGTTCGATCGCTTCCATTCAACTACGAATGAGGAAACTCTGATAAGAAAAACCAAGAAGCAATACACATGTTTTGCTTAATGACACATGTTTACTTAACTGTTCGGATCTGGCATTAAATTTTAGTGGGCTGTACAAAGTTCTTGTACCTACTGAGCGCAACCATACATACGTATTAAGAGTATTGCAGAGAACTTGTGAAAATTCGAATTGAGTACAGTAGAGGGATATTGAGAGTTCAAACCCACAAAGGAATGCCGCCTTTCTTAAAAAACACTAAAAAACATGATCTTAGAGATGACGCCGCCACCGCTGGACCCGCAGCATCCCGATGGACCACAGCACCGCGAATTTCCGCAAATAAATTTTTTTATTTTTTTTATTTTATTTTTTTATTTTTTTAATTAAATTGATTTGGTGGGATGAGGTTCAACGGACCACCAGCATCCGTGAATATAATTTTTTATTTTTTTAAGAAAGTTGATTTGCATATCAGTGGGTGGTGTTGGGTGGGAGGTTGTTTTATTTCATATCAAAGGGTGGGGGGTGGTTCCAACTCAAAGCATTATAGTGTATACTAAAATATATGATCAGGTGTACCAACCTTTGCATGAGTTCAAATTTGTTGTGTGTTATAATGTATATTAAATCTATATGATCAGGTGTACCAACCTCTGTAGTATTATTATAGTGTATAGATATTTTATATGAGCAGGGTTGTCAACATTTTCTGCGGTGGGGGGAGGGAAATTCAAATATGTGTTATATAGTGTATATATTAAAATATATGATCAGGGTTACCAATCTTAAATTATTGTGTGCGTGTATAGAGCAGATCTGCCAACATTTCTTTCTCTTCTGTGGTGGGAAATTCAAACTATATATGATCATAATTGTTACTCTCTCTCTCTCACACGGTGTGTATGTCTCTCTCTCTCTCTCGTTGTCAAACGTTATGCTCACCGGCATTATAGTGTATATTAAAATATATGATTAGGTGTACCAACCTTTACATGAGTTCAAATTTGTCGTGTGTTATAATGTATATTAAATCTATATGATCAGATGTACCAACCTCTGTATTATTCGTCCTCTCTCTCTCTCCCTCTCTCTCTCTCACACGTTGTGTATGTCTCTCTCGTTGTCAAACGTTATGCTCAAACTGTGGTCAGTACCGCACGCATGTATATGAAATTAGAAAGTTTATTCGACATATATTAACGCCCTCTCTCTCTCTCTCTCTCTCTCACTCTCACTTGTTTCAACTGTGTCAACAAATAGTAACGTCCTCTCTCTCTCTCTCTCTCTCTCTCTCTCTCTCTCTCTCTCTCTCTCTCTCTCTCTCTCACACGTTTCAACTATGCAAGGTTCCATACCCTTTCTCCTGTCTCCCTCTCGTACATTGAGTAGTCGGTGTGATGAATAAATAATTTTAGCACTATCTCTCTTTCGTTGGCAAAACGTCGTCTTCATGTTCAATGTATTAAATAATTAATTAATATTTTTATAATGCAGTCAGTGTGATTGATCCTTGTTAGAAATATATATATTTGGCGTCAATGAACTACTTACCTGTTATGTTGTTACAGATGACAAATCCATACGTTAACGGCTTAGCAATCTGGTACAATACTTCTGTTTTAAGGTTGCAGTTTACACACACACACACACACACACACATAGGTTCAGTAGTGTATAGCGAAATAAATTAAAATTATACACACACATGAAAACGGCGGCTGAAATTCATACAAATCTTCTGATGTAACAGTTCACAAAAAATAAATTAATTGTACACATGTTCAGAGGTGTAGAGTGAAATAAAATAAAGTCATAATTTGTTTAAATGATTAAATATATTTTAACATTCACAATATAAAATTCGCAATTAAATAAATACATTAGAAATTGATATTTTTCGAAAGTTTATATATAATTGTGTGTCGTACTTGTAGAAGAAGCAACCTGCAACATAACAATACAACAACAACATTAAAATCATGTTAAATATCACACACACACACACAGATATAGTTGGCAGAATCAACGCTTTACGCGAGTAACTTCTTAAATTATGTGTCAATCTCTCTCTCTCAAAAAGTAATGTCCATTCATCAAAACTTTGTAAATTAGAATCTGCACTACATTCAAACACACGCACACACAATGATAAAAATTAGTAATGTAGGTTGTTACCTTAACGAGGTACATGCAGAACTAGTGCTGTTACAAAATATATATATATAGTAGGAAAGCCTACAGACTACTAGAAATAGTTATCGCCTGCAGCAAGAATTTTTGTTGTTGTTTTTAACAGATGGTGTTTTTCATCCCCTGAAGCTTTGCATGTACATACATGCAGAATTATGGCTGTTACATAATATATATTAGGAAAGTCGACAGAAATAGTTATTGCCTGCAGCCATATACAAGTTTACCTAATGAAATTAACAATGCTATGAGACACTTACATTAAAAATGTTTGTATAACAGAAAAATCATTAATTATCCACTCTCTAAGTGCGTGCACATTATGGTTTGTACATAGTGTAGAAGAAGAATTGCAATGTGTAAGACATAACGCCCCAGGAATGTCTTTTGGTACGTCTTTTGGGCAACCAATGTCATCAAGATTTATTATATGATAATGAATTATTTTCGATTCTAAAAAACGTTTTTTCTCAAGACCCTTCACAAACACATATTTATATATGTTCGTATACGTTGTTAACACTGAAACAAGATTGTCGTACAGTGTCTCTCCTTCATCCCATCTTAGCCCATGATAGTTTGTCGTTAACCAGCAGTTGGTTCTAGTGTATTTCGAATTCGTAACGACTGTAGCAGGCGGGGCGAAAATCCAATGTCTGTATGCAAAACGTGTTACGTCCATAACCGACAACTCCTTTACTATATAATTGCCGTTGTCATCATAAAAGCAGTGAAAGTCAATTATTACAGCAGCGTTTTCCATTATACTATAAAAAAAAAAAGAAACCACACATTACAAACTAATATTTATAAACACAAATATCATTACAATAATGATAATAATACACAAACTTACGTTTACTGTCGTCCGAACTGAAGCGTGGAGAGAGAATAACTAACGATATCACAGTGAGAATTCTTTTGTTTTTAACAGATGGAATTTTAGCAGGAGGGGGAGCAGAGTCGTCGTCGGCAATTAATTTGGCACGTACGTGAGATTTTAATAAAACAATTATCAGTTTTAAATAATAATTTTCGGAAACAACCCCCGACTTAAAAAAAATATAGTTTACCTTGTGGTATAAAATTCAAACTATTAAATTGTCTCTCTCTCTCACACACATTTCTGATTACTATACAACTAATTGCATGTATGTTCAGAGGGTTATACCGAAATAAACCATTGTGTGTATTCGCTAAATCCTCCTTTCACTTTCTAATATGACACATGACACTCATTAGTTGCACCACCGCAAGTAATTATGGATTAGAAAGTATTCACGTCCAAACAAACACCGGCTTTCCCCTACCACCAGAGACCAATATATACTCAACAAATTTAACGATAATTTCTCATTTGATCTGCTTGCGTGCACTGATAAATCTATCACGACATTTTTAATAGTTGGAAGACTGTATTATTGTGCAATCGCAGTATATACAAGTTCCTGTGTGTAGTCAACATACAATAGTTTTGGTGAGTATAATTTATTGTATGTACAGATTTTATTTAAACGTAAAAATTATTTGCATTATTTAATACATGTATGTGTATGTTCAAATCACAATTTATGAAATATATTCTTACCGTATTTTTTATATTACACTTCTAATTGAAGATATATATATTTTAATTTAATACATGTGTGTGTAAGCGTATGCGTATGATCAAATTACAATTTTCTGAATACATTCTTAACGTACTTTTATTCTTAACGCACTTTTAATTGAAGATATATATTTGAATTTAATACAATTTTCTGAAATATATTCTTACTGTACCTTTTATACACTTCTAATTGAAGATATATATATTTTTAGGTATAACTGAATTTTATCGGATTCACACTGACTGCTTGCGTACGTTGATAAATCTATCTCAACAGTTTTTTTTTTTTTTTTTAATAGTTGAAAGACTGCTTGAATTATTGTACGTTTCAGTATACACAAGTTCCTGTGTGTGTAGTCAACATTCGTTAGTTTGGTAAGCATAATTTATCAAGTACATTATTTATTGATTTAATACATGTATGTGTGTGTGTGTGTGTGTGTGTGTGTGTGTGTGTATGATCAAATTATTATTATCATCTGAAACAGAACAGTATATATAGATTCGAGTGGTATGTAAGACACTGTTATATGTTACTAAAATCATACGTAATTGGACCTAACATGATCCATGCTAACGTATGCGTTCGTTAGGTGTACGTGTGCATCTGTGTGTGTGTGTTCGTGTGTGCGTACGTTGCGTATGCGTCTGTATGCGTCTGTGTGTGTGTGTGTTCGTGTGTGTGTGTGTGTGTGTAAGCGTATGCGTATGATCAAATTACAATTTTCTGAATATATTCTTAACGTACTTTTATTCTTAACGCACTTTTAATTGAAGATATATATTTGAATTTAATACAATTTTCTGAAATATATTCTTACTGTACCTTTTATACACTTCTAATTGAAGATATATATATTTTTAGGTATAACTGAATTTTATCGGATTCACACTGACTGCTTGCGTGCGTTGATAAATCTATCTCAGCAGCTTTTTAATAGTTGAAAAACTGCTTGAATTATTGTGCGTCTCAGTATACACAAGTTCCTGTGTGTGTATTCAACATACGTTAGTTTGGTAAGCATAATTTATCAAGTGCATTATTTATTGATTTAATACATGTGTGTGTGTGTGTGTGATCAAATTATTATTATTATCTGAAACAGAACAGTATATATAGATTCGAGTGGTATGTAAGACGCTGTTATATGTTACTAAAATCATAACAAATATTTTAATTCTAAGCATATTTATTGGCGTACATGTATTATGTAAATCATTTCTTTTTCAGTCATCTACGTAAATGCATTTGAATTATTTGCGCATGCGCATAACAGCTTTTTAGTACAGTTGCACACACACACACACACACACACACCTCGCCACTCACTTGCAACAACGTCTTACTTATCACACGTTCATGCGCTACAAATTGATATATATAAATCGTTTAAGATACACTAACATAATACCAGCGTTATAACAGTACCTTTTGTTTTTCAGTATTCATTCATTCTCACTCTCTCTTGAAGATCATGGCTAACCTTCAGCAGGAACGTGGGGAGGAGCAGACTGAACAAGGTAAAAAAAAGTTCACAGTTAAGAAATTATTTTTGTAATTATGTAGTGTGCAAACTTGCTGATGCGAATTAACGTTTGAGTCATACTATGTCTATTGGTGTGTGCATGAAAAGTCTCACTCTTAACATCGTTTAGAAATTGACATGTAGATGAAAATTTTTCATGTTCCTTCATAGGTTTGTCACCTTCTTTCCAATCAACTAATTCAATTCCACAACAAAAGCATTTAACTCTATCGTCTACGAATGACATACTATGTCCACAAACATCGAAATTTCTAGGGTAGAAGTAGAACCCCGCAAACGCTAACTCGTTGGGGCTGATAAACGTCACTTCCCAATACTTGAATGATTTTATTCTTTCACTTTCAATACTAAAATCAGGAGTAGCCAACATCTTCACGGTTTGTAATAAACTGACATATTACCCCCCCCCCCCCGACGAGTGTTATTTATTTACTACAAACATGAATTTGTGTGTACACGTTATTTATCATTCCTATTGGTTACTAATACTCATGTTTCTATTGTTTCAGTTGTGACTCGGTTTTATATCGAGAGGAACAGTAGTGTCCGAGGGTGCATCACAACTTTCGACTACATTCCAGTGAACGTCAACGCGTCGGATCATGACATAGTATTCGTAATGACTGAGGCACGTCCTTTATTGCTTGAGGATATTCAGGCAGAGCAGGCACGTTTACGCAATATCAAGTGGCATATTGCGTGCAGGATACGTTTTACCAAAACCGTGGTAGATGGTGACAGTGGTGAGGAGAAAGAGGTAACGAAAGACGCCGTCTTCCACGGACGTTGTCGCACGTTGCTCGCGGGCGACAGCGACGAGTTGAATTGTCTACTCGATGAATCCTACGATAAAATCTTCAATAGCATATCTAATTTTACCCGTGACGGGAGCGGATGGTCGGTGGATGCTGTACTGAAGCTGGAACTGGTTGTTGGACGGTACCAGCCTCTAGCAGCGTCCTCCTACCTTCCAACCCCGCGAAAACTCTCACACACCAGGGCAGTAGTCAACATCAAGAACCCCCACGATGAAATGTGTTTTCTGTGGTCTGTTCTAGCCCACATACACCCTCAAGAACGTAAGAGAGACCGTGCTTCAAACTACATCCCATTCATAAACGCATTAAATATGTCCGGTATCGAGTACCCTGTTTCGATAAAGTCCATTTCCAAATTTGAAGCACAGAATCCTAACATTTCTATAAACGTTTTCGGCTATGATATAGAAGACAATATCAAAAATGAATCAAAAAATGAGGTTTACCCTCTGAGAATTACCCCGAATAAGGACAGGTCGCATCACGTTAATCTTTTGCTTCTGACCGATACGAATAGCCGAAAACATTACTGTCTTATCAGTAACATGAGTAGATTGTTATCATCCCTAACAAAACACAACGGTCAATCATTTTACTGCGACTACTGCCTGCATCGTTTCGCTACAGAACATGGTCTGTCCGATCATCTCCCCTACTGCACACCTTACGGCGAGCAGAAGACCAAAATGCCCACGGAGGAGGAGAAGTTTATGTCCTTTAAAAATTACGCGCACTGTCTTAAAGTACCCTTCACCATCTACGCCGACTTCGAGTCCCTCATCACTCCGCTTCAATCGTGTTCACCTGGTAACGACGTCCCGACGACAGTGCACGAGTTAGGTGAATTCTACTCCGTCGATAGCAGCGGTACCCGTCAGAAACTAACTTCTCCTCCTGTATCGTCCACATCATACGAAGCGATGCATATCCCGTCAGGTTTCTCCTATGCTATCGTCGATCATACGCACAGCCTTTGGAGAGAGGCTAAAGTTTATCGGGGTGAAAACGTTGTAGACACGTTCTTCTCGTGGTTGTTGAAAGACGCCGAGGATATGATGAAGGTGGTACGACATAACGTACAATTAATTATGTCCGATGATGACAATGTTGCGTTCACTAACGCCACCGTTTGTCATTTGTGTGAGCGCCCTTTGACAGACGATGACAAGGTACGCAATCATTGCCATCTTAAGGGGAAATTCTTGGGAGCAGCCCATAATAGCTGTAATCTGAGTTACAAAATGCCTCGTCATATCCCCGTCTTCTTTCACAACCTTCGTGGCTACGACTGTCACCATTTAATGCAGGGTTTAGGGAAATATAAGGACGAACGCGTATCCTGCATCGCGACATCCAGCGAGCGTTACGTGTCGTTCTCCCTGGGTCCCTTGCGTTTCGTAGACTCCTTTCAATTTCTTAATCGCTCTCTGGACACACTCGTTACCAATCTGTCCGCGTCCGGGAGCCAATTTCCTTTGCTCAGAGAGGAAATGCTTAGACGGGGTTTCGATGAACAGACCAATCTGCTCGTACGCAAGGGGGTATACCCATACGAGTATGTTGACATTATTGATCGGTTCAACGAAACAAGTCTACCCGCTCGTGAACACTTTGATAACCGGTTGATGGAATCATCTATTTCGGACGCAGATTACGAGCACGCGCAAAACGTGTGGAGTGCATTCAATCTGCGTACGTTTGGAGATTACCATGATTTGTATTTGTTGACAGACGTAATGCTGCTGGCCGATGTCTTTGAAAGTTTCCGAGACATGGCCTTACGCGATTACTGCTTGGACCCCTGTCATTTTTACTCGCTTCCCGGACTCGCTTGGAACGCGATGCTAAAAATGACCGGGGTCGAATTAGAACTGTTGACAGAAATAAATATGCATCTGTACGTCGAGTCTGGGATCCGCGGAGGCTGCGCGATGATATCCAACCGTCATGCAGTCGCTAACAATCCTCTGATTCCAGACCAGTACGATGTTTCGAAACCGACCTCCTTCATTCTGTATACGGACTGTAACAATTTATACGGTGCAGCCATGTCGCAACCACTCCCTTACGCAGACTTCCGATGGCTCGATCGTAACGAAATCGAGTCCTTGGACGTACGTACTGTGAGTGATGATGCTGACATCGGGTACATCCTCGAAGTCGACCTACACTATCCTAATACCTTACACGACCTGCATTCCGACTACCCGCTTGCACCTGTGCGCCAGCGCATAACACACGATATCCTTTCTCCCTTTTCCAAACGTTTACACGAGAGTATATACAGATCATCGTATAACGAATCAGGGTCATCCGTAGAGAAGTTGTTAACAACTTTGGAGGACAAACAAAATTACGTTCTCCATTATCGAAATTTGAAATTGTATTTAAGTCTTGGTTTAGAGCTGAAAGCGACTCATAGGGTGTTGTGTTTTAAGCAAAGCGCTTGGTTGAAACCGTTTATCGGTTTCAACACCCGCAAGAGGCAATCAGCCGTCAACAGCTTTGAAAAAGACCTTTTCAAACTGATGAACAACGCCGTATACGGTAAGTCGCTGGAGAACGGACGGAAACATATAGACTTTGAACTAGTCTCGAATGAACGACGGCTTCAAAAACTAGTTTCCACACCCAGGCTAAAACGTATGATTCGTTATACGAACGATCTGGTGGGGCTTTCACTCCGTAAAAAATCCATTGTTCTTTCTCGTCCCGTGTATGTCGGCTTCACGGTGCTTGACGTTAGCAAAACAATAATGTACGACTTTCATTATCGTTATGCTGTCGCCAAGTACGGCCGCAACGTTAAATTGTTAATGACTGATACAGACAGTCTGATGTATCATATTCAAACATCAGACTTGTATGCAGATATGAAGAAGGACTTGCACGTTTTTGACACCTCGGATTACCCTACGTCTCATCCTTGTTATAGCCTTAAGAACAAAAAGGTTGTCGGACTGTTCAAGGATGAAACGTGTGGTCGTCCTATTAGAGAATTCGTAGGTCTCAGAGCGAAATGTTATTCGTTCCTTGTGGCCCACGAAGATTCTAGCAATGCGAGTCAAAAACGTGTGTGTAAAGGTGTGCCTCGAGTTGCGATTAAGAGGAGTCTGCGACACGATATGTATCGCAAGTGTCTCACTGATCATTGTCCGTTTTCTGTCAGTGCGCTGTGTTTACGTAGCGATCATCATACGTTGTACACGATGCGTGTAAATAAGCAAGCGTTGTCACCGTATGATGATAAGCGTTATATATTAGACAATGGTCGTGATACCCTTGCGTACGGACATTATCGGATACATGCCGACGACGATGACGAATCTGCTCCTCCACCTGCTAAAATTCCCCGTTACACCACTGGTTAACAACAAAAAAACAACAACAAAAATTCTTACTGTGATATCTATAGTTATTGCCTCCTCACACTTCAGTTCGGACGGCAGTAAACGTAAGTTTATGTATTATTATTATTATTGTAACGATATTTGTGTTTATACATATTAGTTCGTAATGTGTGGTTTCTTTTTTTCAGGTGATAACTATTTCTAGTAGTCTGTAGGCTTTCCTACTATATATATATATTTTGTAACAGCACTAGTTCTGCATGTACCTCGTTAAGGTAACAACCTACATTACTAATTTTTATCATTGTGTGTGCGTGTGTTTGAATGTAGTGCAGATTCTAATTTACAAAGTTTTGATGAATGGACATTACTTTTTGAGAGAGAGAGATTGACACATAATTTAAGAAGTTACTCGCGTAAAGCGTTGATTCTGCCAACTATATCTGTGTGTGTGTGTGTGATATTTAACATGATTTTAATGTTGTTGTTGTATTGTTATGTTGCAGGTTGCTTCTTCTACAAGTACGACACACAATTATATATAAACTTTCGAAAAATATCAAGTTCTAATGTATTTATTTAATTGTGAATTTTATATTGTGAATGTTAAAATATATTTAATCATTTAAACAAATTATGACTTTATTTTATTTCACTCTACACCTCTGAACATGTGTACAATTAATTTATTTTTTGTGAACTGTTACATCAGAAGATTTGTATGAATTTCAGCCGCCGTTTTCATGTGTGTGTATAATTTTAATTTATTTCGCTATACACTACTGAACCTATGTGTGTGTGTGTGTGTGTGTAAACTGCAACCTTAAAACAGAAGTATTGTACCAGATTGCTAAGCCGTTAACGTATGGATTTGTCATCTGTAACAACATAACAGGTAAGTAGTTCATTGACGCCAAATATATATATTTCTAACAAGGATCAATCACACTGACTGCATTATAAAACTATTAATTAATTATTTAATACATTGAACATGAAGACGACGTTTTGACAACGAAAGAGAGATAGTGCTAAAATTATTTATTCATCACACCGACTACTCAATGTACGAGAGGGAGACAGGAGAAAGGGTATGGAACCTTGCATAGTTGAAACGTGTGAGAGAGAGAGAGAGAGAGAGAGAGAGAGAGAGAGAGAGAGAGAGAGAGAGAGAGAGAGAGAGAGAGGACGTTACTATTTGTTGACACAGTTGAAACAAGTGAGAGTGAGAGAGAGAGAGAGAGAGAGAGAGAGAGAGAGAGAGAGGGCGTTAATATATGTCGAATAAACTTTCTAATTTCATATACATGCGTGCGGTACTGACCACAGTTTGAGCATAACGTTTGACAACGAGAGAGACATACACAACGTGTGAGAGAGAGAGAGGGAGAGAGAGAGAGGACGAATAATACAGAGGTTGGTACATCTGATCATATAGATTTAATATACATTATAACACACGACAAATTTGAACTCATGTAAAGGTTGGTACACCTAATCATATATTTTAATATACACTATAATGCCGGTGAGCATAACGTTTGACAACGAGAGAGAGAGAGAGAGACATACACACCGTGTGAGAGAGAGAGAGTAACAATTATGATCATATATAGTTTGAATTTCCCACCACAGAAGAGAAAGAAATGTTGGCAGATCTGCTCTATACACGCACACAATAATTTAAGATTGGTAACCCTGATCATATATTTTAATATATACACTATATAACACATATTTGAATTTCCCTCCCCCCACCGCAGAAAATGTTGACAACCCTGCTCATATAAAATATCTATACACTATAATAATACTACAGAGGTTGGTACACCTGATCATATAGATTTAATATACATTATAACACACAACAAATTTGAACTCATGCAAAGGTTGGTACACCTGATCATATATTTTAGTATACACTATAATGCTTTGAGTTGGAACCACCCCCCACCCTTTGATATGAAATAAAACAACCTCCCACCCAACACCACCCACTGATATGCAAATCAACTTTCTTAAAAAAATAAAAAATTATATTCACGGATGCTGGTGGTCCATTGAACATCATCCCACCAAATCAATTTAATTAAAAAAATAAAAAAAATAAAATAAAAAAAATAAAAAAATTTATTTGCGGAAATTCGCGGTGCTGTGGTCCATCGGTATGCTGCGGGTCCAGCGGTGGCGGCGTCATCTCTAAGATCATGTTTTTTAGTGTTTTTTATTGTTTTTTAAGAAAGGCGGCATTCCTTTGTGGCTCAGAACTCTCAGTTTCCCCCTACTGAGTACAATGACGGATATGTTAATGTGTTATCATCAAGTATATTCAGAAAAGGCATGTAGCTATACTCATGTAGTTAAAATATTAATGTTGTTACAGTTCTGACATTATCCCAAAAATTATCACGCCAGACCTTAGCCAAGATTCACAACTCATGGTTTTTACTGAAGTTTAATATTTGGTATGACGATTCGCTTGTACAAGTACGGATATAATTTGTAAAGTAATTCTGCGGTCAAATGTAGTGTTGATTCTCGGTGACTCTGCTCGCCGTAGTCGAAGTGTAATTAAACATTTACAATTTTTATTTATTATTTTATTTAAGTATCTATTACACGCTTTTTCGTTTAATTTTTTAATCGACGATTTGCCCCGTTAATTTATAACTAGGTATTACATTAGATATTGTTTTCCATAACTATTAAAACTGATCCTTGAAATTTAAGTGTTACTTACCGAATTCGCGAAACACAAGTCAAAGCGCTGTTAAGAAGAAGAAAGAAAAGTTACTTCACGGTACACAAAGAGTTTGATTCTTTCTTTTACTCATTATACAGGATGACTGGGAACTGGAACTTTCAGTGAGAGTTCTCTCGTGTAATTTGTCAAGCTTATCACCGTTGTTATAATTCAAACTTACAATTCCGCATAGAATAATATTGTTCACAAAGCACTGTGACACAGCTGCGACGGACTCCTGACAGACGTAATCTACACTTTTCATTATACTCAAGCAACGCTACTTTCAAGCGTACAGCACAGTACAAATGACCATGTACTCCAAGTAACAGAAAACAAAGACGACGAAAGAAAATTTTCACAGAAAATATCGCTGAGCAATAAGAACATAATCTAATGGCGTTTGTTAAATATGTCAAGTTGTTTTCAGTGTTAGTATTTCTAAACATATTCTTAGGAGACATGAAAGTCTTCTAGGAGCACACGATGTAGTTTTGACTTTTTTGCGTTACTTTTTGACAGCGTTTGCTTCTTCGGAAATTTTATTTTGGGTATTTTTAATCTTATCCAGGACCATTTGTGCAGCAGGGTCTGTTTTATTGTGGCGAACGTGTTATTTGTCTCTCTTTCCCTATTTTTCTCCCAAAGTTATCTGTCCTATAAATTAGTTTTCCACGTAGACTTCGATCGTGGAGGCACTCTGGTAAATGTGCGGAATGAACTGATCAACAGGCTGTATGCTTCGGCTGGAATACTTTGCGACTGTCTAGCTCAACAAACGCGTAACCCGTTATCCTCTCGAATAATCTTCGCTGGAAGTAAACCATACTCAGTACAGTATCTAAGTTTGCTTATTTCGGAAATAACATTGGACGGTCAGTTAAGCTGAAATTAATTCTGCTCACACATGGCGATTGACACATAGAGGCGCAATCGTCAACTCCATACTCCTCCTTAACACAGTTCGCGTATCCGAGCTGCCTCGTCTAACCAAAATTCTTGGTCACTTATCAGGCAGCTGTAGTAGCATCTGATGTGTTTGTCTAAGAGTCAACTGGACGATTTACTCGTAACCGAATTGAACGTTATGAAGGGATTTACATTTGACGGAAGAACTGTTGCCTTCTCTCTCTATGGTTTTAAATAGCATAGGCCCTATATAATTTATAACCACGAATATCATACAGTCCTAACCAGATGACTGTTAGTTTCTCTCTCTCTCTCTCTCTCTCTCTCTCTCTTTCTCTCTCTCTCTCTCTCTCTCTCTCTCTCTCTCTCTCTCTCTCTCTCTCTCTCTCTCTCTCTCTCTCTCTCTCTCTCTCTCTCTCTCTTTATTGTCAGCCTGGAAATTAGTTTACATGTTAATCACAGCGGTATTCTATTACACAGCTTTCTCCTAGAGCTGAGTAGTTGTACGTATATTCCATTCGTTTGCAATAGAACGTGAAGCAGGTTAGAGCCCACATATTGGATCCAAAGCTCTGACCACTGCACCAATCGGGCTCAACGGTACAATAGTATTTCTTTAAATTATGATGTAAAAATTTGTGTGTGAACATAATGAAGCTTACTTAATGTGTTTGCTAATTAGTTTACAATTCAAATTATTGTCAGGTGAATATTGTTTTATTAATTACCAGTATTTTGTTAATTTGATAATTAAAGTGTCGAAGATTTGTATTTCTATATACATAATCTTTCGTTAAAAAAAACCATTACTCACTTATCCCTTGGCTTGCGGTGTCTTTTGTATCCTTTCGTATCTCTTGTTTCCCTCTTAGCTGTATGTAATCTTCTTTATCTCAGCTATCACATTGTCTCACGCCTTTCTTCTTTCTTAGTCGTTATTACGCTTTCTCGTTTCCCGTTTCCATTTCCCGAATTACTTTAGCTGTTATTTTTTCTTCCATTGTTACCAACGCCCGAAACATCTGCAATCGTGTTTCAGAACTTTTTCAACGCACTGAAATTTCAGCTCATTCCACTTTTACTACTTCCTCCTATAGATGGTACTTTTTCTGTTGCCTATAAATGTCTTTTTCGTGTATTTTCTTGTATTGTACTAGAACTCTGGTACGTGGTCTGATATGTACGCTGTTATTATTTTTTCTGTGTTATCTTTATTTTCAAATGAAATCTCGTTACTGCGTCTTTTAAATTTTCTATTTGTCCTTCTAATTTATCTTGATTGATTACAAAACTGACAAGGTTTCTAGAACATTAAAATTCATCGATTGTTAATTAATTGTCAATTTGATACTGCCACTTTTCTACATCCTAGGTGACTTTCTACGTAAACGGTCTACTGTGGTTGATACATCTTCCATTACGTTGCAAAATATAATGAGCTGAGTACACAATTTTCTATTTAAAAGAGTTTAAAAATAATATGTTTTCATCTGTTATTTGTATCTCTTCTACGTTTTACTCATTACGTGACAGCAGTTTCGAACGGACGAAATATTGATTCTGAGTAAGCATTAGTAATGTATTCTCTTTCATTATGTTTGATAACGATCAGTCACCTGAACTCAATTCAACTAGTCTCTTTACATTTGAAGTGTAAGGCGTTGTCTCCGAACGCGCGTTACACAGTAAAAACAGTCGGTATTCTCTAGACCTTACCCTACTCTCCAGAGAGCAAGCCAGCCGCTGAGTACGATGTGGGATTTAACCTTGCACTGTCATCTCTCAGCTGTGCCATCACTGTGCTGTTCAACTTCTCAGCTCGTATACACCAACTGTACACCCATTGGCTATGAAGTACTATAAGTCAGTTTGTCTGCTCACGTATCGTATTATAGATGTTTTCACTGAATACAGCAAGACTGGGTCGCACTTATTTTTAGACAGTATCTGGCTTACAGACGACTTATCAATGAAAACATCTTCAACACGCTGCTATAACTTAATGGTTATCTAAAACTACAATTAGTCGTACATTGGACAGCACTCATCTGTAATGCATTACTGAATTAATATTGTATTGCATTACATTTAACAATGTACATTTGTGGTTTGTGTAACTGACCAATATAAAATGCTTGGCGGTCAATTCAGAGGTCTCTCTATTCCAGTCTATAGTCAATTTCTGAAGTTATTTTCATTTACAGTAACATAATACACGATTTTAAAATATAATTTAATGCAAAATATAATTTATTTTTGTTATTATTGTAAGTACGCTTAGGTTTGTTGAACGATCGAAACGAGCTATCAGTTTGAACTCGACCGTTTGGTATTTGTCTTTTTAGAGTTTATCGCTCTATAAATTACGAATGCGTCAGCCGATTTTCGTAAAACTTGGCATACATGTTCATATTTTTATCACACCGATCCTTATTGTTTGTGAGATTGTTCCTTCCAAAATAGTGGGGCGGGAGGCGAAAATGTGAAGGGTCAAAATTTTTGAGTATTATGTAGGCCTGCCCAGTAGATACGGCTACTCTCAACCTAGTTCTGAATATAGCCTAGTGTCCACTTTTTGAGATTTAATACTTTTAGGACACGTAACCCAAAAAACGGATCAAAAATATCAAAAAATTCTAAAAATCAATTCTAAATATCACATTAAAAGAAATTTAACACAAATTCGATGTCAGTATTAACTCTGAATTTTTTTAATGTAGGGCACTACGCGTCAAAAATGTAAGTCAACATTTTAAGAAAATTGTGAAAATCTATGGTGCATCAAATTATAAGGAATTTTATTCAAAATACAAACTTGGCATCATTTGCCAAAAAGAAAAACCCTTGCAAGTTTTGGACTCTTTATTTTGAAGTTTGTAAGCTTTAAAAGGTTATAAAGTTTGTAAACAAATTTAATGTATTGTTATCAGTTAGTGTGTTTGTGAAAAGTATTAGATATTGGCTTAAAGCGGAGGATTTCCGACTAGGCAGACAATCTAGGCAGCTGCCTAGAGCCGCAGTACGGGGGAATTACGCACGGGAATTTTTTTTGATGGGGTATGAAATTATGTAGCATACAGGAAAACAATAGGCTTACGTATACGTTTTATCACGTTGTTCTTAATTTATTTTAATAATTCATAAAGTTGTTAAATACTTATACTGAAATAAAAGACGAAAACAAAATATTAAGGAGACGAGTGTTACAGAACTGTTTAAATTTGTGTTAAAATGGGATAATAAATTTGTAATCATATCTGGATAAAAAGGAAACACTGAACGTCAAGATTTGAAAACAATCTTGGCTCCAGGTCTGGAAACCGCTACCGCTAATAAAAAGTAAGCTGCTGAAAAAAAATTCAAGCCCGTGTTCACATAGTGCTACAGATTTGAGGAACTGGTTCCAACACTAATGTTACCATTATCGAAAGATTTCAGACCAAGGTACTGTGTGCATAACCAATGCTCCGTGGTTTGTCATCAGGAAAGATATCTACGGCGACCTGAACCTGCCTACAGCCAAAAAAACTATTCCGTGTAAATTTTGGGGGGCCTCCGGGAATAAAATGCCGCAAAATGCCCGAATCCGCCACTTAGGCTTATAGGTATCTATGGAAACATATGAACTTAAAAGCTAAGAGTAAATTATTCGCCATTTACGGAATTAAGGTTATAAATGTAACTAAAAAAAATGCAGAATTCTGTATTTTTAATATTTATTGTATAACTGTGTACTTTACAGTTGTTATTTTACTAAAAAATAGCAGAGTAATTGGGGTCTTTGTAATTTTTTGATTTGAAAATGTATCTAATACTAAAACTCTTTTAATAATTAATGTATCCCGTTCCAAACAGTGGGGGAGTTCTATATTTAAGTTATAGTTTACATTTTTCGTATATGGTTTATGATTTGTGGTGTTTACAGTTTGTATTTATTTTATGGTTACACGTGGTAAAATTCCATACTTCTTAAACTATTATAACTGGTTGACAAATAGCATATTCCGTGATGCATACAACATACAAGAAATGCTTTTATAGTAACTAAGCCTCTACTGCAGTTGACCCACTTTTCATACGTTTGTTTGCTTATCACTTATGTCTGCAAATTGTTAACGCAGGCATAAACTCCTAGCCATTACGGTGTAGTGAACCGAGATTTTTCCTATTATAATATAACAAAACGATTCACATAAAATGATGCAGACAACATGACGATTCGTTGCTTGGTGTAGCGTACTTAGTTCAGTGGACACATTTCTCTTGCGAGCGTGTGCACGCGTTGTTTTCAGTTTCGATTATAAAATGTATAATTTTATTCTTCTCAGTACTGTAGGGATTAAACAAAATGGTTGCTCTGCCTTCAGAGTTTTCAAATATAAGTCTGTCCATGTTTTCGTAAGTCTCCTGTAACGTGAATTCGTTCCTATTTTTTCGTCTATAATAGTCCAGCTTTCATTTCCAATGAGTGGGTATAACCACTGTATTGTAAAATTTTAACTTCGTTTCTTTCCTAACTTTCTCTTATACTCGCGCGCGGGCGTGTGCGTGTGCGTACAGATGTGTCGTATTGTTTAATTGTCGATTCTGATTTTTACTTAATGGATTTCGATCTGCTTAACGCCGTATATTAAACTTAGAAATCGCTATTCTCAGAATAAATTTAGTTTATGAACTAGTTGTTGAAATTGTCTTCATCGTTTTAGATAATGAAAAGGTCGTCTGCAAACAGAGTAGAGTTTATACTACCGTTATTATGGAATTTTTATGAAGAAAACGTACTAGTACTAGTGTGTACTAGTCTACTACGTTATTCCTTCGGGTAGTGATGGTTATGATTACAGTTGTCTGTACCATGTGTGACATAAGACATAAGTGGTTTATAAAACATAACACAAGAGGTTTGTAAACTGACATATAACATATAAGAGGTTTGTATAAGTGACATTTACCGAGACGAATGGGATACTGTATTGTCACAAAGTTGTGCCGTGCGTTAAGAACGACACAATAGCAAACGCCGTGTATTAATTCCACACTGTACAGTGACCATTTACGGAATCTGGATTTGATAGCAGACAACGTACTGTGACTTTCATTGTGTGTATTGTTTTAAGTAAATGATCAAGATATGGTATAATGATCATATCATTATAATGATAATAATGTAGTAACTGTAATGCAGTATGCAATTAAAATACTTTTACATAGTTCTAGACATATGAATCCGTCGCTCATATGTGTGTGTGTGTGTGTTTACTTATTTATTACAAATCCCATTAATATCAGTTAAAATAGAATAGTGTTGGCTACATTTTGCCACCAGTTTTAATTTTTCGTCTACTATTTTTCTTCTGTACCAGTCTCTTCGCGTTATCTCATCTCATATTTCTCTTTTATGTATTAATCCACTACTTTCTAGTTTGTGTAAGTTATTTTTTCCCAGTTCTTGTTATTTTGCTGGCGTTTTATGTTTCATACATTGTAGCTGTCCTCATCAACTCGACTGTTTTTTTCCTCTAACTTCAACATCAGACAGCATTTCCAAACAATTTCTAACTCAAAGACTTTACAATGAATCCCTCCTTGTAACTGATATAACTCTTTCTCAGGTATTAAATCGTAAGTACTAGAAATTTTCAAATTTGCTAAGCCTTAAATAAAATTATCAGAAACATGTAAAGATTCTGACCAATCATTATTGGTTAACATACCATAGTTCGGGTTTCAGACTAATAGAGATGTTTTGTACTAATGTAGGTAAATGTGTCGGTCAATGTTAAAAGGGCATAATTGATGTTTTTTTAATGTTTTGGCAGAATTTTTAATGCGTAAGTAGATGTACCGTTATGTGATTATAGTGATTTTGTAAACAGTGTAGTGTTGTATACTTTTATACTGAGGCATACATCAAGAGATGCTGTAACACTGGAGACACTCAGGGAGGCTTATCCTTCATACAGGTGGCTATGAAAAAATCAAAACTTCAAGAAATTCAAATAACTATTACATATTTCCTGGTGAACATAAAAACTTTTATTTGTGATATTTTGACGTCATCTACACAAATAGTAGCAATAATGTATCACGGAAAATTGTATTCTTAACAATTTTACGGGGACAAAGTCATATGGTACCCAGGGAGAAATGTAAATTTATAGAAAGCGGTGGTTTTCTTTAGAAGTAAGAAAACATTAAAATATGTAGTAAAGAGCGATAGCTATTCAAAAGACGACCTTGCGTTGACGCCAGTAAGTCGGCTAAGAATTTATATTTTGTCACGGACGGGTCGGGCCGTCATAAAACTGTATTGTTTGCTTGGGTGTAAGAAACATTTACTAAGGTTGTAAAAGTTAAGTGCACCTAACAAAAGAGAGCGTATGTGTGAAATGGAAGGTGACGCGAAGTTTCATACCACGTGTTCACGCGCATTTTGTGGACGAATAGCGGATAGCGTCATTTTTTGCGCGGGCTGTTCCGTTAAACAGATTGGGTAGTTTTGAATTTAGCGGTAAGTCAGACCAATAGGCGTGTAGTTTGTCGATATTGAGTGAGGGTAGTTTTAGCGAAATATAAAAATACGGAGTGTAAGAAGTTAGGGCAGTCAACGGAGAGATTACAGATATTAGACTCGTATTAGTTGCAATAATAATTTCTCAGTAATTTGATTAAGTATATTTCAATCGCCACGTAAGTCAGTCACGGTAACGCGATATTAAGTATTGTGAAAGCTACATATTATAAACATTTAATAATCGTTTACAAGAATAACGTGCAGAGAAATTAGAGAAGATAAGTTAAAATCGAATAACATCTCCAAGTTTTACTTAACACAGCATCAATCGTTAAATCGAAATACATTGCGATTTAAATGTGTCAACGTCATGGTGCGGGACAGTCGATCAATAAGCAGTTATTAATCTGGTGTTAGACGCACTTAGCTTTGTAAAAGAATATACTGTGTATTCAACAAGTGTATTAGCATACGGCACATGTGTAGTTATCACTAAGTTGTCAAAGTGAATGGTGTTTAATACCTGTGAAACAAGTGTATAAATTAGTGCAAAACTAACAAGGATAAGGGCTCAACGATTAACGTCGGCTACCCGCCTGGAACGTGTAGAATTGATTACATCGCGGCGCAGAGTGGATTCAACATGCAAGTAAATAATAAAATGAACACTTATTGTACTATTGTCTATTAAATTTAAATGTATGTAACTCATACTTGATGACTCAATTAGTCAAAGAATTCATAGCCAAGAAATAAGCACAAACAAATTTTATAGCAAACTTATTAAAGGTAATGATCTACAAATTTTGTAATATGTAAATACAAATTAGTTATTAAAAACTTAATTAATAACAGTCAAATTGTGTTTATTTATTACTGGCGCCCTGGGATAATTTTTAAGAGTCGGTACACTAAAGTAATTGTTACATTCTGTTGCTGATAATTAGTATGCTATAAATTTTAATATTGTCATTGGGTAAATTAGCTTGATAAACTCTTACTTTTCACATGCTCGTAGGCCAAGTGTAGTATGTATAATAGTAACGTGAACTTTTATTAAGGCCTATTTAAAAGTGTATTACATTCTGTCGCCCGGAACGTGGGACTATTGAGTCACTAATAGAATAGTAAAATAAAAATAAAATAGAATTAAGAATAACGATAATATAAGATATAGTTGTATGATTACGCGGAGTAAGAGTAGGAAAAACATTAACACACAGAACAACACGCACGGAGAAAACAATAACATGAATACAGAAACAACATCCCACGGTAACGAAATGGACTTCGATATAAACAATCAGATAGGAGATTCGCAGACGATCGCACACATTTCAATGGGGAATGAAGAGTCAAGGACGCGGGGACTGAACGAAGAAAATGCAGAAACACAACATATTACACAAGAAACACTAGTAGAGGTTAGAGAGAGACCAGTATATCAGACATTACCAAAGAAAAACAAAGACACCGATATATGTACAATACTCCAACAACTAGTACAACAAACACAACGAATTGAACAACAATCGAAAGAAACAAAAGAACAACTATTACAACAAACACAACGACTTGAACAACAATCGAAAGAAACAAAAGAACAAATAAAAGAACTGGCGGAAAAAACAACACAACAGCTAACACAACAAGCGACACAACACAAACAACAAATGCAACAATTATCAGAGCAGATGCACAAACAAAATATGGAACTAAGAAACGAAGTATTCACGCAACTCAATCAAGAGAGAGCAAATAACCAAAAAATTCTCCAGGAGTTTAGAGTAGATATTGATAATAAGATCGAAGAAAATTGTGATAAGATTAGTATCGAAATTAGTGCCAATACAAAACAACAAATTAAAGAACTTGACGAAAAATACAATAATAATTTTGAAATAATTATTGAAACAGTAAGTGTAAACAATCAAAGATGTGCAGATAACACGGCAGCTATAAATGAATTAAAGGTCGAAAAACTGAAAGAGTTGGAAAATAAAATCAACAGCAAGTCTGACGAGACACACCTTAAATTACAACAAATACAACAGGAAGTACGAACTAAACTAGCGTCAATAAGCAACACACCATGTAATCGGAGCCTGACAAACGAACAGGTGAAGGACATAAAATATAATGGCACGGGTGATTTCCCGATGGAATTTATTAAAGAATTGAATGAAATATTCAGAGAACATTATCAAGATGCTGGAAACATCAAGTGGATAGCAAGACATCTTGAAGGAGAGGCAGCAGTGTGGTGGAGGTTAGTAAAAGATAACATTAACAATTTTGTGGACTTCACTGACGCATTTATAAGTAAATATTGGAATGACGTCATCCAAGAGAGAGTACGCAATGAACTGGAATTCGGAAGGTATCACGCCGAGAATGGGATGAACATGATCCAGTATTTAGAGTGTAAACTGTTAGAAAACCGTCAATTAATTCCGCCAATACCTGATAAGTATTTAATTAGAAAAATTACTAAACATTATCCGCATGAAATAAGAGTTGCGATAATTACTCGTGGTGTAGTGACAATCAATGAATTCGAGCAGGTCTTGTTAGAATTTATGAGTCTGAGAAGTGACACCAGAGAGGCGAGCCGAGGGTACTATGACGGACGGCGAGATCGTAAATCATGGACGAGGGTTGAAGAGGAGAGAGAGCGACCAGCTGAGCACGGGCGCACAAATGAAAGTGAAAGTAGGCCAGTCACTTCACACTACCCCAAACGAACAAACAAGTTTAAAAATGAGAACGAACCTATTCCATCGACCAGCGGTGCGAACGGTAACAAAGTTAATACCGTTATGCCAAAAAACTAGCTAAGTTCTGTAAATATGAAGTAGACTTAAGTATATTAGTAAATATATTAACACTACTTTTCTAGATTTAAGAGATGATTTAATGAATGATGATGATGTCAACATAACATGTAAAGTTAATAAATGTCCGGAAGTAAGTGTCTCGTTGAACGGTGTGTCTACATGCGCCTTATTGGACACCGGGAGCCAATTAAACGCTGTCTCAGAACAGTGGTTTAAAGACAATAAAAAGGAATTGGGTGATCTAGAAATGTTAAAATTGTCGAATACCGTAATTAAGGGTGCAACCGGCAATAAGTCAAAAAGGGTTACACAACAAATCCTATTAACTGTCCAAATCGAAAGTTTAAGAGTCGATAGTGTCTTCGTAGTTGTCCCAGAATTAATAAAAGATTGTATCTTAGGCATAGGGTTATTGGAAGAAAATGGGTGTGTGATCGACCTGAACAACAAACGATTAATCATTCAGGGAGACCAAAACCAGGAAGGAACTACAGCGGAGATACTACGAGTAGAACTCGCATCTGCCGATGAAGAGATCGAAGAATTGATTGGACAGAAGGTACAAACTATCACAGACATAACCGAAGCTGAACGGAGCGAGCTAAAGCATATTTTGATGGATAATAAAATGGTATTCCGGGATACGCCAGGTAGGATTAACTCGTATCAACATAAATTCGAAGTCACCGATCGGACACCCTACTGTCAGAAAGGTTGGCCGATTCCGATGAGATACAAGGAAGCAGTGAAGGCAGAAATCCAGAAAATGGAGGCGCATGGTGTTATTGAAAGGGCCCAGAGTCCATACGTCAACCCTATGGTTACTGTCGTAAAGAAAGACCAGACGGTTAGATTATGTTTGGACGCCCGTAAGCTGAATTCAGTAACAGTTCCAGACCATGAGGGAGCCATTCCAATTAACGAGATACTGGCAAAATGTGGTAACATTAAAGTCATGTCCACAATTGACCTCCGTAGCTCATTTTGGCAAATCCCATTGCATCAGGAATGTAGAGATTTTACTGGGTTTTTGTACGAAGGCAAGTGCTATCGGTACACAGTGACGCCGTTCGGATTGAAGACTAGCCTAGCAAGTTTAACACGTGGTTTGGACCGAGTATTGTCGGAAGAAGTGAAGGCATTTACGATCTTATATGTAGATGACTGCTTATGTATCTCGGATAGTGTGGAAGAGCACCTACGGCACTTAAAATTATTATTACGTGACATCAAACAAGCTAATTTAACTGTCAACTTTAAAAAATCGCAGCTGTTTCGTAAAGAGATTGATTACCTGGGATATCGCTTAACAACAGAGGGTATCACCGCCGCACCAGATAAGATTAGAGCCATTCAGGAATTTCGGAAGCCAAAGAATCAAAAACAACTTAAAGGATTTCTGGGCTTAACCAATTTTTACAACCGATTCACCAATAAATACGCCGAAGCGACGCAACCGTTGTTAAACTTATTAAAAAAGAATACCACGTTTAAATGGACAAAGGAAATGGATCAGCATTTTGAGAGAGTCAAGGAATTATTCATCGAATCAGTGGTTCTTAAGCATCCTGACCCCAACAAGCGTTTCTACCTACAGACGGATGCGAGTCGTTATGCGTTGGGAGGCCAGCTTTACCAGCTAGACGAGAATAACGACATTGGAGTAACCGCATACACAAGCCGCGTGGTACGGGGAGCTGAGCGTAATTACTTCACCACAGAATTAGAGCTACTGAGTGTTGTATACTGTTTGCAAAAATTTAGGACCTACGTACTGGGTAAGCCTTTTACAATCATTACTGACAATAAGGCGTTAATATTCATAAAAAAGTGCCACCTAAATAACTCCCGCATAACGCGATGGATTCTCGCTATACAGGAGTATGATTTCGACATCATTCACTGCAAAGGGCGAGATAACATCGTGGCGGACATCCTGAGCAGGCATCCTGAAGACATGGACGAGGAACAACCAATCGATCGAACCGAGGAGTTAGAGATCAATCTTATCAACATCCGCATCAGTAAGGAGGCTAAGGAGCAGCTCAAGAATATAAAAAGTTATCAACTAGCCGACATGAAATTGAAGCAAATTATCGACGTAATACGAGCCAATAAACAACATAAACTTGCCCAAAAATACAGTTGGCACAATGACAAATTATACCGAAGCGAAAAAGGGATATGGAAACTTATGTTGACCAATGAACTTTGCCACAATATGATTGCTGAACTACATCAGGCATACAGTCATGTGGGAAATCGGCGTACATATCAACTGTTCAAAGAAAATTTCACGGGGAACTCAGTTAATAAGATTACCAAATTAATTACGAAAACTTGTCAAATATGCCAGAAAAGCAAGGACCATTTTAAACGAATGGTAGGCGAAACGCAGCCTGTCATACCCCAAAACAAGAGTGAACTAGTTAGTATTGACTACTATGGACCATTACCGGTATCCACGGGCAAGGTCAGGTACATACTCACTGTGATTGACAACTTCACCAAATATGTAAAATTATATAAATTAAGGCAAGCCACCACGACCGCCACTATAAATAAAATTAAATTGTATTGTGAAGAAATGGGAAGTCCATCAGCAGTACTGACTGACAACGGTACACAGTTCACCAGTCAACGATGGTTCACAGCATTGACGGAGATGGGTATTAAACCAAAATATACCGCTGTTCGCAATCCGTGCACTAATTTGGCCGAAAGGATCAATCGACAATTAGGCAACATGTTTAGGGCATTGACATCCGAAAGACACACAAAATGGGCACAATTTCTTAATCTAGTTGAAGCATGTATAAATCAAACATACCATGAGACAATTGAAACCACCCCGTACGAGGCACAGTGGGGAAGAAAACCGGAGCGGGACTGGACCAAATATCTTGACAAGGAAATGATGCCGACAAGCCAACCAATTAATTATCATAATATTTACTTACGCATAAAAGAAAAGGGAAAAAAAGGACAAATCGAATCAACGCTGCTCATCAGATTTCAAAATTCCAAATAGGAGATAAGGTGTTGCTACGCGCGTATCCATCTCAGATATTAACAAGAAGATAATAGGGAAATTTTGCAATTTATTTGAAGGACCATATAAAATAACAAAGGAACTTGGAACAGCAACCTACCAGCTAGAAGACGCACAACGACCAGGATGTATCAGAGGAAATTTTAATATACGGCAATTAAAACCGTATTATGAGTAAAGACCCATTACTACACACATACACACTGATACTACATAGATACTAAACAGATTGTAATAGCACACAACGTCTGCATATGTAATAATTGTAAGATTCGAATACTGTTGTAATAAATAAGGTAATCATTGTTAATTATTAAATTGTATAAGGATTCCAAAAATATTAGCGTAGTTATTATGAATGTACTACATTGTAAGAGTAAGTTAAGGAAAGTAGAACGTAAACAGATGTTAGGGCAAAATGTCATTGTAACATGTGTTGAGATGAAAGGGAGAGTAAAGCAAAATATTTTAAAAGTAGTTGTTTGACCAGTTTGTCAAGGGTGGGACGGAGAGTCTGTATGTAAACAAACCTTGAAATGCCGTTGACACTTAGGGTATAACAACAGATCGTAAACTAACTAATATTACCATGTTATGTTAAATAAATTAAGAGTAATTAATATAATGTGATGTACAAACAAATCTAGATTATAGCAAGGGTTAAACAAATTATTGTTAGTAATATAAAATTTTAGCAGGGGATTAGGGACGCATCAATAGAATCAATCCCAAATTCTATTAAAATTTTGATATGATTCTATCGGGGGACGATGTCACGGAAAATTGTATTCTTAACAATTTTACGGGGACAAAGTCATATGGTACCCAGGGAGAAATGTAAATTTATAGAAAGCGGTGGTTTTATTTAGAAGTAAGAAAACATTAAAATATGTAGTAAAGAGCGATAGCTATTCAAAAGACGACCTTGCGTTGACGCCAGTAAGTCGGCTAAGAATTTATATTTTGTCACGGACGGGTCGGACCGTCATAAAACTGTATTGTTTGCTTGGGTGTAAGAAACATTTACTAAGGTTGTAAAAGTTAAGTGCACCTAACAAAAGAGAGCGTATGTGTGAAATGGAAGGTGACGCGAAGTTTCATACCACGTGTTCACGCGCATTTTGTGGACGAATAGCGGATAGCGTCATTTTTTGCGCGGGCTGTTCCGTTAAACAGATTGGGTAGTTTTGAATTTAGCGGTAAGTCAGACCAATAGGCGTGTAGTTTGTCGATATTGAGTGAGGGTAGTTTTAGCGAAATATAAAAATACGGAGTGTAAGAAGTTAGGGCAGTCAACGGAGAGATTACAGATATTAGACTCGTATTAGTTGCAATAATAATTTCTCAGTAATTTGATTAAGTATATTTCAATCGCCACGTAAGTCAGTCACGGTAACGCGATATTAAGTATTGTGAAAGCTACATATTATAAACATTTAATAATCGTTTACAAGAATAACGTGCAGAGAAATTAGAGAAGATAAGTTAAAATCGAATAACATCTCCAAGTTTTACTTAACACAGCATCAATCGTTAAATCGAAATACATTGCGATTTAAATGTGTCAACGTCATGGTGCGGGACAGTCGATCAATAAGCAGTTATTAATCTGGTGTTAGACGCACTTAGCTTTGTAAAAGAATATACTGTGTATTCAACAAGTGTATTAGCATACGGCACATGTGTAGTTATCACTAAGTTGTCAAAGTGAATGGTGTTTAATACCTGTGAAACAAGTGTATAAATTAGTGCAAAACTAACAAGGATAAGGGCTCAACGATTAACGTCGGCTACCCGCCTGGAACGTGTAGAATTGATTACATCGCGGCGCAGAGTGGATTCAACATGCAAGTAAATAATAAAATGAACACTTATTGTACTATTGTCTATTAAATTTAAATGTATGTAACTCATACTTGGTGACTCAATTAGTCAAAGAATTCATAGCCAAGAAATAAGCACAAACAAATTTTATAGCAAACTTATTAAAGGTAATGATCTAAAAATTTTGTAATATGTAAATACAAATTAGTTATTAAAAACTTAATTAATAACAGTCAAATTGTGTTTATTTATTACTGGCGCCCTGGGATAATTTTTAAGAGTCGGTACACTAAAGTAATTGTTACATTCTGTTGCTGATAATTAGTATGCTATAAATTTTAATATTGTCATTGGGTAAATTAGCTTGATAAACTCTTACTTTTCACATGCTCGTAGGCCAAGTGTAGTATGTATAATAGTAACGTGAACTTTTATTAAGGCCTATTTAAAAGTGTATTACAAATGTTGAAAGTGAAGATGAAAATATTTAGATTTTTGTTAAAATTATTAAAAACAAGTAAAATTTTTCAGTACATAAATTTGAGTTACAGTACAACCTCTTTTATCCGGATCGACTGGGACCGGAGCTCGTCCGGATTAACGAAAATCGGGATAACAGAGGATCTAATATTTTAGTGTAAATTACTGTAATACAGTATATTCGAAGTTCAATACTTAACAATTTATATTTTGGCCAAAAAATATTTCATAAACACTACACTGTATAATATTTTATTGTAATAGTTTCACTACACTATCGCTTATTTAACAGTACACCATTTTTTATTGTATTTTTGCCAAATTAGTTTACATAAACACTACACTACATATTAAAGCCTTCAATTGTTACATGTTATTTTTACTAAAATAGTAAGTTTATTGTGTTTTTACTTTTCGTAACGACGGTTGTTTGATTAGTTTTGTCAGCGTGGGGATTCTATTGGTTCTTACGTGCGATAGGCAAAGCCGTAAAGTTCAGCGCGTAGTTATAAAATGATATACAGTACAGCATGTATTATAGTACTAACCGAATTCGGGTATAATAAATACTGTACTACTGTATTTTCAGTACTGTACTCGTAAAGAGTCTCTTCTGTTTTAAACGACAATTTAAAAATACAAAAATTATATACCGTATAGGCCTAATCATTTTCAATCCAGATTCCAGAGGAATCCGGTTGAACGTGGTTCGTATAAAAGAGGTTGTACTGTACTTGTCTCTATATTGGTTTGCATTTTCGTTTTAAAATATTAAAAGCTCTTTGGTTATATTTTAATTATAAAAGTCCACAGTGACCTGCAAGTTGAGGATTTTCTTTTAAAGGGCAAATTTATATGATATTTGAAAGTCTACAAAAATTCATTTTAGGTGGTATTTTTATGTACTAATAATGCAGATAGTGAGCTGTATCATACTCGAAAATACAGTGTTAAAATAATAAACTACTAAAATGTTTCACTGCTTTCCCCACTTTATAAACAATCTGCAAATGCAAATATGTCCTTTTAACATCAATCGATTCAAATATACCTTTTATAAACTGACGCTTTCACGATGAAGGCAAACAACTTTCAGCTACATAAATAACATAAAAGTGCTACGTGTATTTAACGTTATGTGAACTACCACATACGGTAATTTAATAAACAGTGTTAGTAAGGCACGTATTAATCATTAATGAATTTCTTTAGCATGTAGCAGCAGTTACAAGATTTAACAAACTGCGCGCAGGTCATTGGGAAAGGATTTACGTTGTTCGATAGGATCGAATCTGGTTTGGTGAGACGGTCCACGGCACATCGAACCGTATATCCTTTCTTATCGAGGAGAGGAAGAATTGAGACGAACGCCGACCAACCAACCAAAGGTCTCGACACAAAATCTTAGAGCTAACTGAGACATTGTTATTTACACAATATAGACACTTAATCTTGTCGCGGTCTTGAAACCATTAAATAACACTTATTTACTTAATGAAGTCGTGTAACATGAACGAAAACGATGATCCATACATTTGGAACTAATTTAAATTTGTACTAACTTGATTCCTAGTCTTCACTTCGTTATTTTGTGTGTCTGTCGCCTCGTTCTGCGAATTCTATATTTCTCTTTTATGCACGAACACTGTTTTGTACTTACGCTTGTGCGCAGCGGTATACGGTTACACAACAGTGCTACATGTTTAAAAGGAATAATTCCAAATATTTAGTACCAAGCCACGTGTTGTTCAATCAAATCAAACGATGTACATCGTTAAACGTTCGCGCTCGCTTTTAGACATTTACGTATTTATATTGTTTTAAATTATTTATTTCATGTTGAATTTTAATATTTTAATTAATTGACAAATGTATCAACTTAATTGATACACGATTATTTTAAGTTCTGATGATGGGACAAGTGTCCCGAAACATGTCAACTTTGTGAAGACGTTGTTTCTGGAAGCCGCAGACGGTAAGTTGCAATATATTTGATTGAACAGTGCTACAGTAAATCAGAGAAAATATCAACGGTGCATAAAGCACGATCTCGTTTACTCCAATTCCTCCACATACGGATTATGAATAGGTATTGTATTGCGTTGTATTCAGCCGTATTTCACACACGATCAAAGACAGTCGGATTTCATTAAAGCGCTTTTAACGTTTTGGAATGGTTAATGTTTTAAAACTATTAAAATTGTCACAAAGCGTTGCGGTACGATTCGCTTCCTCTGCACTAAACAACAAGCGAATACATTTGTGTAGACTATATGTACGGCTTGCATAAGCAATGCATTTCGTTACTTTTTTATTATTCTACAGTACGGCGTTTGGTAAATGCATTTATTAAAGACAGTTCTTTAACTCTCTCTCTCTCTCTCTCTCTCTCTCTCTCTCTCTCTCTCTCTCTCTCTCTCTCTCTCTCTCTCTCTCTCTATATATAGACTATAGCATGGTAGTGGGTTAGAAGCTGACTGCACTTGCAGAAATAAATTTTAATTGGGTCAATTAATATATTTATTGGTTATTCCCTTTTATAGCCTACGTTATTTCCTATATAACATACAGTTATATCTGAAAATTATTAATTTGAAATATATAAATTTTGAAATATTTGACAGTTAGAAAATTAGAAAGAGTTTTTGATTGTTTTACATTTTATAAAGAGTTTTTATAGTTCCACTTTCCTGTATTTGCTGGGTTAAGATGAATCACTCCTGACGATCTCGCGGACCTGCTCCTGCTTCCGCATCGGGCGTTGTTCTCTTAAACTGAGATGTCGATCTCAGGGTTTCCTTGTGGGCGTTGTGTCCGTCCAAGCTGCTCCTGATTTAGTCCTCGTTGACAGCCATCGGTCTTTGAAGATCTTGATCGCCGTGCTTCTAATTCGTGGAAGCATCTTCTAACCCGAAGTACTGCGAGAGACTCCTTATTAGAGACTGCAAGAGACTGTCATATGAAAGACTGTGTAACTCACGGCTCGCCCGTGCTTTTATAGATCTACGCACATGACCTCATTTTTACATGTTGAAACGTTCTAGATTGTACGAGAAAATCGACCATGTGCCACATGAACTTTCGGTTCCTAGACCTTTCCAAACCACGTGTTTTCAACTGTATGTGATTACTTTGTCACAGCTAATTACTTTGTCAGTTGAATAAATAGTATCAAAATTTACTTAATATTAAAATAATTAGTTACTAATAGTTATCCCAATTTTTACACTAACATAAATAACTTATACTGTGTCTGTTAATTTGCTTAATGTTAATTATCATCACACAATTCGTTACGCGCACAACACTTATTCACTTTCACACCTCACTGCGCTGATGTTTTTATTGTTTATAATTGTCTT
Organism: Magicicada septendecula; assembly: GCA_034769895.1. Taxonomy (NCBI): domain Eukaryota; kingdom Metazoa; phylum Arthropoda; class Insecta; order Hemiptera; family Cicadidae; genus Magicicada; species Magicicada septendecula. The sequence goes on from CM068367.1 coordinate 497,339,924, forward strand.
AAACTACGTTAACATGCAGTACTTATTCTAATAACAATAATGTCTTATAAAGTTCACACCCTCTTGCACAGGACACCGACTAAGGCTTATTGTAAATATATTCCCATATATTCTCACATAGTGTGAATGTTTATCTCATTGCAAATATATGTAATAATAATAATAAAACGAGAGCTGTATTCGAATGCTATTTAGAATTTTACTATCAAGTGTCAGTATCTTATAACATCAATAAAATTAATTACATGTTATACGGCAATAAATTACTATGTTAATGTAGTTTAAATTGACTTTAGACGCCAGACGACTTACTCTTGTCCCTGAGATGACCGCTCAGTTGTTATTCATGATAAACATGCACACTTTGACAGGAATCTCCTTTTCCAGCTGTAGCCTCAAACACAGTTTATGGTTTGATATAAAATCCGTCTGGAGCTGACACAACATGTAAAAATAAATTTAATTCTTTCTGACGTACGCATATGTATATTTAAGGCAATGTTTTTTCAGGTTTACCAGTCATGAAGCTTGTTTATTGGACTTTATACTTCTCAACCATCGTAAGTAAACTTTTAGGTTGTCTGATAATGCAGTGTTCCGCAACCGGTGTGCCGTCACAAGGTGAAAGGTGTGACGCGAACTTTTACCTATTATTGTAATAAGTTAATTGTCGATTTTAAGTAAGAAGGTGCTTGTTTATTCTTTAATACATGCTGATAACTGTTATATTTTCATAGAAATTAAATGTAATTTATTTACTCAATATTGTTGTTATAGTTTGCTTATCTTAAGTTATTTGTATTCTCGCCTGAAATATTGGGCCGATTTGATGGGTTACAGGCGGCAAGCTTTGTGTTCACCGCAAAGAAAGCCGCGTAAGACTTTTAGCAAGCCTTTTAGCGGCCCGCACCAATCATACAATAGAGTTTACGTTCAAAACTCTAAACGTTCTAAACTCTATTCAAGAGAGTTCTTTGTAACACCGCATCTTTTGTGTACGGCTGGCTGTAAGTGCTTTTAAATAAAATTGCGGGGATTAGCAAAAATTTCCCTTTTTTTATTATTTTATTGCCTTGTTTTGATATTTGTGCCTGTTTGTCGGCGCTTCTTAAACTTTATTGCTCTTTTCCTTCGCCGAAGGACCCACACATTGTCAGACAACAATTACAGTATTTCAGTTCAGTTATATCACAGCTGTGCTCTGCAGTAGTGCGAATATTGTGATTGCTACACCAGTCTTACTATTTTCTATTACAGTGTTATTAAACTATTTTTTTTTCGATATGGATAAGTTCCTTGTACGGAGTGGTCCGTCCTCGAGTGCAAATAGTGAAACCATCGAGCCCGAAAAAAAGAAACAGAAAGTAGTTCACCGGCAATATAGTGATAATTATTTATCTTACGGGTTTTTTTGGTGTGGTGACAAAACATGCCCAATCCCCGAGTGTGTTGTGTGTGGTGAAAAACTCAGTAATGCTGCTAGGGTTCCCAGTAAATTGAAACGACATTTGTCAACAAAACATTCCTCTCTGTTAAGTAAAGATGTGAATTATTTTCGTCGGTTGTTGAAACAAAATAAAAAACAAGTGACGCTCATGACTACGTCGGTACGTGTTTCGCAAAAAGTACAGGAGGCTAGCTATAAGGTAGCCGAACTTATCGTAAAGGCCCAAAAACCACACACAATAGCAGAAACGTTGTTAATGCCCGCGTGTAAAGAAATGGTAAAAATAGTCCTGGGTTTAGAAGCTGGTACTGAAATTTCAAAAATTCCTCTCTCTGCTGACACAATCAGCCGCCGAGTTAGTGACATGTCCAGTGACATCGAAGACATTATGAAGGAGAAAATAAAGAGCAGTCGAAAGTTCTCACTTCAGATCGACGAGTCCACCGATATTGGCGGTCACGCACATCTTCTTTCCTACATAAGGTATGTTGATGGGGATGTAATTGCAACTAATTTCTTTTTTTGCAAAGAACTACCCGAGCGAGCAACCGGTGAAGAAATATTTCGTACGACTAATGAATATGTGGTCCGTAATGAATTAACATGGGAGGATTGCGTTAGTGTTTGTACAGACGGAGCCGCTTCTATGACAGGCCGAGTGAAAGGATTCGTGGGTAAAGTACGCGAAGTAAATCCTAACTTACGAACCGACCATTGTCTCATTCACCGCGAAGCCATTGTTGCTAAGTCTTTGCCATCTCCTCTGAAAATTGTGATGGACGAAGTAGTAAAAGTCGTGAACTTCATCAAATCGCGGCCCCTAAATATGCGGCTTTTTAACGTTTTGTGTCAAGAAATGGGATCAGAGCACACTACACTTCTGCTCAGAAGTACGATGGTTATCTCGAGGTAAAGTGTTAACGCGAATGTTTGAACTTAAAGAGGAGGTACTTGCATTTTTGACTATTGAGGGGCATGAGTATGCGGATTTATTTGCAGATGATGAATGGGTATCTAAGTTAGCATATCTTTCCGATATTTTCGTACACTTGAATGAACTAAACAGAAAAATGCAAGGTAGAAACGAAAATATTCTGACTAGTATGGATAAGATTCAAGGATTTATTAATAAGTTAAATTTGTGGATACAGACAATAGAAAATGGATCGTGTGAGATGTTCCCAACTGTATGGCCCCTTGCTGACGATAATAAAGTGTTGATGGACTTAATTAAAGAACATTTAGTACTCTTGCAGCAGAATTTCAAAAAATATTTTGGAGAGAGTGTTGAAGATTTTGACTGGGTTCGTGATCCATTCATTATGGATTCGAAACATCTTCCGAATAGAATAATTTAGGCTTACAAGAGGAACTGGCAGATTTGAAAGCAGACAGAACCTTGAAATTAAAATTTTTCGAAGTGCCTTTGGAAACATTTTGGTTGTCAATAAGCAGTGAATACCCGGCTATCTCCGAGATGGCAGTTAATGTGTTATTACCATTTTTAACTACATATTTGTGTGAACTGGGCTTCTCGACGTTGACTGAAATTAAAACATCAAAGAGAGAGAGACTCAAATCCATCGATGAAGAAATGAGGCTTGCTTTGTCAACGATTCCGCCACGAATCAGCCGTCTGTGAGCAGCTAAGCAGGCTCAAGTATCACATTGAAGGTATGAGTAGAGTTATTTACTTTAAAATTCGTATTTTCTACAGTGAATTAAAGTTAATAAGTTGTTAATAAATGCATGAGTCTATTCCTGTTTTATAATAATAATAACAATAATGATGATAATAATAATAATAAAAATTGATTACATAACGACGTAATATTTCGTAATTATATTAAGATTCATATGATTTTGAGGGGACAGACATTTTGGTGTGCCGTGTTGAGTCTAGGCCCGTCTGGGGTGTGCCGTGAGTAAAAAAAGGTTGCGGAACACTGTGATAATGATAGAGATATCTTGTTGTAGTTCTTGGATATCAATGATAAGATAAATATTACTATTTATTACTAATATCATTATTGTTAAGGTGTGAGAGAGTTGACCAGTGTGAAGAATTCCAGACCTTTGTCTGTTTCAAACGCAGTTGCTAAGGATTTTTGTGTCCATTACGTATTTGTACAAAGGTGATGCATAGAATTTTTTATCCATGTTAACCCGGACAGAGATATACAGCCCCTACCTAATAAAATGATGTTTTTGTGCCACCTGAGGTCGAGTCTATGGGTTATGCATATTTTTTATGTCAGGAACGTATTGAGACTATGCGATACAACAATTTTTCTCAGTAAACTGAAATGCCAAGAGTGATGTTGAGATGGGTCTAGCTCTGCCGTAACCGTACATCATTTCATATTAAACGTCGAATTAATTTTCCAGAGAACACACACACACACAACGTTAGGTATCACACAAGATTCTGACTTTAGTCACATTGTTTTCATTATATTTAATAATGAAATATGGAAACGTAGGGCTATTTGATATGAGATATGGCTGTTAGTTGATAACTTGAACTCTGTGGATGTTACATGACTCGAACGTTTGATCGTGACTTCGTTCGTGATTATGCATAGACCATTTTACATAGCATGCCTTTAAACTTGGAGAAGACTGTGATAATGGCCTAATGTCATAAAACAACTTTAGTAAATTACGAGTATAGCTCGCTCAACCAATAGAATAACACTCGGCATCAAACAACAGTTATCAGCTTTTTTAATCTCGCATTAGTGTAGTTAAGTTGCCGACATGTTTCTGCACATGAATGGGTCGGTTCCATTGAAAACGATAAGCTGCGGCTGATGGATAGTCTACTAACTTTGGTAACGTGGTGTCAACTTGGACACAAAACGGTAATCTCATTTTACTAACAGTGCAATCTGATTGGTGCACAATGAGTGTTGGGAAGTTCCGTGCAAATAAGAACACAATAATCAAGGCTCCCGAAAGTTATCCTTCTGGATGACCGTATTGACGACGGGTTTACGGTGCGAAGATAGTTTCCTACTCTGTTTTACTATTGTGCGTTGTTTGTGGATAAAATAACTGTAAGTTGTAAGTTCAAGAGAGACATCGGACGCTTGTTTGCTGTAAACAGCTACCAGGTGGTTTTGCTTCATTCACAGTTTTTATCTATCTTATATCCGTTCTAGATCCTGATTTATTATTGTCAGTTTTGGAACCATTCAATAGTTTCATGTATCTACATGTTTCGGAATCGTTTTTAGCAGGAGTTCATACCAAAACTTGTCTCCTGTCCTTGATTCGTTCACGTTTACTGAATGTTCCAACTAAGGTATCTCTGACACTGAGTCTAATGAATCCGTTTGTCAGCTCGTGTACAGTTTCTATTCTTCACTTTTTTATCGTATTAATGAGACAGAGTAGGCTATAGTTCTCATGTATCGTGTGTAATATTGGACGCAAAAGCAAAATAAGGCAAACATTCTTTCTTAACTTTATTCTTCGACAGTTTTTATCATACTATTTTCCTTGTACTTTCAGTTTTCTTGTAGAAGGAAGGAGTAACGATTTTCTAAAAGTACATTATACTCGTATATCTCAGTAATTACGGACTTAGTAGACAGGCGGGTATGGCGCCATATAGTCACTATAGAATCAAGGGTTTCAACCCCCAGGTCGACTCAGTCTGGGGAGAACTAAGCTCCTGGGATAACTTGCTGGCCACAATACCCTCCGTGTATGTACAATGGCTTATATAAAGCGGCCTATTTTGCCTAATTCCTTGACTGTTTAGATGTTAAACATTGAGCCATCATTATTACAATTTATATCCGTCTGTAATATGATAATCGTAACCCGACAAAGCCCGTTTGAGAGTTGGTGTATAGTAAAAATCTGTTAATCTAATTACTTATTCTAGAACAATTTGAAGTAAGTTAAAAGATGTTTTTAAATTTGAACAATGTAAATTAAATTCTGTGATAACAGTCTGTTTTTGTTTGTTTATTTGTTGTTGTTTTTTTTTATACCAACACTGTGTTTAAATTTATCGATTCGTCGAGTGAGTCGATTGGCATTTATCAAATGAGTTTTTAATTTGTATTACTTTTTATACCAGCTGTAGTTTTGTTGAGTTGAATTTTCTTTGTGAACTAGTATTTCGTAGATCATAATTTCTCGTGAGCATGCAAACTGGTCTATAATTAGAACGAATCCAGTGGTAACTAGGTCGGCGCGGGTATGCAGTTTTGGTGAGTTGCGTGCACTGCAGGTATTTTCTATTATAAACTTCCAATGTTTACTGCCAGCTGCAGCTTGTTTATACAGTGCCTGTGTTAGCAACATGGTTCGGATACGATTCCCGTCAACGGATTGGTTCATCTATCTTTGCTATTGAAATGCCACCGAGTTCAGCAATAAAACTATAGTTCGTTTACCTATTACAGTTAGCTATATTAGCTATTTGGTCGTCATATAAAATTTTCTTAAAATGCATGTAGAAGTCACTGCAAATGTAAAAACAGTTGATTTAAATGACAAATAAATAGTCTAAATTATACTAGTGGCACAGCCATTGCCTTATCATATTTTAGTTAAATCTCTTTCCGTATTTCCCCTAAACATTAAAGTAGAAAAAATCGATTACGACTTTACGTAAAATTGTTCATTTTAAGTAGAGAACGAAAATTCTCCTGAATCGATGCAAATTGCTTCACTCAGGTTTCGCAAAAACCTCCGAAGCATTTTCTCGTTTACGAAGCGTGGCGTTGTAATAGCACCGGCGAATGAATTGGTGGAGACAAAACGTTGTACCCAGCAGGCCAAGGTTTGATGGGTGAGGAGCTAGCATAAGGTTACACTCAGTTTTTAAAGTCTCATTAAACGCAGCAGTGTAAGATGGAGTAGGCCGTATGTTACGTGTTGTTATTATAGTTAGCAAAGTAATGATTGTTTTTAAAGTTTAGTATAATTCTGTAAATAACTATGCTGTGCTGATATTAACTGCGATGAATAATATAGTTAATGAACTATTGACAAAGATACCATTTGCTCATATTCCGTATGAGAATAAGCTTCAAATTGTAAACACATGTAGGTCTCAGTCATCTTTTCTGGACTTTAAAGTGAACATAAAGAAAAGAATTGAGTGTACACAACACGTTTTTGTCAACTTGGTTAACTGGATTTAGTATAACTGCTAAATCGTACTGCTTAGCGTGTTGCTTTTTGCACCAAAAAATCACGTAGTCACGTACGGCCATTCAACACATTACAGCCATTCGGTTTTCAACGAATCGATCATTCTACTATTTTACAGAAGAAAATTACTGAGTCTACATAGTGAAAGAATTTAAAATTATTTTCAGAAGACTGTTTCATGCAGTAATATTTAGGGAAACAAGAATTTATATTTAGAGGCCACATTGGGTCTACCGACACCGAGCAAATTATAGTATGAGAGAACTTAATTTATACAGTATTACAATTTAAATTACTAAATATTTAAATAAATATAATTTTTATAATATAAATACTATAATTTGCTCGCTTTCTTAAAGATAATTTGAAGATGTAAACAAACTATCATAAGTCTTCACATACAAAATGATACATACATACGCATGCACACACTCACGTCACCAACACGTTCACCTAAATATTTAATTGTTTCGTTATGTTTGATATTTCTATTGTATTTCATACACAGGTCCTGAAGATGACAATAAATATTGTCGAAACGTCGACGCAAAATAACTAAAAGTTGTATTATTGACCGATCCTTACTAACCATCCACTAAAACATTCACTGATTGACGGTCACTAAAAATTTAGAGATACTATAATGTAGGTATAAGAAAAAATATGTACATATGTATATGTGCATAAAATTTTCAATATGAAAACCGAGGTCGATCTGTTGAAGCCACTAAAACAAGAATGTCCACATCGAGATGAGTTGGGAGGTTGCTAATCTTCGAGGCAACTTTGCTGTGACTCTTGAATAACTTTATTGTGGAGAACATACGTTTACGGATATAAGTACTTCCAAACATCGAGATGAGTTGGGAGGTTGCTAATCTTCGAGGCAACTTTGCTGTGAATCTTGATTAACTTTATTGTGGAGAACGTACGTTTACGGATATAACTTCTTACAAACATCGACGTTGTTTTCTGTTCAAGATCAAAATTTCGCAGATTTGGGAATTGTTCGTGAAGTAGCAGCTTAAAAGAAATCCGGCCCCTTTTCTTGCCTGGTCTGCCGAAAAGGATTAACTTGTAAATCACGCAATTCTATTTGAATTGTTGGTTGTTCTTCAATAACAGTATCAAAAAAATGATTAAATGGCAAAACACTGTTTTTCAGCATTTCAAGTTCTCTGAATCTTTTCTTAAACTCGTCTATAATTTCTTGAATATTTGTACGAAAATCATATACTGTATTCCATCTTTTTTAAAATCTTCTGCTTCTTGACGACAGCTTGCAAATTAATTTTTCCAAAGAACATTTTGGAAATTTTAAAAGTAATTAACGTAAATTGTAACGTCACAAAACGTTCCATAAAGAAAAATAAGTGCAAAAGTAAATTATCATAAGAGGAAGATGAAATGAACAGGATCGAACGTATCGTTAATAGACAGTGTGGAGTTAGAAAGAATTAAACAGAATAGTAATCTACCCATACCCACTCTGCCTATAAATAACATTATACTAGTCGGAGCGACGAGAAGGCAGAATAAATCTATAAAAAAGCAGATGTCATTAGAGATGACCAGTAATGGTATAACGTTGCCAATAGGGCTATTAGTAGCGAACAATTTACACATGAACATTTTAATAGGATGTAAATTAAAATAAAAAATATGTAATTTTATAACAGAAAATCAAAGTTTTAGAGTTGAGACCAATCACTCAGATGTATGTGAAAATTAATTATTATGAAATTAAGAAAAAACTAGATGTAAATGTCAATTAGACAAAGACAAATAAAATACCTCAAATAGAGAAAGCTGTAAATTGATTAGAAGTCAATGAAAATAATCAAAAACAGTGTTAAACTGAAAACATGTAGTGAACATGTAAAATTTATGCCTTTAAAGTTATCAAAATGCAACAAACTTGTATTTTAAAGTTGAACCACAATATAAAGTAACTATACCTATAAATATGACCACCTAAAACACTTTAACAGTCAAGTTATGAAACTAGTTACCTATACCATATTAGGCTGAGGTCAAAAAACAGTCACAAAATTAGTCATATTTGACAAATTAATTGTTTAATATTAGAAGTAATATAGAAAAAAGATACAATTCTATAACGTACAATGGAAAAATACTTGCTCAATTGAAGACAAGCTTAATTCATAGAGAATTTTTAAATATAAAAGTGAAATTTGTCACACACATGAAATAGCTCAACTGTACAAAGACAGTGAGATGCTAATTGAGATTACAATAAAATTAAAAGGTATTAGGAAAAACCAGGTATTCCCAAAGATAAACAATATAACAAACTCTAAGTGAATACCCCAAAATCCTAGAAATAATACCAGAAAAGACAAATTACTATAAATAACATTGACAAGAAACTAGGCCATATGTTATACCTACAGAAAAATGAAATTATTTATATGTTATGTGCTTTAATATTTGTTTGTTTTGTTACGTAAAGCTAATTATATCATGTGTTAATGTTATAGTAAGAGCCGAGGAACTTAATAACATTTTATTAATAAGGAAACTAGAATTTTGTATAAACACTACAAGGTAAGGATATGTATTTTATGTTAATTTATTAAATTAGTTTATTTAAAACCAATCATGAATGGTATCATTTTAATCAGTTGAAAGCAGAGAATCTAAAAATAATAATGACATGCAGATTGTAAGTAGTCCTGTAAAATTGTTTGACAAATACCAGAATAATTTCAGTAATATCCATTAGTATGAAGAACAAGAAGTTTTTGTTCTAAAGCTTCTACGGAAGTCGAATTTGTTCCATGATGTTCTATTTGCATATTCTCGAACGTTCCAGAAGAAAATGTTACTCAAAAATACCGGAAGTCATGAATAAAAATTAAAACAATGCACCTTACAAAGAGTATATAAGCGAGACCAAAATCGACACAAGAGGACTTTATGCTTTGAAACCAAGAGAGACACTTCACATACGAATCCGAACATCTAATCCAAGGCGAACTCGAAGAAATGGAATCCGACCCGAAAACTCAAAAAAGGCTTTTCCCCGTACCAGACGAAAGACATACTTAACCTAAAAAGGAGTATATCGCTAAATCGCTAACGTGCATGTTGAATAGAGCAACAGCACGCCAAATCTAATAGAACGCACACAGCCAAATATCCAGCGGCCCTGAAAAGGACCGATTTTAATAGAGAAAAATCAAATTTTGCTGGTATTAGCGACATAAACAGACTTTGACAAAGCCCCAAACAATTTACGGACGCAAGCCTACATCGAGTTTGTAACTAGCGCTGAGACGGCAGTGTAGCGAGGTCACGGAACTCAATCAGCTGTTTTTTCGCCGGCAACGATTTAAAGCATAGAAACAGTACGATTTTCATTTAAATTGTGCGGAGTTTTCAAATCGTAATTTGACTTTTAAATAGTTACAAGTGAGTGAGGAAACGTAAAATATGAAGAGGCGCAAGATTGGAGTCGTCCCCAAGAACAGTGTCCAGTGAAGGAAATACTTACCCACCGGAACGTGAGTTGTCCAAAATTAAAATCTTTTTACCTGGTATCTTTGTCACACAATTGTACTACATATGTCAAACACCTTCAATTCAAACAAATTTTGTAAAGCATCCCACTGATTTGTCTTGATAGTTCAAAGGAGTCACGTCCTGAGTATAAAGTTTTTTCAAAGATTAAATTCATGCAATTCAACTGAGCAATAAAATTTTTATTAGCCGATTAATAAAATATTGTCAATAATTTTTGTAACTCAGCAACTTTGCATAATTTAGTCCTTCAGACGATTTTTATGAAAGAAAAGTCATTAAACATATGTTATTTGCAACTAAAATTGTCTTGTTTACATTTTTTCTATAACTAATTTTATAATTAAAAAATCAATTTTAAATAATAATTAATTTCTTGGACTAAATATCCAAGTGGCGCCCACACACATACATATTAGCATAAGTTGTGTTTGCAGGACTACATCTTCGAAGAGAAACAGGCAATTAGTAAGTATAAGTGCGCGGAGTGTAACACCCGACAAAAGACACACATTGCAGATTGTTATAAATTGGCAGCCCAACTAGTGAGGCTTGAAAGGAAAGGAACAAGCCCGGCAACTATCAACAAATCAAGATGCCACAACCGAAAGGAAAGAAGGGGAAGAAAAACATAGAACCCGAATTAAGTGTGGAAGATGGGGAGGCAGTCCAAGTTGAGGAGATAGAAATAGAGTCGCCCATACCAGAAATTGAAAAACCCATACAAACGGGAGATGAACCAGAGGAATAAGCGGGAGAAAGACCCATACAAATGGGAGACCAAACAGATAAACCCACACAAAAAAGGGATGAAACAGAGAAACCCGAACCGGAAAAAGCAACAGGAGCAACAGGGAGCGTCGACATGAACGCAATAATGATGATGTTCCAGAGAATGGAAGAAACGATAAACAAAAATACTAATAACAGTATTAAATCCCTAAAGGAGGAAAATAACAAAAATACAGAATCCGTAAAGGAGGAAAGTAACAAAAATATAGAATCCCTGAGGAAAGATAGACAAGAGGATAAGGAGAAATTAGGTAAAAAGATGGAATCTTTAAGGGAATATATAACCGATAAAATCAATGATAATGGAAAAAAGCTGGAGGTATTTCAGGAGGAAAATAAAAAAAGTATAGAGTCCCTGAAAAAGGAAATCAGTGCAAATAATGAAACGGTAAACCAAAAAATCGACGATAATAAAGTCGACAGTGACAGGAGGGTCGAAACAATGCCAAAACAATTAGAAAGATTGCAGGAAGGAAATGAGACCCGTTTTGAAACCATGGAGGAACGAACCGTAGAGACGAAACAAAGTGTTCAAACTCTCGATAATAAAGTCAGGCAAAACCAGAACGAAATTATGCAGGAGGTAGGAGAAGTCCGGAAAGTCGTTAGCGAGAGGATACAAAGAACGTTTGACATAGCTAATCGGTTAGACGAACAAATAAGAACCAATAAAAATAATATACAGGAAATTGATCGAAGGGAGAAAAACCTGCAGAAGAGATTAGAAGCGCTAAGGGACACACCGATCTTAAGTACCCATAAGTGTCATAGCGAAAATAGGGAGGTAATTTCCAAAATTATCGCCGGAACCCTATGGAATTTTTAGAAAGGATGGAAGAGTTCATAGAGAGAAATAGGGAAACAAGATGGGACAGAATACGGGAAATGTTAGACGAAACATTCCGGAATACAAGGGATAATTGGTGGATAGCAATACGGCCCGAAATAACGAACCTGAATGAATTCAAACGCCAATTCAAGGAAAAATATTGGTCAGAAACGGCACAAAACAAGGTGAGAATGGATATATTTTACTGGAAATACGACGCATCCAAGGGACAATCCCCAACATCATATTTCCTGGGAAAAATATGTTTAGCGCGAAAATTAATACCGCCAATCCCAGAAGAATGTTTGGTAAGACAGTTGGCTGGACACTATAGCTATGGTATTAAAGACGCGCAATTATACCAGCAACTCAGTAAAATCACTGACTTAGCGAAGTTATTAGAGAACTGCGAGTCTGCGGGAAAGTTTCAAGACTACCAACCCCCCAGTCGTAAGGTAGACTATTACAATATTAACAACGGGCCAAATCGGAATGGAAGCGGAAATGGTAGTAGTTTCAATCCGAACAACCATAACAATAACATCCCAGTAAATAACCGCAATAATAATAATCAGAGCCCGAATAACCGTAACAATCCGGGACCAAATCGAAATAATTACCCAGAAAATAACTATTATAGAAATAGCTATCAAGGAAATAATTATCGGGGCAACAATTATAGAGGAAATAATTATAACCAAGGAAATAATTATCGGAACGGAGGTAATCAAGGAGGAGGTGATAGAAGGAATCAGGAGTACAGACCCCAGGTAAACTATGCGGTGGCCAATAGTCAACGACCATACCAACATAATTTACCAACTAATGTATATTACCCACAGCAAACACAAGGTAATCAAAATAATGCAACAAATAGCAGACCTATTAGTGGTAACCCAGAGGTCAGACAGGAACCACAAACAAGTCAGCAACCCAATGTTCCGGGAGACCGGGCAAATGAGACAAACACTCATTTAAACTAGACGCGGGAGTGAAAAAGGAGGACAGCCCTTCACTGATCCAATATTATGGGCTAACTGGACGAAAAAATAGACATGACAAAGACGGGACAGTGACATTGAGAACAAATAATTATCTCAAAGACATTAGGGAGGAATTGTTAGAAGAGAGAGATAATATAATTGAAAATAATAATAATGGGAATAATGGAATAGTACAGATTAAGGCAGATATAAATGGAATAGATGCCACCTTACTAATTGATACAGGATCGAACGTGTCGTTAATAGACAGTGTGGAGTTAGAAAGAATTAAACAGAATAGTAATCTACCCATACCCACTCTGCCTATAAATAACATTATACTAGTCGGAGCGACGGGAAGGCAGAATAAATCTATAAAAAAGCAGGTGTCATTAGAGATGACCAGTAATGGTATAACGTTGCCAATAGGGCTATTAGTAGCGAACAATTTACCCATGAACATTTTAATAGGATGTGATATACTTAGGCCATATAAAGCGATAATAAATTTAGACAGCAAGGTAATAACGCTAAAGACGAAAGAGGGAATTTGGACCACTAAGTTAATTGATACCCAAGGAAATAGTACAAGTAATGCACATTATCAGGCCATTGTAAATCATTATTATTGTGCCGATCGACCACTAAATATGCCCTTATATCAGGAGGATAACCCAGAATTATGGTTAGAGAAATTGGAAGAAATAAGGGAATTCCAAAGGACAAAAACCAAGGGTCAGATTAGCGAAGCACAGGCCGAACGATTGATTACAGTGTATAATAATTACCGACATATCTTTTCTAATGCTCCGGGCAAGGTCAAAAATTATCAATGCACTATCAAATTTAAAACCCCTGTAGAGTTCAATAAAAAATCATATCCGATTGCCTACTCACTAAAAAATGAAGTTAGGGAGGAACTGAACAGGATGATAGAGGACGACATAATTGAATATAGTCATTCGCCCTATACTAGCCTAATCATAGCTGTGCCTAAAAAGAATGGACAGGTGCGAATATGCCTCGATGCTAGGGAGATTAACAAGATGATTGTTAACGACCGCACATCCCCTGGGGAGATAGAAGAAATACTAAAAAAGTTTCACGGGACAAAATATATAAGTTCATGGGATACAGTATGCGGCTACTGGCAGGTAGAACTCCACCCAGACAGTAGGAAATATATGGCGTTCATATTTGAAGGCAGAAACTATCAATTCAAGCGATTACCCTTTGGTTTTTTTAATCCAGTGGCGGTATTTGTAAAATTAATGGACAGGATATTGGGACAGGAAGTGCTGAAATTTACGACAGTATACGTCGACGATTTACTGGTAACTTCAGCCAATTGGGATGACCATTGCAATAGGGTTGAACAGGTGTTAAGAGAAGCTATCCGAGAATAATATTACCCTCAAATTAGATAAGTCCCAGTTTATTGCAAACGAGGTAAAATTTTTAGGTTTTAATTTAACCGAGCAAGGGATTACTCCATCCAAAGAGAAAGTAGAAGCAATACAGAAGTTCCCCACCCCAAAAAACAGGAAACAGCTTCAATCATTTTTAGGAATCTGTAATTATTACAGGAAGTTTCGGTCCAATTATTCGGAACTAACTGCCAGGTTTCAAAAGCAGTTATCAGCAAAAGACAAATGGACTTGGGGACCAGAGCAAGATGGAGTGCTCAATCTAAGAAAGGAGAAATTTTTAGAAGCAGTTATGTTACATCATCCCGACTTTACGAAGCCATTTTTTCTAAATTGCGATGCCAGTAATGTAAGTTAGGTGCAGCCTTATATCAGGAAGATCAGGATGGAAACCATTTAGTGATTAGCTTCGCCAGCTGCGTGCTGAACAGTTGCGAACGAAACTACAATACCACAGAAAAAGAGTTATTGAGTGTAGTTTTCGCATGCGGTAAATTTCGAACATATATATTAGGATACCCCATCACGGTTAGGAGTGATCACAAGTCAATCTCGTTTTTAAAACATTGCAAGCTAAATCATGGGAGGCTGACTAGATGGGTTTTGGCCCTACAGGAATATAATATCACGTGGGAGTATATACCAGGCAAGCAAAACATAACAGCCGACGTCCTATCCCGCATCAATTTACAAAACCAGACATTTGACGGCGAAAAAGAACAAATAGCGAAGGTATTCATATCATTAAAAGCAGGGAGGATTTGAAAAATATTTTAAAAGATGTGAAGGCACAACAAGAGGCTGCCCAAAATTAGGAAATATTAGGAAAAGGGTACTGGAAGGCGATGAAGTTGTAGATAAATATTACTGTATACACGATGATACTTTGTTTATAAGGAACACCCCACACCAAGAGAATTGGAAGTTAGTAATCCCACCAGGGATAGAAAGGCCACTAATTATTGATTGTCACGATAGCTACGGACATATATTGTAACGTACCAAATTTGGCAGTTACATAGAGTAACTAATTATTACGTCAAGTGACGAGAGATCATGAAAATATTTCAAAATACATAGAATAATGTAAACAAAAAGTGTGTATCTACAGAGATATATTATTGAAAAAATCCAACCACGGAGAAGGAAGTGTAATAGAGCATCATCGAGTACAAGAGAGAAAGAAAATGACCACGAGCCAATATAAAATGTTAGAAACCAGGCCCAATAGATTCCAACAGTGAGGGGAAACCAACAAAAACCATAACCATTAAAATGAAGAGAAGACAACAGAGTCCCAACCAGTGAGGGGAACCAACAAAAGTTACAACCATTAAAATGAAGGAAAGACAACTCAAGGACAACCACAATGATGG
Organism: Magicicada septendecula; assembly: GCA_034769895.1. NCBI lineage: Eukaryota > Metazoa > Arthropoda > Insecta > Hemiptera > Cicadidae > Magicicada > Magicicada septendecula. The sequence goes on from CM068367.1 coordinate 497,355,496, forward strand.
TAAAACAACCAATTTATTTATTAGTATAAATACTTATGGACCAATGACTACCACAAATGGAAATATTGAAGAAGACGATTAAAATGGAAGAAGAAAGGAAGAAGAAGAGCAAGGAAACATAACATGAAGAATGAAGATAATATATGGACAATACAAGAAATCACCATTCACCAAGTATACAAGGAACTATACTAGTGACCGGAAGAAGTATAACTATTATTAACTATGAAGAAACCAGTGTTTAGCATAATTAAGCAACCACAAACAGTAACAGTGAAAACTTAATGTAAGTGTGAGAACCTGTAACAAGTTAACCATTTTTAACCCAAATAAACCCCACAGACAATACAAGTGAGAAGGTTTATAACAGAGGAAAATGCGTTACCATTATAGTGGAAACATCAAAGATTAAATAGTTAAAATGCACAGACAATTAGTGTGACTAGTTTAATCAAGATTGTAACCCAAAATAGATAATCATAAGACCACCAAGAGAAATGTAAGATAGAACAGTAAAATAATTGTTCATAGGAACTGATAATAAAAGCTTTGTAAACTTTAAAATGAAATATAACTGAATGCCACGGCAAGACAGAATAAAATATAAAGAAAGTCCAGAACAAATAATAACAAACAAGCTAGTTTGTTAGGTATCAAACAAACAATGTACCAAAAACAAGGTACAACACAACAAGAAATGTAATGCTATTAGATTAAGAATAATTGTGTTATTGTTTATGAAAATAGTGTAAACATGTGTATTATTTAACAATTAAACCATTGTAATAGAGTACCATAATGAAATCATAATAGTAGAATCAAATACTGCATAAGAATATGTTGCACATTGATACATAACCTCATAGGAAGTGCACCTATAACATAAAATCATATATGTTAATTAAACCAAGCAACTATCAACAATTGTTTCAATCAAAGATTCATTATGAATAGTAATGCAAACTAATAAATAATATGTATACTGAGATACACAGCAAATAAAGCAGATTAAATATGATAACACATAGCCAGAAGAACAGAAACCCTATGTAACAAGTTAGTTAAGCAAAATACATTATTAAAACTTGTTAAAGGATTACTGAAAATGTTATCAGTAGTTAGACAAATATCTAATACTACTATGAGAACAGATCACAATTATAATAATAGTAGTTTTATAATCAAATTATGAGAAACTAACTGACTATGATTGTATAGCCAGATGTAAACAAACACTATGTAACAAGTTAGTTAAGCAAAATGCACTATTAAAACTTGTTAAAGGATTACTAAAAATATTACCAGTAGTTAGAGGGAGATCTGATACTACTATGGAAACACATCCCAAATGTGATAATAGTAATTTAGTAGTTGATTTATTAGAAATTAACTGACTGTCATTGCAAAACCTGATGTAAACAAACCCAATACTAAGAATTGGAAAGCTTTCAGATAACAAAAGACTGATAAATATATTAAATAAGCAAGGTACTATAATTGTACACTGTTTTAATAGATACCATAAAATACCTTATATGGTAAAATCATTGAAAAAATGACAAATTCAAGAGATAAGAACAGAAGGTATTTTGATAAGACTATTAATATATGAAAAACAACATTTTTCATAAAACAAAATGTGAACAGATGTAAATAAATGTATGTATTATTGTTAGAATGCCAAACAAATATATTTAGGTAAGAAATAATAGAGTTATAAGCGATTATAAACAATCGAATATGGTCGTTTGAGGACGCCATTACCAAATATTGTTGAAAAGTAATTACAACTATTTTCTGTATGAAAACGAACGAGAAATGGACTCGAGACGTTTAATAATGAGTGATATAGTGTAATTGGTGCAAAATATGGTGAAATAAACTTATTCATATTAAAATTCACCATATGAATTTGCGAAACGGCTTAGTGCGTTAATAATGGACGGATTTTATCCTTGTTTAGACTTTAATTAAAGCCGCAAGTGTCTGCGATCTATTGCCACTAACCATTCAACGATACGATAATTAATAAAAAAGTTATAGCAATTATAAACTTTTCAGTTATTTTGTGTATCAACGCTTACGTCACATTTAATCTCTAACCCATACAAAAATTGGTAAAAAATTAAAAGTTTTATTTAACTAAGGTGTTTTGGGGTAGAGAGTTCGACAATTTAAACCAATCAAATGACTTAAAATAACCAGACAAGCAGGAGACGCTTAGGTGAAGCGTTCAGTCTTCAATCAGTCATCAAAGAGTCGTCAAAGAGTATTCAACGAGCAAGGTTGATGAAGAAAATTGTTAAGTTTTATTTAAACAGTGCGCGTCACATTCAGAAGTTATGCTACACACATAACCTGCACACAACATAATAATAACGAGTGTCCAGTGTAAAGTGAATTAAATTAATAAACCGGCCAGTGTATAATGAAGGTCGTGTTTTCGTGTTTTGTGTTTTATAAATAACAGGGAGTACTCTATTTTTATTATTAAATGAATTAAATAGAAATAATAATTTTCGTTAGGTAACGAAGAATTATTGTTTGGGTACTGCACTAGTCAAAGAGTACCGAAGTGCATAACCAATGATGAAAATTATCAGAATTGAACAAATGAATTATATCGTAATTGATGATTTAAATAATAAATGTTTTTTAATTTTATAGTGTTTGAAAAAATCAATATCAATTTAAATATTGAAAATACGAGTCTAATGAATAGTCACTCACTTGACTCATTTCGTTTGAATTGACGAATAAATAATTTATTGCGAAAAATATTCTAACCAACTGATAATTATACATCAGAAGTAATATAAATAAAATGTATGTATTAATATTATTAAGAATTGAATGAATAATTAATTTATTCAAAATAACTACTTACTTTTGTTAACTAACCTAGAAATAACCTTGACAACTTTGTCACCAAGTAATGAATCTGTTCTCAAATAATTTCAATCCAATGAAAGCTATCATAAGAGTTTTTATTATAGATTTTTTCTCTTGCCAATAAATGATTTTTATAACTAACGAATAAATAATAATAGTAATTTTTAACAGTGCAGCATAAAGCACGTGTTATCAAAACAACTACTGAATCCAGTCTACTCACGTACGATAGTACGAAATATATCGGTTTATGGTACCGACTTTTGTAATTTAAATATTTGTTTGTTTTTTTTGTAATAATTCTTTATTAAATATTATTAACTAAGATAACATCTTGTATCTGGTATCATGCAACTTCCAAGAACACACGAATTTTGCAATGTAACTGAGTAAAGAGGACATAACCTCTCTAACTAAAATTATTGTACCAGACCCCAGTGTTACCAGCCTTGAGGTTAAAAGAGCTCAAGAATTGTTAATAGTAATTATTGTTTTGTGAAGACATTATTAGTTGATTGTTTTTTAAAAGAGTAAATGGCATTTCAGAATTGTTAATAAATCTCAATTTATTTACCAAGTGGAACAGAGTTTTGATTTTTTTTAAATAGTTTCATTTTCATAACCAGTTCTATCAGAAGGTGGCGGTAGAATTTGAATTTTCAATATAATTCCAATTATAGTTGAATCATTATTTCACTTTATTGTGCATGTGTATTGTGTAAGATATTCAAATAGAATATCCGTATATGTGTATAAAGTGTATGTTGCAGCAGAAGAAGTCACCGAATAGAACATTGATAACATCCACATATGGTAAGTGGGGAGGTCAACAGTGAAGTGCTAAATACTCTTTTAAACTGAGAGAATTAAACGCGAACACCCACAACAACGCTAATAATAATCAACACTATTAATAATAATCAATTTAAATCTTATATCATATTATGGTTGTGATACGTTACAACGTGGCGCCCAACGTCTGAGCGCGAATTAGGAAGAAAACAATTAACAATTTAGGCAATTAAACCAATAATTTCCTAACCTAATTCGACGAAAAGACAGCAAGTGCATTACCAGGATATCAAGATGTTCGGATTAACAAAAGCACAACAAGTAGAAGTGATGGGATGGATGGAAGAGATTATGGAAGGTATGAAGAGACTACAGGAAGGCCAGAGATCCATGGTAGAATCATTGAAAGAAGATTTCCAATCAATCAAGGAAGACAACCGATCCATGGTGGAATCATTGAAAGAAAGTTTACAATCATTGAGGGAAGACGTGAGTAAGAAATTGGATGATTGCCATAATAGTACAATAGAGCCAATAGATAGGACCATAGAAGATAGCACCAAATTCAGAGAAAAATTAAGAAGTGAGAGGGAACAATCCAACCCGAAGATAGTGACCATCAAATGGAGGTTGAAGGAATACCTGAAGATAAAAACATGGAACAAGCGAGTCCAGAGCCTGAAGATAGTGGAGAAAAGAAGATCCAAATAATTCGAGAAACGGAAGAGGTGAAGATGGAGGAAAGAAGAACCATGCGTCTAAGGAAGGCAAGGGTCACAAAAGAATCAATTGAAATGACTCGAGGCGGCCTGATTAATATGATCAACTTACCAATCATCAACCATGAAGAAGGGGTCTTCAGGAAGGAGTATCGGAGGGAGTTTCATGCAGATAGACGAGGAGGAAGATTATGTAACAACGAAGAAGAAGATGACCAATAAAGTATCTCAACCAAAGATTTCCAAAAGAAGAGTGAGATATTTTAAGAAAAAGGAAGGATATCAAGAGCAATGGGACCGGATTATCGAAGGGTACGCCAGAGAAATAAGAGAACTAAGGAAGAAGAGGAGTCAATTAATGGAAGGACCCAATCAGAAGACGGATGACGGTCAAACAGAATTGGAAGAGATACCAAACGTCAGTACTAACAACAACCAGGAGAACACTGGACACAAGTACACTGAAGAGAGAGAGAAGAAGAAGACAGAAGAACGGAAGGCAGATGAAGCCTTGATAGCATCAAAATGGAAAAACCAAATGATAGCCAGATATATGATGAAAACCGATAGGAACATGAACACTGAAGAAGTTCAAACGACAAGAAGAGAGGAGAGCGATGATTACGGATAAAAATGAATAAAAAATACATTGAAATATGGGACGGATTATTATGATAACAAATGATGCTGACATAAACAAATGAAACGGTATATCGAAAGTTAAATTATAAAGTAAGAGTGAAATATTGCGAAGAAGATTATTTGTTATTGATGTTGTAATAATATAAAATGCGCGAGTCGTGTGTTTAGTTTCTGCCACACGTTGTATGCGTCAATTTGTTATAGAACTAAATGAGCGAGTCGTGTGTTTAGTTTCTGCCACACGTTGTATGCGTCAATTTGTAATATAATTAGAAAGTATGGTTTAAATAAAATTTAATTATGTTTGATATATTAGTTTGACATGTATTAAGGTTTGTAGTTGTTTCTAATTGAAGGTTACTAATGTTGTAAAGCGATTTAAAATGTAACATTCGAGGTTACTCAAAGTGTGTTTACAATTGTGTAATTATAATTGTCTGAAAAGAATTCCCTTAAATCAAACAAATAAAATAGTTGTGTTGGTAATATTTAAATACTAGGTTTGCTTAAGCTTAACAGTAAAGTATAATAGTTGGTCGCTTGATGATGATGATCGTCTTGTTGATACTGGCTGTGAAACTTCTCCTCCAGGTCGATAATAGTCTAAGTACGTTATGTCTAGTAATGTCTGGACAATATAATAAACATAATATACTTTCACGTACCTGGTCGTGTTTTCTAGAAGTTCAATAAGCTGTCAACTCAGTTTCCAAAAACCAACTCACTTTAGTTGCAAGGTTAGATTGCCTTGTTTGTTAGTGGGCGCCACACGGATTTATTTTGGGAAAATCCCGTGTAAAACCCACAAATAGAATCACTGAATGATTTAAAAAATTTTAAATAATTGTTTATTACCTTTATGGCAATGCTATTCCAAAATATTTAGTCACAACTGAAGGTTGTTTGAGTTTTCTAAATAAAATATTTAACTATCTGTTAGAAATAAATTAAGTCGAGTTATGCTGTTAATAATGGGTTTTATTCATACCCTTGATAGAGAATTCAAAACAAATATAATTAAAACATACAATGATGTACAATTGTAAATAAGTTATTATATACCCTATAAGGCTTGCTCAGAGCACAAGTGGTAAATCTGGCTAAGTCCAGATATTTGTTATTTTTAACATTAATATTATTAAAATCTCAGATATGAGTTCTTTGAGACACGAAAAAGAAAGTCATGCCTACACAGTATCTAATAATTTTCTGATATAAAATTGATCAACAATGTTTTGACGTTACTTCCATAAAGTAAACAAATAAAAATAACCTATTTGATAGGTTGTGCGTTCGTCACGCTTGATTTCTGATTTACAAAGTTTATAACTTGAGAACACTTATAACTAACATTCAGCTTAATTAATGATGACAAATTCATAAAATAAATTGAGACATGGTGTAATATTGAAATGTTTCTGTGTTTTGCGTCAGTACAGATCAGTGTATAAAAACGTACAGGTTATGGCGCTCGGAGAAAAAATGAATAATGGTTGCACTGTTACCTTTTGGTTTTAATTATTTAATTAAAACTCATTTAGCACCTCGATAATCGGATTATAGTGATTATCGTTTTTCACTGCACACGCACAAGAACAGAGTATTTCGATCCGCTTCTAACTTAATGGATCATGAATAATATTATTTAATTACTCCTGTTCATTATTTTCCCGCACTAAATTGAAATAATACTGCACATAATCACTATGGTTCTCTGTAGAATAATTTGAAGTAGTTGTTTCTTGGTGTTGAGCTATTTCCTTCGATGTGTTATGTTGATGACGCTAACAGTTAAAAATGTTGAGATGGCGAGCACACGTTCCGTGCTGTATGAAGTTGATAAGTGTCTGTCGAGAATCGGTTACATTCTCTTTTATACTCTACTCTTCGATCGGCCTTAGGCAAAAATGTTAATTACTAACTAATTTTGTGATTGGTTCTTGCAGGTGTGATGAGTATGACGTATTGTCTGTATAGCCGTTAATAACAGTTTTTCAACTGCCAAACTCTGAGATGACAGATAGCTTTCAATGTTGTTGGTATTAGTAAACAAATTTCTGATGCATATTTCGTAAATGATGCTAACATCTTTCACGCACTTAATACCGTTGCGATTGGGTCGATATCATCATCAAATTAAAGATCATTTTGTCCTCTTTAATTTGACATAGTTTGATACCGAGTTAATTTCACTTTTACTGACATTGCTACATAAACAATGTTCAGGTACACTACTCCGCACTGTCGTCGGTTTACCTGAATCGACGATTTTGCACTTTGATTAATATTGTTTGTGTTCACATACCATTTTATTACTCAAACGTTTATGTGAGAACACTATTGACTCTGTACTGACATTTTACTGAACACTATGGATAAACCTTATCTTTATACATGGTAATGAACGATCCTTACTACTATGACATTTCGTTTTACACTAACTCGCTCTATTCTACTGACTAACAATTGAATAATTAAATATATTATTTTAATAATGGTTTTCTGCTATGTTTGAGCATTACAATTGTTCTGTGCATTTAATCTACACTCATGTTACCTCCCAATAATCAACTCACTGATTATTGTTTGGTCTAGGCCTTGTTAAGACATACCGCTTATACTGGAATTTTGCCCTAACAACATTTATAGGTTCACTATTCGGTAATTTGTTGAGGTACCTTATTCGTATAAGATTCCCTCTTACAAATGGTTTTTCTTTCTCATAAGTATATTTGATATTGAAATATATCTTTGTTCTCACTTTGTAGCCATTGCTAATTTTAGTTTTTGGCATTCATAATTTACTAGTCATGGTTAAATTTATTATCAGCAAAATGCTAATTCTGATTTCACAGTATTCAGATTCTTATTGATTCACTTTTTATTTACATATCATATTCTGTTTACATTATCTACTGACTTGATTGACAGCTTACTGTAAATTTACTGTGTCCATCAGTTTGTGTTAGTCATTGTCTGGTTGTAGTGTCAAACAGTATTTGTGTTTACTGTTTCATGTGGCACTTCTGCTTCTTTCTTCTTTCTTGATTCCTCTCTTCTTGTTTATTCTTATTACTATCTTCCCTATTTACATTATTGTTCTGTCCTTATAAAATCTGACAGTATACGTTTAGGTTAGGTAACATTTTGTTATGTTACAATGTTAAGTGAAAAATGAAAATATAATTGTGAGAATAAATGTTGACTATATGAAGAAAGGGTGAAATATTGCTATGAAGATTATTTGTTGTTTATACTAAATAAGAAGTGAATATATAACTGTGAAAATAGACGTTGACTATATTGTAATTTTGTAATGTAAAAATATGTTCTAAAGAAGTTATGTAAATGATAAGGAAAATTGTATTTACCAGTAATATTGCTACTACAAGAAAAAAATACTATACGAGAAAGACAAACTACATCTTTGGCACAAACTAATTCCTAGAGCCACGTCAACAGTAAAACAACAACTTACCCGTACTACAATACTATACGAGGCCGACAAACAAGAACGTTGGCACAAGTAATTCCAAGAGCCTAGTCAACAAGTAAACACCAGCTTACCCGTACTATTAATAAAAACAAAAATTATACGAGATCGACACCTTACAACCATGGCACAAATATATGTATAATATAAAATATTTCCAAAAGCCACGTCAACAGTAAAACAACAACATACCCGCACAGATAAAAGAGGAGCCAGTGAACTAGATGATATATCGAAGAAGAAGGAAATAAGAAGTTGGAGGAACGAGACCGAATAAATATCATTAATGTAGATAAGAGATAACACACAACCATAGTGTTTTCTAGTGTCATCTACTAGAAGAGAGCCTATACCAAGTGGGCTATATCTCATTTGAAACCATGAGAATATATTCATGAATTGTATGCAGAGAAGTAAACCCCGAAAATGAAGAAGATTATGAAATGACGTTTAATGTAATACCAAGAGAAAAGATTAATTGATGACAAAGAAGAATGAAAAAATAATATATTAACGAAGAGGATCATGAGAGTATACCAGTGATGAAATGTAAAACAAACTATCCCTGTAATATGTGAAGAATATAGTTAAGTTGAATCAAGTAGAAGAGAGTATAACAATGTATAAACCGCAGATGCGTGAGATAATCCCAAGGATATTTATTATTTGTCGAAAGAACGACCACTTTATATTTTTTGATTATTTGAGATGAATTGACTGATGAATAATGCCAGCAATCATTTATATTACTGATGGAGATGATGTGCCTCCGTATTTATTGATGTTAGTATGGCCAGTGGAGTTGTATGCCAAAGTGAGCCACTCTGAACTGCCCCAGCTAAACTTATGTTAGGGAAATAGGGAACTAAATAAACAAGGGAGATAATTACATAGAAAAGAAATAATTATGATTCAAATAGAAGAAAGTGAAGGGATATATAAAAAAGCATAGAGTCGACATGGAAACGTACAACAATTGATGAATTCTTCAATAAAACTATAAATATACTAATTCAGAATTAATCAATTCTTATAGGAAGGCATATGTAACGTACCAAATTTGGCAGTTACATAGAGTAACTAATTATTACGTCAAGTGACGAGAGATCATGAAAATATTTCAAAATACATAGAATAATGTAAACAAAAAGTGTGTATCTACAGAGATATATTATTGAAAAAATCCAACCACGGAGAAGGAAGTGTAATAGAGCATCATCGAGTACAAGAGAGAAAGAAAATGACCACGAGCCAATATAAAATGTTAGAAACCAGGCCCAATAGATTCCAACAGTGAGGGGAAACCAACAAAAACCATAACCATTAAAATGAAGAGAAGACAACAGAGTCCCAACCAGTGAGGGGAACCAACAAAAGTTACAACCATTAAAATGAAGGAAAGACAACTCAAGGACAACCACAATGATGGTAAAACAACCAATTTATTTATTAGTATAAATACTTATGGACCAATGACTACCACAAATGGAAATATTGAAGAAGACGATTAAAATGGAAGAAGAAAGGAAGAAGAAGAGCAAGGAAACATAACATGAAGAATGAAGATAATATATGGACAATACAAGAAATCACCATTCACCAAGTATACAAGGAACTATACTAGTGACCGGAAGAAGTATAACTATTATTAACTATGAAGAAACCAGTGTTTAGCATAATTAAGCAACCACAAACAGTAACAGTGAAAACTTAATGTAAGTGTGAGAACCTGTAACAAGTTAACCATTTTTAACCCAAATAAACCCCACAGACAATACAAGTGAGAAGGTTTATAACAGAGGAAAATGCGTTACCATTATAGTGGAAACATCAAAGATTAAATAGTTAAAATGCACAGACAATTAGTGTGACTAGTTTAATCAAGATTGTAACCCAAAATAGATAATCATAAGACCACCAAGAGAAATGTAAGATAGAACAGTAAAATAATTGTTCATAGGAACTGATAATAAAAGCTTTGTAAACTTTAAAATGAAATATAACTGAATGCCACGGCAAGACAGAATAAAATATAAAGAAAGTCCAGAACAAATAATAACAAACAAGCTAGTTTGTTAGGTATCAAACAAACAATGTACCAAAAACAAGGTACAACACAACAAGAAATGTAATGCTATTAGATTAAGAATAATTGTGTTATTGTTTATGAAAATAGTGTAAACATGTGTATTATTTAACAATTAAACCATTGTAATAGAGTACCATAATGAAATCATAATAGTAGAATCAAATACTGCATAAGAATATGTTGCACATTGATACATAACCTCATAGGAAGTGCACCTATAACATAAAATCATATATGTTAATTAAACCAAGCAACTATCAACAATTGTTTCAATCAAAGATTCATTATGAATAGTAATGCAAACTAATAAATAATATGTATACTGAGATACACAGCAAATAAAGCAGATTAAATATGATAACACATAGCCAGAAGAACAGAAACCCTATGTAACAAGTTAGTTAAGCAAAATACATTATTAAAACTTGTTAAAGGATTACTGAAAATGTTATCAGTAGTTAGACAAATATCTAATACTACTATGAGAACAGATCACAATTATAATAATAGTAGTTTTATAATCAAATTATGAGAAACTAACTGACTATGATTGTATAGCCAGATGTAAACAAACACTATGTAACAAGTTAGTTAAGCAAAATGCACTATTAAAACTTGTTAAAGGATTACTAAAAATATTACCAGTAGTTAGAGGGAGATCTGATACTACTATGGAAACACATCCCAAATGTGATAATAGTAATTTAGTAGTTGATTTATTAGAAATTAACTGACTGTCATTGCAAAACCTGATGTAAACAAACCCAATACTAAGAATTGGAAAGCTTTCAGATAACAAAAGACTGATAAATATATTAAATAAGCAAGGTACTATAATTGTACACTGTTTTAATAGATACCATAAAATACCTTATATGGTAAAATCATTGAAAAAATGACAAATTCAAGAGATAAGAACAGAAGGTATTTTGATAAGACTATTAATATATGAAAAACAACATTTTTCATAAAACAAAATGTGAACAGATGTAAATAAATGTATGTATTATTGTTAGAATGCCAAACAAATATATTTAGGTAAGAAATAATAGAGTTATAAGCGATTATAAACAATCGAATATGGTCGTTTGAGGACGCCATTACCAAATATTGTTGAAAAGTAATTACAACTATTTTCTGTATGAAAACGAACGAGAAATGGACTCGAGACGTTTAATAATGAGTGATATAGTGTAATTGGTGCAAAATATGGTGAAATAAACTTATTCATATTAAAATTCACCATATGAATTTGCGAAACGGCTTAGTGCGTTAATAATGGACGGATTTTATCCTTGTTTAGACTTTAATTAAAGCCGCAAGTGTCTGCGATCTATTGCCACTAACCATTCAACGATACGATAATTAATAAAAAAGTTATAGCAATTATAAACTTTTCAGTTATTTTGTGTATCAACGCTTACGTCACATTTAATCTCTAACCCATACAAAAATTGGTAAAAAATTAAAAGTTTTATTTAACTAAGGTGTTTTGGGGTAGAGAGTTCGACAATTTAAACCAATCAAATGACTTAAAATAACCAGACAAGCAGGAGACGCTTAGGTGAAGCGTTCAGTCTTCAATCAGTCATCAAAGAGTCGTCAAAGAGTATTCAACGAGCAAGGTTGATGAAGAAAATTGTTAAGTTTTATTTAAACAGTGCGCGTCACATTCAGAAGTTATGCTACACACATAACCTGCACACAACATAATAATAACGAGTGTCCAGTGTAAAGTGAATTAAATTAATAAACCGGCCAGTGTATAATGAAGGTCGTGTTTTCGTGTTTTGTGTTTTATAAATAACAGGGAGTACTCTATTTTTATTATTAAATGAATTAAATAGAAATAATAATTTTCGTTAGGTAACGAAGAATTATTGTTTGGGTACTGCACTAGTCAAAGAGTACCGAAGTGCATAACCAATGATGAAAATTATCAGAATTGAACAAATGAATTATATCGTAATTGATGATTTAAATAATAAATGTTTTTTAATTTTATAGTGTTTGAAAAAATCAATATCAATTTAAATATTGAAAATACGAGTCTAATGAATAGTCACTCACTTGACTCATTTCGTTTGAATTGACGAATAAATAATTTATTGCGAAAAATATTCTAACCAACTGATAATTATACATCAGAAGTAATATAAATAAAATGTATGTATTAATATTATTAAGAATTAAATGAATAATTAATTTATTCAAAATAACTACTTACTTTTGTTAACTAACCTAGAAATAACCTTGACAACTTTGTCACCAAGTAATGAATCTGTTCTCAAATAATTTCAATCCAATGAAAGCTATCATAAGAGTTTTTTTATTATAGATTTTTTCTCTTGCCAATAAATGATTTTTATAACTAACGAATAAATATTAATAGTAATTTTTAACAGTGCAGCATAAAGCACGTGTTATCAAAACAACTACTGAATCCAGTCTACTCACGTACGATAGTACGAAATATATCGGTTTATGGTACCGACTTTTGTAATTTAAATATTTGTTTGTTTTTTTGTAATAATTCTTTATTAAATATTATTAACTAAGATGACATCTTGTATCTGGTATCATGCAACTTCCAAGAACACACGAATTTGGTAATGTAACTGAGTAAAGAGGACATAACCTCTCTAACTAAAATTATTGTACCAGACCCCAGTGTTACCAGCCTTGAGGTTAAAAGAGCTCAAGAATTGTTAATAGTAATTATTGTTTTGTGAAGACATTATTAGTTGATTGTTTTTTAAAGGAGTTAATGGCATTTGAGAATTGTTAATAAATCTCAATTTATTTACCAAGTGGAACAGAGTTTTGATTTTTTCTAAAATAGTTTAATTTTCATAACCAGTTCTATCAGAAGGTGGCGGTAGAATTTGAATTTTCAATACAATTCCAATTATAGTTAAATCATTATTTCACTTTATTGTGCATGTGTATTGTGTAGGATATTCAAATCGAATATCTGTATATGTGTATAAAGTGTATGTTACAGCAGAAGAAGTCACCGAATAGAACATTGATAACATCCACATACACTGTATGGTAAGTGGGGAGGTCAACAGCGAAGTGCTAAATACTCTTTTAAACTGAGAGAATTAAACGCGAACACCCACAACAACGCTAATAATAATCAACACTAATAATAATTTTAATTTAAACCAAATATTGAAGATTGATTGAAGATAACACCTTCAAATAATAACAATTTCATCTACACACACTCTTCAATATCTGTTTAGTAACAATATATGTAGATAATGCGGATACGGATAGATATGGGTGCCCTCAAGGTAAGGAAAGCGTTGGAAGAACAGGTATACATCAAAGGGATTAATAAAAAGGTGCAACGGGCGATACGGTCATGTGATATTTGTCAGAAGGTAAAATGTAATAACGAGAGAAAGGAAGGGGTTATGATACCCATAACATCCACCGAAAAATTAGAAAAGGTATTTCTTGATATCTGTGGACCATTTCCACGCAGCGGTGGAAGGCACAGGTATAAATTCATCGTAATTATTTTTGACCATTTCAGCAAATATACTAAGCTTTATCCGATAACTACGGTTACGACAAAGAAAATTATAGAAATTATAATAGAAAGGTATATAATGGAAGTAGGCAAGCCACATTCTATAATTACAGACCACGGTACCCAGTTTAAAGGGAAGGTATGGAAAGAGAATCTTATAGAACACGGAATAAAGACGTATAAGACATCCCTGTATTATCCAAATAGTAATCCAGCCGAGAGAGTGTTGAGGGAAGTAGGACGGTTGTTGAGGACCTACTGCCAATATGAACAGAAGAGATGGCATGAATACTTAGCGTCAACAGAGGACTTTCTCAATTTATCCTATCATAATACAATAGAGGAGTCACCGTACACAGTTATGTTCGAAAGACCCCCACCCCGGGAAATAAAGGAGATTATTAGTTTTCCCAGCGAACCAGAATATTAATTTGAAGGGACCAAATTTTATAATAGAATATTAGAAAAAACGGAACAATAACGAAAGAAATATTTTCAATCCCAACCAAAGGCTATTAAGTATAAAGTAGGAGAAAAGGTGTTAATCCGGAATAGAGAACTGCCCAGTACTATACAAGATATAACAAAAAAATTATTACTTTTATATACAGGACCTTTTATAATTACGAAAGATAAAGAAAACAATACATACGAGGTAACAGACACTATCAATAATAAAATAAAGGGTACATATAATCAGGCGTCGTTAAGAAGGTATTATGAATAAAAAATACAAGTCAACGTTAATTTACCAACTTACCCGTACTTAGAGAAGGAGAGAAAGGAATAGAATATTATTAATAAACATAAATACGAGAAGGACACCTTCCACCAAAGGCAAAAATATATATATAAAATATAAATTTATTTCCAACAGCCAAGTCAACGTATATTTACCAACTTACCCGTACTTAGAGAAGGAGAGAAGGAAAGGAGGAAAAGACATAATTTACTATGTTATTCAAATTAATTAAATAAATTATTGAACAATCAAATAACAATTGATATTACTAAGGAGGAGAAATACTGTCATACAATTGATACTAAAAGGAAACGATAATTGAAAAAAAAAAGGAAACAGTGTGTTACATAAGGAGGTGATGATGAATTTATAAATATAGCTATTGACATCGAATGATTTTAAAAGATAATTTTACCTGCGGAGAACAGTATATTAATATAATTGAGAAATAATCAGGAGAGATTAAGAAAGAGAATTTATGTGTAGGAGCCTATGATCTTTGAATATTGTATTTTAAATGAATTTTATTATTATTATTTGTTGCGAAGGTGCAATTTATAAGTACGTCTTATATATTTTCTGGACAGAGATGTGTTTCCTCTGATTTCAGTGGTTATAGTTAGGGAACGGCGGAGAATGGATTGCCAATGGGGCCCCTCTGACTCCGAACCCGCTATAAAAGTTAGGGAATTGTTAGGGAGTTATAAAGTATCAAAGATTAAATAATTAACAACAAGGTAAAGGAAAGGAACAGGAGATATGGTAAAGATTGAGACATGGATACAGAGATGGATTAATATATTAAAGGAGTAGTACAGGAATCTAATTATAATATAAAAGAATGAAATAATAATGAAGCTAATAAAATCTTAGTTTTAGAGAGCCTTATGTAAATGGGTTTACAAGATTTTAAAAAGCAATGGGACTGACGTTTTTCACTTAAGTGGCTCCAATGTGAGGTTAACCGTGCATGAGCTGATAGCTGTAATATTTGTTTATATTTATGCAGGTATAAACTTTAATTTTTGTGTTCGTTTTGTCTCACAACACAAAAATGGAGTTCAATAATACTGAAAAATAATATGAAATAAAATTTTCTGCCAGGCGTCAAGACAACGAATTTAACAATTTAAAATAAGATTATAGAGATTAAGCCGTGTTTCGGGCTCCGGTTTTTATGTTGTAAGAATAATTTTAAATGTCCGTAAAACCGTGGAGGGTGCACCGTGTTCTGGCCGAGCAAGCACGGTACAAACTAACAAAAATGTGTCGAAGGTGAGATATATCGTCAAGTCTGATTGTCGTTTGTCAGTAGGATAATTGTAACGAAATAAATTTAAAACTGAATTTATACCTCAAGAACAGAAAGTCAATCAATTTTGCTAGTGCAAGGTTCTTGAGGGACTCGGTTGTCTCGTGTCTGGTCAGAGAGTTTTGATTCTTCGATGGTTCATCACCATAGCTGTCACAAGTCACACCGTAGGCCTACTTTCTGCAGCCCGCTCATATTTGGCCGGAAACGTCGTACCCTCTTACTGCCTAACCTTGGTCCATGTGTTTAAATCTTCTTTCAAAAAATAAAAAGCCAACTACGAGGCCTCAATTTTGGAAGTATGGAGAACAACCAATATATTATGTTACAGACCAGCTAAAGGCACTAACAGCCAGACATGTTTCGATAAATGGGAACAACGTCTCCGTAATGGAGTGCGAAACGGAAACTTTGAAGCAGATAAAAATATTTTGTAGTTTGTGAGTCAAGAAATAATTTTATACAGTGTGATTTAATACTTTTAGGACAGATCTCAACTACCGAATTATGCGAGACAATATCAGATCTATGTTATCACTTGTTTTTACCCATTTTTATATCACCGAAATTCTCTCTTTTTAGCATGTGAATGTTAGTTTACCTTTGCTATATTTGAATAAAACTTGTCAAAACACTTTTGTCGCTGACCCTCTACATACGTACAGATACGATTCACCTGAAAATTATGAAGGCCTGCTGACCGAAATGCGTTGTCAAGTTTTGAATATTCGTATTGAAATAACAACAAATGTTTCTGTACAATTATTATAAAACGCAATTATTAACGATTACTCTGTCGTATTCTAATAGTTACTTCTTTAATGCAAACACACATGTTTATGTTTAAATTAATTCTTGATTTATGAATTAATTTTGCACGTAAAATTACGAACTAGTTCAAATGATTGTAATTGTATTGGACTATAAATGTGGTAAATAAAAACTTTATACACCGAAAGAAAAAAAAAATCGAATTTATACAGAGCAAGAGTTTTGTTTAATCAAATTAAAGTGCGCAGTTCGATAGTGTTTGTTTTAATTAAACTAAAAACTTTCCAGTACACTTTTACATGTGTTTGGTGTTGGCGTGGTGTAAAACAAAAACAAAACAGCTCTGTAAAAACAGAGCAGCCAAGAGACTACGTTATCAGTGACAGCACCAGGGCTTTGTATCATATTACACCCGCTGATACGTCACCCAGTCTTCGTCTTTTGTTTTACTACGGTAATTTTATTTTTTATGTTGTTTTTATATCCCGTCAGCAACTGCACGAGACATGAGACAGAGGTATTGTAGATAGAGTCGCGTAGTATGCACGCTGCTCCAGGAATCTGAAACAAAGACAAACGGAAAACTGTTTAACTTACCATGTTTCATTGGTATCATTTCTAATTTGTTTGTACTGATATTACGTGTAGTCTACTAAAGCAGGCGGCTGCGTCCTTAATATATTTGTTTTTTAACATTTGTAATAAATTTTACCAGTTGTTCTTTATGATCAATTTTTTATTATCAGATTTTTTGAATTGGTTTTTGCGTTTCAATAAAGCTACTAAACGCTGTCGGAAACCGTTACGCCTTTCATCGTTGTTGCTCTATAATGGGAGTCTGGGTGGCGTTGAGGTCAGCGCATCATGGTTCGAATCCGTCGCACAGTGCATTGTTCTCTAATAACGTGCAGCAAGACAGAACAAATCCCATTATCAAAAGAGTGATTGAGGACATTAAAGGCCGCTCACGCGTATCAAGTATTTATTTTTCTCACCATTGACTGTTTTTAACGAATTCTGATCTAATGATTATTTTATATCTTTAATTACTTTATATATTGTAACGTGCTACTTTTATGATGTGGTCTGGTAGAGTTTTATTATATACCTCAAGTAGTATGCGTCACTTTTGAATTATACTAACTGACGTTTTAAACGGTATAAATAAAGGATTTTGTTTATCTTGTTTTACCCAATCTAAAAGAAATCGAGAGTGTGTGATTTGGGGTCAAGGAGGTAATTTGTTCAGCCTTATACAGAAGAGAGAGTAAGTATCATTATTGCCCCTCTGTTGTGACGATTTTTTCTGTATGTTGTGCTGAAATTTTCATTAACTACCCACTACAATAAATTATAACACTTTATAATTCAATATTAATTTTCAATAATATTGCTTTATTGATTATTGACTTTTGTCTCCAGCCACCAAAATATAGGTATCACAATTAATCTTTTTAAAAAAAAAAACATCCTCTCGACTTTACCGAGTAAACATAGATCTGTCTAAGGAACAAAACATATATGTTGTTATTTAACCAATATTACGCTATAATAAAATACATCAGTTATTACATAATTCTTAGTAATTCCCCAGGGTTCAGGGTGAATTCTTTGTGTTATGAGAGTGTCAGAAATGGCTAATTGCTACGCTTTACAAATATCAAAAATTAATAAATAACTTTGTTTATTTTTCAAATATTACGTAGTTTCCGGAATTGCCGTAAGAGAGCAGCATGTATTTGTTTACTTTTGAAAGAAACATATGATAAAATGAATATTTTTTGTTCTATTTCACTGTTAAAAAACGAGTTTTCTTCTGTACTTATTACGAAAAATGTTTATATTACCTCGCTCCGTGTTGTCCTTACTGGATTGAAGTTTTATTCTGTGTTGAGGTACGTCTTGCGTTATTATTTCCTTTTCGTTTAGAGTATTTTCTGATTGTCTACTAGAAGTAGGCCGAACTATATTGGATCCTCAGAATGGTTTCATCCACTGGTTTTTAATGTATAACACCATTTAATTTGGATTCCTCAGGTATAATTAGTTAGTATTCACTTTGTTTATTACTCTTGCGTGAATTTCGCCTCCTCCAACGTCCAAAAAAGGTTTTTTTTTTTTTTTTTGTCGCATCGTTTCTTCAACTCTCCGGTTTAGTTCAAACTTTTTTTATATCTTATTAACAATACTTGTTATTTTTCATCACTCTTAGTAACACATAGTATTTTTATTATGTAGGCAGTTTGTGATTATTATAAATTTATATTTTATTTATGGAAAAATAATTCCCTTCCATTCCGGTTTCTTTACTAATTTAATTTACATAATATGTTTTGGTTAATTTTTTTATGACATTGTATATAAATATTTTATCATTTTATTATCATTAAATAAATTTATATATTATTTATTTAGTCTCGAATAGTGTTCATACCCGGTACTGCTTCCTGTTGCCATTTCCTTCATAGGATTATTTTAATTTTATATTATCTTTGGTAGTTAAAATTTTTATGTCTTTTAAAATTAACCCTGGGTTTTCTTACAATCTAACACAATTATTTGAAACAATATAATATTAACTTGGGTATAACAAATTGTGGTTCATACAATATAAATTACAATAAATAAATAAAATTACAAAAATCAATTAGTATTATTACATACTACTTCCATAGTTTTATCCTATCCAAAACATACAGCACAGTTTAGTAATACATTAATTTCACTTTGGTTTTTCACCTCAATGGGTACACTAGAACTCACTTCGCACTATATACCACTCGAATTGTTTATTATGTTGAGTGATATAATTAAATTTTGAGCGAGCTTTAGTTTTACCCATTTCTGACTTTTATTCTCATGATTTACTTTATTGGGACCAGGTTATGTACCGTTACATAAAGCCCCCCCACTAGAACAAATTTATTTTAGTTCAACTCGTTGATAGAAATAAATTGTTGATTTGTTCAAGTCTCCTAATGGTCTTGACTTTGTTTTCATAATAGTGTTTCATTTCTGACTGATTATACACTGACTGGTAATTCACACTGGTGGTAATTGCTGTTTTCTTACTATACTCTCTCTCTCTCTTGGAGGCAAATTCATCAATTATTTCTCTGGGTAGTGGTACTTCCACATTTTATTTGATAAGGACTGGTCACACTAATCATATTAAACTTGTTTTAACACTCATTTCTATTTGCTTCTATAAATTCGCTTTATCAATTAAGCTTCGGTCTGCTATCTTCCTTCTATTTTCTTCATTTATACTTCTGGAATCTAATATCACTCCTTTCAGCTATTTTATAATTATTATCCCTTAAATATTCAATTTCCCTAACATTTTTCCCTATCCTGTGCGGTGGTTCCAGTCGGGTGGCCACTCTGGGTCCATACACCGCTGTCCATCCTTACACCTTCTGAGACCAGGGGAACATCATCCCTGCTCATAAAAATTATTGCCGGAACATTTCTACGGTCAATACATAAAAATAAAAAAATTATAAGTAGTAGTCAATTAGCGACTAGTACCAAACACTTTTGGGATTCTTCATACTGTAGCTGTTTGTATTTATTTATATATTTCTTCTTCTCCTTGATTCCTTCTTCTTTTCCATTAATTAATAGCATATAACATTATTGATAGGCCTTATGTTAAAATTCTGTTGACTTTACTTCTTGTGACATATTTCTCCGTATCCTTTCTTCTTATAAAATCTTCAATTCAGAGAAATTCTAACTATTGTTGTAGTAATTATCATCCTCCTTCAGTTTCATTGGAGTCATTAAATTATTCGTTATTCTTCTTATCTGAGCACATTACCATCAATTGTTTATTTATTTATTCTTCTTTTGTTACCATCAAAATATTATTTTTCCTATTAGTCCATTTTAAATCAGTTCTTTATAAATATTATTTAATCATCTGTTCTCTTTTAGTCTCTTCACTTTAAATTATATGGTTTCGAAATAAGTTGAGTAAGATGTCCTTACATGCTTTTAGAATTTTGGGGTTTTTTTATTTACAATGGGTTGCTTGGTCCTGTATCCATAAAATCCGTCCCTTTTTTCTGGTTTGTTTGGAGTCTGTCTAACCGTGGTCCATTATTTCAGGTACTCCATGTTCTCGGATTGCTGGGGTGTTCGTAATTAATTCTCTCCTTGAGAATCTTCTTACCATCCGGCTCTCCCACTTTGCTGCTATGAAACTTTCACTTAAGTACCAGTCTTCCGTCATAATTCGTTCCTTTTTGACTAACCAGTATTGTACCTCCTCTAACATAACATAGTTGCTCATTTTTAATCTCATTTCATTCCCTTTTACCTCTGAATTATTTGCCCAATATTTGCATGTTGTCTTCCATCTTGATAATCTGACTAATATCTTCTGATGCACTTCAATCATCGACACATTTAACTGGGATGTAAACTTAATTAACTCCCTTTGTTCGTTAATTGGAAGGTTGAATACATTAATTAATCCACCTGTAATCATCTCCCATTCTTCCTTGGTATTTATTATTTTCTTTCTACTTGTTTTTATTATTTCCTTGATCTTCTTTTCCACGGTTTGAATATCCTTTTTGTTGTGGCTATTTTTATTTTCAGATGGCATTACACCTTGGTATTCTGTAATTTCTATTTCCTTCCTACTCTCTTCTGTATCCGGACTTACTTTAATACCTTCTGAAGCGCTGTCTGATGGTTCATCCAAATTCTTGACACTATGGTCCATTTGTTTAGTTGTCTCCTCTTGGTATGTATCTGCTTTTTGGATACGCGTATTAACATTTTCAAACTTCTCCCCAAAAGTTTTCCATATCTCCTTATTGAAATTCTCTATTTTACACTCAAATTGTTTTAAATTCTCTTTATTCTCTTCAAATTTTGCATTCATCTCTTCTCTTTGCCCTTCAACCGCTTCCTTCAGTTCATGGTATCGTTCATTCATAGTTTGTTTTAAGTTTTCCTCCTGTTTCTTAAAATTCTCCTTATTTTCTTCATTGGTTTGTTTCAAGGCTTCCTCCTGTTTTCTAAAATTTTCATCTATTTTGTCAAATTTTTCCTCCTGTTTCTTAAATTGTTCATTAGTTTGTTTATTCTGTTCCTTAAATTGTTCATTAGTTTGTTTATTCTGTTCCTTAAATTGTTCTGCCATAAATTTCATCAGATCTTGCCAATTAGGTTCTTCTCTGGCCACCACTTTGTCTGGTTGGTCCCCTTGGGCATCCTCTTCCACTATTTCCTTTTCCGTATCCATAACTACTTCGGTTTCTTCTGTATCACTTGTCTGTTGGTCCATTTCACTGTCCGTGACTAACTCTATTTCTTGTTCCTGTCCACCTTCTTCAATCTCCTTTTCTTCTGCCCTCTTCTTCGATTTTCCTCGGGTATTAGGCATTTCTTGTTTTCTCATAACTGCCAACGATAATTAGATTTTTTGGTATATTTTTTATTAAATATCAAAATTCTTTTCTAATTACCGCCCTTTTACGTTGAGCGCCATTTCTGTAACGTGCTACTTTTATGATGTGGTCTGGTAGATTTTTATTATATACCTCAAGTAGTATGCGTCACTTTTGAATTATACTAACTGACGTTTTAAACGGTATAAATAAAGGATTTTGTTTATCTTGTTTTACCCAATCTAAAAGAAATCGAGAGTGTGTGATTTGGGGTCAAGGAGGTAATTTGTTCAGCCTTATACAGAAGAGAGAGTAAGTATCATTATTGCCCCTCTGTTGTGACGATTTTTTCTGTATGTTGTGCTGAAATTTTCATTAACTACCCACTACAATAAATTATAACACTTTATAATTCAATATTAATTTTCAATAATATTGCTTTATTGATTATTGACTTTTGTCTCCAGCCACCAAAATATAGGTATCACAATTAATCTTTTTAAAAAAAAAAACATCCTCTCGACTTTACCGAGTAAACATAGATCTGTCTAAGGAACAAAACATATATGTTGTTATTTAACCAATATTACGCTATAATAAAATACATCAGTTATTACATAATTCTTAGTAATTCCCCAGGGTTCAGGGTGAATTCTTTGTGTTATGAGAGTGTCAGAAATGGCTAATTGCTACGCTTTACAAATATCAAAAATTAATAAATAACTTTGTTTATTTTTCAAATATTACGTAGTTTCCGGAATTGCCGTAAGAGAGCAGCATGTATTTGTTTACTTTTGAAAGAAACATATGATAAAATGAATATTTTTTGTTCTATTTCACTGTTAAAAAACGAGTTTCCTTCTGTACTTATTACGAAAAATGTTTATATTACCTCGCTCCGTGTTGTCCTTACTGGATTGAAGTTTTATTCTGTGTTGAGGTACGTCTTGCGTTATTATTTCCTTTTCGTTTAGAGTATTTTCTGATTGTCTACTAGAAGTAGGCCGAACTATATTGGATCCTCAGAATGGTTTCATCCACTGGTTTTTAATGTATAACACTATTTAATTTGGATTCCTCAGGTATAATTAGTTAGTATTCACTTTGTTTATTACTCTTGCGTGAATTTCGCCTCCTCCAACGTCCAAAAAAGGTTATTTTTTTTTTTTTTTGTCGCATCGTTTCTTCAACTCTCCGGTTTAGTTCAAACTTTTTTTATATCTTATTAACAATACTTGTTATTTTTCATCACTCTTAGTAACACATAGTATTTTTATTATGTAGGCAGTTTGTGATTATTATAAATTTATATTTTATTTATGGAAAAATAATTCCCTTCCATTCCGGTTTCTTTACTAATTTAATTTACATAATATGTTTTGGTTAATTTTTTTATGACATTGTATATAAATATTTTATCATTTTATTATCATTAAATAAATTTATATATTATTTATTTAGTCTCGAATAGTGTTCATACCCGGTACTGCTTCCTGTTGCCATTTCCTTCATAGGATTATTTTAATTTTATATTATCTTTGGTAGTTAAAATTTTTATGTCTTTTAAAATTAACCCTGGGTTTTCTTACAATCTAACACAATTATTTGAAACAATATAATATTAACTTGGGTATAACAAATTGTGGTTCATACAATATAAATTACAATAAATAAATAAAATTACAAAAATCAATTAGTATTATTACATACTACTTCCATAGTTTTATCCTATCCAAAACATACAGCACAGTTTAGTAATACATTAATTTCACTTTGGTTTTTCACCTCAATGGGTGCACTAGAACTCACTTCGCACTATATACCACTCGAATTGTTTATTATGTTGAGTGATATAATTAAATTTTGAGCGAGCTTTAGTTTTACCCATTTCTGACTTTTATTCTCATGATTTACTTTATTGGGACCAGGTTATGTACCGTTACATAAAGCCCCCCCCACTAGAACAAATTTATTTTAGTTCAACTCGTTGATAGAAATAAATTGTTGATTTGTTCAAGTCTCCTAATGGTCTTGACTTTGTTTTCATAATAGTGTTTCATTTCTGACTGATTATACACTGACTGGTAATTCACACTGGTGGTAATTGCTGTTTTCTTACTATACTCTCTCTCTCTCTTGGAGGCAAATTCATCAATTATTTCTCTGGGTAGTGGTACTTCCACATTTTATTTGATAAGGACTGGTCACACTAATCATATTAAACTTGTTTTAACACTCATTTCTATTTGCTTCTATAAATTCGCTTTATCAATTAAGCTTCGGTCTGCTATCTTCCTTCTATTTTCTTCATTTATACTTCTGGAATCTAATATCACTCCTTTCAGCTATTTTATAATTATTATCCCTTAAATATTCAATTTCCCTAACATTTTTCCCTATCCTGTGCGGTGGTTCCAGTCGGGTGGCCACTCTGGGTCCATACACCGCTGTCCATCCTTACACCTTCTGAGACCAGGGGAACATCATCCCTGCTCATAAAAATTATTGCCGGAACATTTCTACGGTCAATACATAAAAATAAAAAAATTATAAGTAGTAGTCAATTAGCGACTAGTACCAAACACTTTTGGGATTCTTCATACTGTAGCTGTTTGTATTTATTTATATATTTCTTCTTCTCCTTGATTCCTTCTTCTTTTCCATTAACTAATAGCATATAACATTATTGATAGGCCTTATGTTAAAATTCTGTTGACTTTACTTCTTGTGACATATTTCTCCGTATCCTTTCTTCTTATAAAATCTTCAATTCAGAGAAATTCTAACTATTGTTGTATTAATTATCATCCTCCTTCAGTTTCATTGGAGTCATTAAATTATTCGTTATTCTTCTTATCTGAGCACATTACCATCAATTGTTTATTTATTTATTCTTCTTTTGTTACCATCAAAATATTATTTTTCCTATTAGTCCATTTTAAATCAGTTCTTTATAAATATTATTTAATCATCTGTTCTCTTTTAGTCTCTTCACTTTAAATTATATGGTTTCGAAATAAGTTGAGTAAGATGTCCTTACATGCTTTTAGAATTTGGGGTTTTTTTATTTACAATGGGTTGCTTGGTCCTGTATCCATAAAATCCGTCCCTTTTTTCTGGTTTGTTTGGAGTCTGTCTAACCGTGGTCCATTATTTCAGGTACTCCATGTTCTCGGATTGCTGGGGTGTTCGTAATTAATTCTCTCCTTGAGAATCTTCTTACCATCCGGCTCTCCCACTTTGCTGCTATGAAACTTTCACTTAAGTACCAGTCTTCCGTCATAATTCGTTCCTTTTTGACTAACCAGTATTGTACCTCCTCTAACATAACATAGTTGCTCATTTTTAATCTCATTTCATTCCCTTTTGCCTCTGAATTATTTGCCCAATATTTGCATGTTGTCTTCCATCTTGATAATCTGACTAATATCTTCTGATGCACTTCAATCATCGACACATTTAACTGGGATGTAAACTTAATTAACTCCCTTTGTTCGTTAATTGGAAGGTTGAATACATTAATTAATCCACCTGTAATCATCTCCCATTCTTCCTTGGTATTTATTATTTTCTTTCTACTTGTTTTTATTATTTCCTTGATCTTCTTTTCCACGGTTTGAATATCCTTTTTGTTGTGGCTATTTTTATTTTCAGATGGCATTACACCTTGGTATTCTGTAATTTCTATTTCCTTCCTACTCTCTTCTGTATCCGGACTTACTTTAATACCTTCTGAAGCGCTGTCTGATGGTTCATCCAAATTCTTGACACTATGGTCCATTTGTTTAGTTGTCTCCTCTTGGTATGTATCTGCTTTTTGGATACGCGTATTAACATTTTCAAACTTCTCCCCAAAAGTTTTCCATATCTCCTTATTGAAATTCTCTATTTTACACTCAAATTGTTTTAAATTCTCTTTATTCTCTTCAAATTTTGCATTCATCTCTTCTCTTTGCCCTTCAACCGCTTCCTTCAGTTCATGGTATCGTTCATTCATAGTTTGTTTTAAGTTTTCCTCCTGTTTCTTAAAATTCTCCTTATTTTCTTCATTGGTTTGTTTCAAGGCTTCCTCCTGTTTTCTAAAATTTTCATCTATTTTGTCAAATTTTTCCTCCTGTTTCTTAAATTGTTCATTAGTTTGTTTATTCTGTTCCTTAAATTGTTCATTAGTTTGTTTATTCTGTTCCTTAAATTGTTCTGCCATAAATTTCATCAGATCTTGCCAATTAGGTTCTTCTCTGGCCACCACTTTGTCTGGTTGGTCCCCTTGGGCATCCTCTTCCACTATTTCCTTTTCCGTATCCATAACTACTTCGGTTTCTTCTGTATCACTTGTCTGTTGGTCCATTTCACTGTCCGTGACTAACTCTATTTCTTGTTCCTGTCCACCTTCTTCAATCTCCTTTTCTTCTGCCCTCTTCTTCGATTTTCCTCGGGTATTAGGCATTTCTTGTTTTCTCATAACTGCCAACGATAATTAGATTTTTTGGTATATTTTTTATTAAATATCAAAATTCTTTTCTAATTACCGCCCTTTTACGTTGAGCGCCATTTCTGTAACGTGCTACTTTTATGATGTGGTCTGGTAGATTTTTATTATATACCTCAAGTAGTATGCGTCACTTTTGAATTATACTAACTGACGTTTTAAACGGTATAAATAAAGGATTTTGTTTATCTTGTTTTACCCAATCTAAAAGAAATCGAGAGTGTGTGATTTGGGGTCAAGGAGGTAATTTGTTCAGCCTTATACAGAAGAGAGAGTAAGTATCATTATTGCCCCTCTGTTGTGACGATTTTTTCTGTATGTTGTGCTGAAATTTTCATTAACTACCCACTACAATAAATTATAACACTTTATAATTCAATATTAATTTTCAATAATATTGCTTTATTGATTATTGACTTTTGTCTCCAGCCACCAAAATATAGGTATCACAATTAATCTTTTTAAAAAAAAAAACATCCTCTCGACTTTACCGAGTAAACATAGATCTGTCTAAGGAACAAAACATATATGTTGTTATTTAACCAATATTACGCTATAATAAAATACATCAGTTATTACATAATTCTTAGTAATTCCCCAGGGTTCAGGGTGAATTCTTTGTGTTATGAGAGTGTCAGAAATGGCTAATTGCTACGCTTTACAAATATCAAAAATTAATAAATAACTTTGTTTATTTTTCAAATATTACGTAGTTTCCGGAATTGCCGTAAGAGAGCAGCATGTATTTGTTTACTTTTGAAAGAAACATATGATAAAATGAATATTTTTTGTTCTATTTCACTGTTAAAAAACGAGTTTTCTTCTGTACTTATTACGAAAAATGTTTATATTACCTCGCTCCGTGTTGTCCTTACTGGATTGAAGTTTTATTCTGTGTTGAGGTACGTCTTGCGTTATTATTTCCTTTTCGTTTAGATTATTTTCTGATTGTCTACTAGAAGTAGGCCGAACTATATTGGATCCTCAGAATGGTTTCATCCACTGGTTTTTAATGTATAACACCATTTAATTTGGATTCCTCAGGTATAATTAGTTAGTATTCACTTTGTTTATTACTCTTGCGTGAATTTCGCCTCCTCCAACGTCCAAAAAAGGTTATTTTTTTTTTTTTTGTCGCATCGTTTCTTCAACTCTCCGGTTTAGTTCAAACTTTTTTATATCTTATTAACAATACTTGTTATTTTTCATCACTCTTAGTAACACATAGTATTTTTATTATGTAGGCAGTTTGTGATTATTATAAATTTATATTTTATTTATGGAAAAATAATTCCCTTCCATTCCGGTTTCTTTACTAATTTAATTTACATAATATGTTTTGGTTAATTTTTTTATGACATTGTATATAAATATTTTATCATTTTATTATCATTAAATAAATTTATATATTATTTATTTAGTCTCGAATAGTGTTCATACCCGGTACTGCTTCCTGTTGCCATTTCCTTCATAGGATTATTTTAATTTTATATTATCTTTGGTAGTTAAAATTTTTATGTCTTTTAAAATTAACCCTGGGTTTTCTTACAATCTAACACAATTATTTGAAACAATATAATATTAACTTGGGTATAACAAATTGTGGTTCATACAATATAAATTACAATAAATAAATAAAATTACAAAAATCAATTAGTATTATTACATACTACTTCCATAGTTTTATCCTATCCAAAACATACAGCACAGTTTAGTAATACATTAATTTCACTTTGGTTTTTCACCTCAATGGGTACACTAGAACTCACTTCGCACTATATACCACTCGAATTGTTTATTATGTTGAGTGATATAATTAAATTTTGAGCGAGCTTTAGTTTTACCCATTTCTGACTTTTATTCTCATGATTTACTTTATTGGGACCAGGTTATGTACCGTTACATAAAGCCCCCCCCACTAGAACAAATTTATTTTAGTTCAACTCGTTGATAGAAATAAATTGTTGATTTGTTCAAGTCTCCTAATGGTCTTGACTTTGTTTTCATAATAGTGTTTCATTTCTGACTGATTATACACTGACTGGTAATTCACACTGGTGGTAATTGCTGTTTTCTTACTATACTCTCTCTCTCTCTTGGAGGCAAATTCATCAATTATTTCTCTGGGTAGTGGTACTTCCACATTTTATTTGATAAGGACTGGTCACACTAATCATATTAAACTTGTTTTAACACTCATTTCTATTTGCTTCTATAAATTCGCTTTATCAATTAAGCTTCGGTCTGCTATCTTCCTTCTATTTTCTTCATTTATACTTCTGGAATCTAATATCACTCCTTTCAGCTATTTTATTATTATTATCCCTTAAATATTCAATTTCCCTAACATTTTTCCCTATCCTGTGCGGTGGTTCCAGTCGGGTGGCCACTCTGGGTCCATACACCGCTGTCCATCCTTACACCTTCTGAGACCAGGGGAACATCATCCCTGCTCATAAAAATTATTGCCGGAACATTTCTACGGTCAATACATAAAAATAAAAAAATTATAAGTAGTAGTCAATTAGCGACTAGTACCAAACACTTTTGGGATTCTTCATACTGTAGCTGTTTGTATTTATTTATATATTTCTTCTTCTCCTTGATTCCTTCTTCTTTTCCATTAATTAATAGCATATAACATTATTGATAGGCCTTATGTTAAAATTCTGTTGACTTTACTTCTTGTGACATATTTCTCCGTATCCTTTCTTCTTATAAAATCTTCAATTCAGAGAAATTCTAACTATTGTTGTAGTAATTATCATCCTCCTTCAGTTTCATTGGAGTCATTAAATTATTCGTTATTCTTCTTATCTGAGCACATTACCATCAATTGTTTATTTATTTATTCTTCTTTTGTTACCATCAAAATATTATTTTTCCTATTAGTCCATTTTAAATCAGTTCTTTATAAATATTATTTAATCATCTGTTCTCTTTTAGTCTCTTCACTTTAAATTATATGGTTTCGAAATAAGTTGAGTAAGATGTCCTTACATGCTTTTAGAATTTTGGGGTTTTTTTATTTACAATGGGTTGCTTGGTCCTGTATCCATAAAATCCGTCCCTTTTTTCTGGTTTGTTTGGAGTCTGTCTAACCGTGGTCCATTATTTCAGGTACTCCATGTTCTCGGATTGCTGGGGTGTTCGTAATTAATTCTCTCCTTGAGAATCTTCTTACCATCCGGCTCTCCCACTTTGCTGCTATGAAACTTTCACTTAAGTACCAGTCTTCCGTCATAATTCGTTCCTTTTTGACTAACCAGTATTGTACCTCCTCTAACATAACATAGTTGCTCATTTTTAATCTCATTTCATTCCCTTTTGCCTCTGAATTATTTGCCCAATATTTGCATGTTGTCTTCCATCTTGATAATCTGACTAATATCTTCTGATGCACTTCAATCATCGACACATTTAACTGGGATGTAAACTTAATTAACTCCCTTTGTTCGTTAATTGGAAGGTTGAATACATTAATTAATCCACCTGTAATCATCTCCCATTCTTCCTTGGTATTTATCATTTTCTTTCTACTTGTTTTTATTATTTCCTTGATCTTCTTTTCCACGGTTTGAATATCCTTTTTGTTGTGGCTATTTTTATTTTCAGATGGCATTACACCTTGGTATTCTGTAATTTCTATTTCCTTCCTACTCTCTTCTGTATCCGGACTTACTTTAATACCTTCTGAAGCGCTGTCTGATGGTTCATCCAAATTCTTGACACTATGGTCCATTTGTTTAGTTGTCTCCTCTTGGTATGTATCTGCTTTTTGGATACGCGTATTAACATTTTCAAACTTCTCCCCAAAAGTTTTCCATATCTCCTTATTGAAATTCTCTATTTTACACTCAAATTGTTTTAAATTCTCTTTATTCTCTTCAAATTTTGCATTCATCTCTTCTCTTTGCCCTTCAACCGCTTCCTTCAGTTCATGGTATCGTTCATTCATAGTTTGTTTTAAGTTTTCCTCCTGTTTCTTAAAATTCTCCTTATTTTCTTCATTGGTTTGTTTCAAGGCTTCCTCCTGTTTTCTAAAATTTTCATCTATTTTGTCAAATTTTTCCTCCTGTTTCTTAAATTGTTCATTAGTTTGTTTATTCTGTTCCTTAAATTGTTCATTAGTTTGTTTATTCTGTTCCTTAAATTGTTCTGCCATAAATTTCATCAGATCTTGCCAATTAGGTTCTTCTCTGGCCACCACTTTGTCTGGTTGGTCCCCTTGGGCATCCTCTTCCACTATTTCCTTTTCCGTATCCATAACTACTTCGGTTTCTTCTGTATCACTTGTCTGTTGGTCCATTTCACTGTCCGTGACTAACTCTATTTCTTGTTCCTGTCCACCTTCTTCAATCTCCTTTTCTTCTGCCCTCTTCTTCGATTTTCCTCGGGTATTAGGCATTTCTTGTTTTCTCATAACTGCCAACGATAATTAGATTTTTTGGTATATTTTTTATTAAATATCAAAATTCTTTTCTAATTACCGCCCTTTTACGTTGAGCGCCATTTCTGTAACGTGCTACTTTTATGATGTGGTCTGGTAGATTTTTATTATATACCTCAAGTAGTATGCGTCACTTTTGAATTATACTAACTGACGTTTTAAACGGTATAAATAAAGGATTTTGTTTATCTTGTTTTACCCAATCTAAAAGAAATCGAGAGTGTGTGATTTGGGGTCAAGGAGGTAATTTGTTCAGCCTTATACAGAAGAGAGAGTAAGTATCATTATTGCCCCTCTGTTGTGACGATTTTTTCTGTATGTTGTGCTGAAATTTTCATTAACTACCCACTACAATAAATTATAACACTTTATAATTCAATATTAATTTTCAATAATATTGCTTTATTGATTATTGACTTTTGTCTCCAGCCACCAAAATATAGGTATCACAATTAATCTTTTTAAAAAAAAAAACATCCTCTCGACTTTACCGAGTAAACATAGATCTGTCTAAGGAACAAAACATATATGTTGTTATTTAACCAATATTACGCTATAATAAAATACATCAGTTATTACATAATTCTTAGTAATTCCCATGGTTCAGGGTGAATTCTTTGTGTTATGAGAGTGTCAGAAATGGCTAATTGCTACGCTTTACAAATATCAAAAATTAATAAATAACTTTGTTTATTTTTCAAATATTACGTAGTTTCCGGAATTGCCGTAAGAGAGCAGCATGTATTTGTTTACTTTTGAAAGAAACATATGATAAAATGAATATTTTTTGTTCTATTTCACTGTTAAAAAACGAGTTTTCTTCTGTACTTATTACGAAAAATGTTTATATTACCTCGCTCCGTGTTGTCCTTACTGGATTGAAGTTTTATTCTGTGTTGAGGTACGTCTTGCGTTATTATTTCCTTTTCGTTTAGAGTATTTTCTGATTGTCTACTAGAAGTAGGCCGAACTATATTGGATCCTCAGAATGGTTTCATCCACTGGTTTTTAATGTATAACACCATTTAATTTGGATTCCTCAGGTATAATTAGTTAGTATTCACTTTGTTTATTACTCTTGCGTGAATTTCGCCTCCTCCAACGTCCAAAAAAGGTTTTTTTTTTTTTTTTTGTCGCATCGTTTCTTCAACTCTCCGGTTTAGTTCAAACTTTTTTTATATCTTATTAACAATACTTGTTATTTTTCATCACTCTTAGTAACACATAGTATTTTTATTATGTAGGCAGTTTGTGATTATTATAAATTTATATTTTATTTATGGAAAAATAATTCCCTTCCATTCCGGTTTCTTTACTAATTTAATTTACATAATATGTTTTGGTTAATTTTTTTATGACATTGTATATAAATATTTTATCATTTTATTATCATTAAATAAATTTATATATTATTTATTTAGTCTCGAATAGTGTTCATACCCGGTACTGCTTCCTGTTGCCATTTCCTTCATAGGATTATTTTAATTTTATATTATCTTTGGTAGTTAAAATTTTTATGTCTTTTAAAATTAACCCTGGGTTTTCTTACAATCTAACACAATTATTTGAAACAATATAATATTAACTTGGGTATAACAAATTGTGGTTCATACAATATAAATTACAATAAATAAATAAAATTACAAAAATCAATTAGTATTATTACATACTACTTCCATAGTTTTATCCTATCCAAAACATACAGCACAGTTTAGTAATACATTAATTTCACTTTGGTTTTTCACCTCAATGGGTACACTAGAACTCACTTCGCACTATATACCACTCGAATTGTTTATTATGTTGAGTGATATAATTAAATTTTGAGCGAGCTTTCGTTTTACCCATTTCTGACTTTTATTCTCATGATTTACTTTATTGGGACCAGGTTATGTACCGTTACATAAAGCCCCCCCACTAGAACAAATTTATTTTAGTTCAACTCGTTGATAGAAATAAATTGTTGATTTGTTCAAGTCTCCTAATGGTCTTGACTTTGTTTTCATAATAGTGTTTCATTTCTGACTGATTATACACTGACTGGTAATTCACACTGGTGGTAATTGCTGTTTTCTTACTATACTCTCTCTCTCTCTTGGAGGCAAATTCATCAATTATTTCTCTGGGTAGTGGTACTTCCACATTTTATTTGATAAGGACTGGTCACACTAATCATATTAAACTTGTTTTAACACTCATTACTATTTGCTCATATAAATTCGCTTTATCAATTAAGCTTCGGTCTGCTATCTTCCTTCTATTTTCTTCATTTATACTTCTGGAATCTAATATCACTCCTTTCAGCTATTTTATAATTATTATCCCTTAAATATTCAATTTCCCTAACATTTTTCCCTATCCTGTGCGGTGGTTCCAGTCGGGTGGCCACTCTGGGTCCATACACCGCTGTCCATCCTTACACCTTCTGAGACCAGGGGAACATCATCCCTGCTCATAAAAATTATTGCCGGAACATTTCTACGGTCAATACATAAAAATAAAAAAATTATAAGTAGTAGTCAATTAGCGACTAGCACCAAACACTTTTGGGATTCTTCATACTGTAGCTGTTTGTATTTATTTATATATTTCTTCTTCTCCTTGATTCCTTCTTCTTTTCCATTAATTAATAGCATATAACATTATTGATAGGCCTTATGTTAAAATTCTGTTGACTTTACTTCTTGTGACATATTTCTCCGTATCCTTTCTTCTTATAAAATCTTCAATTCAGAGAAATTCTAACTATTGTTGTAGTAATTATCATCCTCCTTCAGTTTCATTAGAGTCATTAAATTATTCATTATTCTTCTTATCTGAGCACATTACCATCAATTGTTTATTTATTTATTCTTCTTTTGTTACCATCAAAATATTATTTTTCCTATTAGTCCATTTTAAATCAGTTCTTTATAAATATTATTTAATCATCTGTTCTCTTTTAGTCTCTTCACTTTAAATTATATGGTTTCGAAATAAGTTGAGTACGATGTCCTTACATGCTTTTAGAATTTTGGGGTTTTTTTTATTTACAATGGGTTGCTTGGTCCTGTATCCATAAAATCCGTCCCTTTTTTCTGGTTTGTTTGGAGTCTGTCTAACCGTGGTCCATTATTTCAGGTACTCCATGTTCTCGGATTGCTGGGGTGTTCGTAATTAATTCTCTCCTTGATAATCTTCTTACCATCCGGCTCTCCCACTTTGCTGCTATGAAACTTTCACTTAAGTACCAGTCTTCCGTCATAATTCGTTCCTTTTTGACTAACCAGTATTGTACCTCCTCTAACATAACATAGTTGCTCATTTTTAATCTCATTTCATTCCCTTTTACCTCTGAATTATTTGCCCAATATTTGCATGTTGTCTTCCATCTTGATAATCTGACTAATATCTTCTGATGCACTTCAATCATCGACACATTTAACTGGGATGTAAACTTAATTAACTCCTTTGTTCGTTAATTGGAAGGTTGAATACATTAATTAATCCACCTGTAATCATCTCCCATTCTTCCTTGGTATTTATTATTTTCTTTCTACTTGTTTTTATTATTTCCTTGATCTTCTTTTCCACGGTTTGAATATCCTTTTTGTTGTGGCTATTTTTATTTTCAGATGGCATTACACCTTGGTATTCTGTAATTTCTATTTCCTTCCTACTCTCTTCTGTATCCGGACTTACTTTAATACCTTCTGAAGCGCTGTCTGATGGTTCATCCAAATTCTTGACACTATGGTCCATTTGTTTAGTTGTCTCCTCTTGGTATGTATCTGCTTTTTGGATACGCGTATTAACATTTTCAAACTTCTCCCCAAAAGCTTTCCATATCTCCTTATTGAAATTCTCTATTTTACACTCAAATTGTTTTAAATTCTCTTTATTCTCTTCAAATTTTGCATTCATCTCTTCTCTTTGCCCTTCAACCGCTTCCTTCAGTTCATGGTATCGTTCATTCATAGTTTGTTTTAAGTTTTCCTTATGTTTATTAAAATTCTCCTTATTTTCTTCATTGGTTTGTTTCAAGGCTTCCTCCTGTTTTCTAAAATTTTCATCTATTTTGTCAAATTTTTCCTCCTGTTTCTTAAATTGTTCATTAGTTTGTTTATTCTGTTCCTTAAATTGTTCATTAGTTTGTTTATTCTGTTCCTTAAATTGTTCTGCCATAAATTTCATCAGATCTTGCCAATTAGGTTCTTCTCTGGCCACCACTTTGTCTGGTTGGTCCCCTTGGGCATCCTCTTCCACTATTTCCTTTTCCGTATCCATAACTACTTCGGTTTCTTCTGTATCACTTGTCTGTTGGTCCATTTCACTGTCCGTGACTAACTCTATTTCTTGTTCCTGTCCACCTTCTTCAATCTCCTTTTCTTCTGCCCTCTTCTTCGATTTTCCTCGGGTATTAGGCATTTCTTGTTTTCTCATAACTGCCAACGATAATTAGATTTTTTGGTATATTTTTTATTAAATATCAAAATTCTTTTCTAATTACCGCCCTTTTACGTTGAGCGCCATTTCTGTAACGTGCTACTTTTATGATGTGGTCTGGTAGATTTTTATTATATACCTCAAGTAGTATGCGTCACTTTTGAATTATACTAACTGACGTTTTAAACGGTATAAATAAAGGATTTTGTTTATCTTGTTTTACCCAATCTAAAAGAAATCGAGAGTGTGTGATTTGGGGTCAAGGAGGTAATTTGTTCAGCCTTATACAGAAGAGAGAGTAAGTATCATTATTGCCCCTCTGTTGTGACGATTTTTTCTGTATGTTGTGCTGAAATTTTCATTAACTACCCACTACAATAAATTATAACACTTTATAATTCAATATTAATTTTCAATAATATTGCTTTATTGATTATTGACTTTTGTCTCCAGCCACCAAAATATAGGTATCACAATTAATCTTTTTAAAAAAAAAAACATCCTCTCGACTTTACCGAGTAAACATAGATCTGTCTAAGGAACAAAACATATATGTTGTTATTTAACCAATATTACGCTATAATAAAATACATCAGTTATTACATAATTCTTAGTAATTCCCCAGGGTTCAGGGTGAATTCTTTGTGTTATGAGAGTGTCAGAAATGGCTAATTGCTACGCTTTACAAATGTCAAAAATTAATAAATAACTTTGTTTATTTTTCAAATATTACGTAGTTTCCGGAATTGCCGTAAGAGAGCAGCATGTATTTGTTTACTTTTGAAAGAAACATATGATAAAATGAATATTTTTTGTTCTATTTCACTGTTAAAAAACGAGTTTTCTTCTGTACTTATTACGAAAAATGTTTATATTACCTCGCTCCGTGTTGTCCTTACTGGATTGAAGTTTTATTCTGTGTTGAGGTACGTCTTGCGTTATTATTTCCTTTTCGTTTAGATTATTTTCTGATTGTCTACTAGAAGTAGGCCGAACTATATTGGATCCTCAGAATGGTTTCATCCACTGGTTTTTAATGTATAACACCATTTAATTTGGATTCCTCAGGTATAATTAGTTAGTATTCACTTTGTTTATTACTCTTGCGTGAATTTCGCCTCCTCCAACGTCCAAAAAAGGTTTTTTTTTTTGTCGCATCGTTTCTTCAACTCTCCGGTTTAGTTCAAACTTTTTTATATCTTATTAACAATACTTGTTATTTTTCATCACTCTTAGTAACACATAGTATTTTTATTATGTAGGCAGTTTGTGATTATTATAAATTTATATTTTATTTATGGAAAAATAATTCCCTTCCATTCCGGTTTCTTTACTAATTTAATTTACATAATATGTTTTGGTTAATTTTTTTATGACATTGTATATAAATATTTTATCATTTTATTATCATTAAATAAATTTATATATTATTTATTTAGTCTCGAATAGTGTTCATACCCGGTACTGCTTCCTGTTGCCATTTCCTTCATAGGATTATTTTAATTTTATATTATCTTTGGTAGTTAAAATTTTTATGTCTTTTAAAATTAACCCTGGGTTTTCTTACAATCTAACACAATTATTTGAAACAATATAATATTAACTTGGGTATAACAAATTGTGGTTCATACAATATAAATTACAATAAATAAATAAAATTACAAAAATCAATTAGTATTATTACATACTACTTCCATAGTTTTATCCTATCCAAAACATACAGCACAGTTTAGTAATACATTAATTTCACTTTGGTTTTTCACCTCAATGGGTACACTAGAACTCACTTCGCACTATATACCACTCGAATTGTTTATTATGTTGAGTGATATAATTAAATTTTGAGCGAGCTTTAGTTTTACCCATTTCTGACTTTTATTCTCATGATTTACTTTATTGGGACCAGGTTATGTACCGTTACATAAAGCCCCCCCCCACTAGAACAAATTTATTTTAGTTCAACTCGTTGATAGAAATAAATTGTTGATTTGTTCAAGTCTCCTAATGGTCTTGACTTTGTTTTCATAATAGTGTTTCATTTCTGACTGATTATACACTGACTGGTAATTCACACTGGTGGTAATTGCTGTTTTCTTACTATACTCTCTCTCTCTCTTGGAGGCAAATTCATCAATTATTTCTCTGGGTAGTGGTACTTCCACATTTTATTTGATAAGGACTGGTCACACTAATCATATTAAACTTGTTTTAACACTCATTTCTATTTGCTTCTATAAATTCGCTTTATCAATTAAGCTTCGGTCTGCTATCTTCCTTCTATTTTCTTCATTTATACTTCTGGAATCTAATATCACTCCTTTCAGCTATTTTATAATTATTATCCCTTAAATATTCAATTTCCCTAACATTTTTCCCTATCCTGTGCGGTGGTTCCAGTCGG
Source organism: Magicicada septendecula (assembly GCA_034769895.1). NCBI lineage: Eukaryota > Metazoa > Arthropoda > Insecta > Hemiptera > Cicadidae > Magicicada > Magicicada septendecula. Next base: position 497,393,662 of record CM068367.1, read on the forward strand.
GTGGCCACTCTGGGTCCATACACCGCTGTCCATCCTTACACCTTCTGAGACCAGGGGAACATCATCCCTGCTCATAAAAATTATTGCCGGAACATTTCTACGGTCAATACATAAAAATAAAAAAATTATAAGTAGTAGTCAATTAGCGACTAGTACCAAACACTTTTGGGATTCTTCATACTGTAGCTGTTTGTATTTATTTATATATTTCTTCTTCTCCTTGATTCCTTCTTCTTTTCCATTAATTAATAGCATATAACATTATTGATAGGCCTTATGTTAAAATTCTGTTGACGTTACTTCTTGTGACATATTTCTCCGTATCCTTTCTTCTTATAAAATCTTCAATTCAGAGAAATTCTAACAATTGTTGTAGTAATTATCATCCTCCTTCAGTTTCATTGGAGTCATTAAATTATTCGTTATTCTTCTTATCTGAGCACATTACCATCAATTGTTTATTTATTTATTCTTCTTTTGTTACCATCAAAATATTATTTTTCCTATTAGTCCATTTTAAATCAGTTCTTTATAAATATTATTTAATCATCTGTTCTCTTTTAGTCTCTTCACTTTAAATTATATGGTTTCGAAATAAGTTGAGTAAGATGTCCTTACATGCTTTTAGAATTTTGGGGTTTTTTTATTTACAATGGGTTGCTTGGTCCTGTATCCATAAAATCCGTCCCTTTTTTCTGGTTTGTTTGGAGTCTGTCTAACCGTGGTCCATTATTTCAGGTACTCCATGTTCTCGGATTGCTGGGGTGTTCGTAATTAATTCTCTCCTTGATAATCTTCTTACCATCCGGCTCTCCCACTTTGCTGCTATGAAACTTTCACTTAAGTACCAGTCTTCCGTCATAATTCGTTCCTTTTTGACTAACCAGTATTGTACCTCCTCTAACATAACATAGTTGCTCATTTTTAATCTCATTTCATTCCCTTTTGCCTCTGAATTATTTGCCCAATATTTGCATGTTGTCTTCCATCTTGATAATCTGACTAATATCTTCTGATGCACTTCAATCATCGACACATTTAACTGGGATGTAAACTTAATTAACTCCCTTTGTTTGTTAATTGGAAGGTTGAATACATTAATTAATCCACCTGTAATCATCTCCCATTCTTCCTTGGTATTTATTATTTTCTTTCTACTTGTTTTTATTATTTCCTTGATCTTCTTTTCCACGGTTTGAATATCCTTTTTGTTGTGGCTATTTTTATTTTCAGATGGCATTACACCTTGGTATTCTGTAATTTCTATTTCCTTCCTACTCTCTTCTGTATCCGGACTTACTTTAATACCTTCTGAAGCGCTGTCTGATGGTTCATCCAAATTCTTGACACTATGGTCCATTTGTTTAGTTGTCTCCTCTTGGTATGTATCTGCTTTTTGGATACGCGTATTAACATTTTCAAACTTCTCCCCAAAAGTTTTCCATATCTCCTTATTGAAATTCTCTATTTTACACTCAAATTGTTTTAAATTCTCTTTATTCTCTTCAAATTTTGCATTCATCTCTTCTCTTTGCCCTTCAACCGCTTCCTTCAGTTCATGGTATCGTTCATTCATAGTTTGTTTTAAGTTTTCCTCCTGTTTCTTAAAATTCTCCTTATTTTCTTCATTGGTTTGTTTCAAGGCTTCCTCCTGTTTTCTAAAATTTTCATCTATTTTGTCAAATTTTTCCTCCTGTTTCTTAAATTGTTCATTAGTTTGTTTATTCTGTTCCTTAAATTGTTCATTAGTTTGTTTATTCTGTTCCTTAAATTGTTCTGCCATAAATTTCATCAGATCTTGCCAATTAGGTTCTTCTCTGGCCACCACTTTGTCTGGTTGGTCGCCTTGGGCATCCTCTTCCACTATTTCCTTTTCCGTATCCATAACTACTTCGGTTTCTTCTGTATCACTTGTCTGTTGGTCCATTTCACTGTCCGTGACTAACTCTATTTCTTGTTCCTGTCCACCTTCTTCAATCTCCTTTTCTTCTGCCCTCTTCTTCGATTTTCCTCGGGTATTAGGCATTTCTTGTTTTCTCATAACTGCCAACGATAATTAGATTTTTTGGTATATTTTTTATTAAATATCAAAATTCTTTTCTAATTACCGCCCTTTTACGTTGAGCGCCATTTCTGTAACGTGCTACTTTTATGATGTGGTCTGGTAGATTTTTATTATATACCTCAAGTAGTATGCGTCACTTTTGAATTATACTAACTGACGTTTTAAACGGTATAAATAAAGGATTTTGTTTATCTTGTTTTACCCAATCTAAAAGAAATCGAGAGTGTGTGATTTGGGGTCAAGGAGGTAATTTGTTCAGCCTTATACAGAAGAGAGAGTAAGTATCATTATTGCCCCTCTGTTGTGACGATTTTTTCTGTATGTTGTGCTGAAATTTTCATTAACTACCCACTACAATAAATTATAACACTTTATAATTCAATATTAATTTTCAATAATATTGCTTTATTGATTATTGACTTTTGTCTCCAGCCACCAAAATATAGGTATCACAATTAATCTTTTTAAAAAAAAAAACATCCTCTCGACTTTACCGAGTAAACATAGATCTGTCTAAGGAACAAAACATATATGTTGTTATTTAACCAATATTACGCTATAATAAAATACATCAGTTATTACATAATTCTTAGTAATTCCCCAGGGTTCAGGGTGAATTCTTTGTGTTATGAGAGTGTCAGAAATGGCTAATTGCTACGCTTTACAAATATCAAAAATTAATAAATAACTTTGTTTATTTTTCAAATATTACGTAGTTTCCGGAATTGCCGTAAGAGAGCAGCATGTATTTGTTTACTTTTGAAAGAAACATATGATAAAATGAATATTTTTTGTTCTATTTCACTGTTAAAAAACGAGTTTTCTTCTGTACTTATTACGAAAAATGTTTATATTACCTCGCTCCGTGTTGTCCTTACTGGATTGAAGTTTTATTCTGTGTTGAGGTACGTCTTGCGTTATTATTTCCTTTTCGTTTAGAGTATTTTCTGATTGTCTACTAGAAGTAGGCCGAACTATATTGGATCCTCAGAATGGTTTCATCCACTGGTTTTTAATGTATAACACCATTTAATTTGGATTCCTCAGGTATAATTAGTTAGTATTCACTTTGTTTATTACTCTTGCGTGAATTTCGCCTCCTCCAACGTCCAAAAAAGGTTATTTATTTTTTTTTTTTGTCGCATCGTTTCTTCAACTCTCCGGTTTAGTTCAAACTTTTTTTATATCTTATTAACAATACTTGTTATTTTTCATCACTCTTAGTAACACATAGTATTTTTATTATGTAGGCAGTTTGTGATTATTATAAATTTATATTTTATTTATGGAAAAATAATTCCCTTCCATTCCGGTTTCTTTACTAATTTAATTTACATAATATGTTTTGGTTAATTTTTTTATGACATTGTATATAAATATTTTATCATTTTATTATCATTAAATAAATTTATATATTATTTATTTAGTCTCGAATAGTGTTCATACCCGGTACTGCTTCCTGTTGCCATTTCCTTCATAGGATTATTTTAATTTTATATTATCTTTGGTAGTTAAAATTTTTATGTCTTTTAAAATTAACCCTGGGTTTTCTTACAATCTAACACAATTATTTGAAACAATATAATATTAACTTGGGTATAACAAATTGTGGTTCATACAATATAAATTACAATAAATAAATAAAATTACAAAAATCAATTAGTATTATTACATACTACTTCCATAGTTTTATCCTATCCAAAACATACAGCACAGTTTAGTAATACATTAATTTCACTTTGGTTTTTCACCTCAATGGGTACACTAGAACTCACTTCGCACTATATACCACTCGAATTGTTTATTATGTTGAGTGATATAATTAAATTTTGAGCGAGCTTTCGTTTTACCCATTTCTGACTTTTATTCTCATGATTTACTTTATTGGGACCAGGTTATGTACCGTTACATAAAGCCCCCCCCCACTAGAACAAATTTATTTTAGTTCAACTCGTTGATAGAAATAAATTGTTGATTTGTTCAAGTCTCCTAATGGTCTTGACTTTGTTTTCATAATAGTGTTTCATTTCTGACTGATTATACACTGACTGGTAATTCACACTGGTGGTAATTGCTGTTTTCTTACTATACTCTCTCTCTCTCTTGGAGGCAAATTCATCAATTATTTCTCTGGGTAGTGGTACTTCCACATTTTATTTGATAAGGACTGGTCACACTAATCATATTAAACTTGTTTTAACACTCATTTCTATTTGCTTCTATAAATTCGCTTTATCAATTAAGCTTCGGTCTGCTATCTTCCTTCTATTTTCTTCATTTATACTTCTGGAATCTAATATCACTCCTTTCAGCTATTTTATAATTATTATCCCTTAAATATTCAATTTCCCTAACATTTTTCCCTATCCTGTGCGGTGGTTCCAGTCGGGTGGCCACTCTGGGTCCATACACCGCTGTCCATCCTTACACCTTCTGAGACCAGGGGAACATCATCCCTGCTCATAAAAATTATTGCCGGAACATTTCTACGGTCAATACATAAAAATAAAAAAATTATAAGTAGTAGTCAATTAGCGACTAGTACCAAACACTTTTGGGATTCTTCATACTGTAGCTGTTTGTATTTATTTATATATTTCTTCTTCTCCTTGATTCCTTCTTCTTTTCCATTAATTAATAGCATATAACATTATTGATAGGCCTTATGTTAAAATTCTGTTGACTTTACTTCTTGTGACATATTTCTCCGTATCCTTTCTTCTTATAAAATCTTCAATTCAGAGAAATTCTAACTATTGTTGTAGTAATTATCATCCTCCTTCAGTTTCATTAGAGTCATTAAACTATTCATTATTCTTCTTATCTGAGCACATTACCATCAATTGTTTATTTATTTATTCTTCTTTTGTTACCATCAAAATATTATTTTTCCTATTAGTCCATTTTAAATCAGTTCTTTATAAATATTATTTAATCATCTGTTCTCTTTTAGTCTCTTCACTTTAAATTATATGGTTTCGAAATAAGTTGAGTACGATGTCCTTACATGCTTTTAGAATTTTGGGGTTTTTTTTATTTACAATGGGTTGCTTGGTCCTGTATCCATAAAATCCGTCCCTTTTTTCTGGTTTGTTTGGAGTCTGTCTAACCGTGGTCCATTATTTCAGGTACTCCATGTTCTCGGATTGCTGGGGTGTTCGTAATTAATTCTCTCCTTGATAATCTTCTTACCATCCGGCTCTCCCACTTTGCTGCTATGAAACTTTCACTTAAGTACCAGTCTTCCGTCATAATTCGTTCCTTTTTGACTAACCAGTATTGTACCTCCTCTAACATAACATAGTTGCTCATTTTTAATCTCATTTCATTCCCTTTTACCTCTGAATTATTTGCCCAATATTTGCATGTTGTCTTCCATCTTGATAATCTGACTAATATCTTCTGATGCACTTCAATCATCGACACATTTAACTGGGATGTAAACTTAATTAACTCCCTTTGTTCGTTAATTGGAAGGTTGAATACATTAATTAATCCACCTGTAATCATCTCCCATTCTTCCTTGGTATTTATTATTTTCTTTCTACTTGTTTTTATTATTTCCTTGATCTTCTTTTCCACGGTTTGAATATCCTTTTTGTTGTGGCTATTTTTATTTTCAGATGGCATTACACCTTGGTATTCTGTAATTTCTATTTCCTTCCTACTCTCTTCTGTATCCGGACTTACTTTAATACCTTCTGAAGCGCTGTCTGATGGTTCATCCAAATTCTTGACACTATGGTCCATTTGTTTAGTTGTCTCCTCTTGGTATGTATCTGCTTTTTGGATACGCGTATTAACATTTTCAAACTTCTCCCCAAAAGTTTTCCATATCTCCTTATTGAAATTCTCTATTTTACACTCAAATTGTTTTAAATTCTCTTTATTCTCTTCAAATTTTGCATTCATCTCTTCTCTTTGCCCTTCAACCGCTTCCTTCAGTTCATGGTATCGTTCATTCATAGTTTGTTTTAAGTTTTCCTCCTGTTTCTTAAAATTCTCCTTATTTTCTTCATTGGTTTGTTTCAAGGCTTCCTCCTGTTTTCTAAAATTTTCATCTATTTTGTCAAATTTTTCCTCCTGTTTCTTAAATTGTTCATTAGTTTGTTTATTCTGTTCCTTAAATTGTTCATTAGTTTGTTTATTCTGTTCCTTAAATTGTTCTGCCATAAATTTCATCAGATCTTGCCAATTAGGTTCTTCTCTGGCCACCACTTTGTCTGGTTGGTCGCCTTGGGCATCCTCTTCCACTATTTCCTTTTCCGTATCCATAACTACTTCGGTTTCTTCTGTATCACTTGTCTGTTGGTCCATTTCACTGTCCGTGACTAACTCTATTTCTTGTTCCTGTCCACCTTCTTCAATCTCCTTTTCTTCTGCCCTCTTCTTCGATTTTCCTCGGGTATTAGGCATTTCTTGTTTTCTCATAACTGCCAACGATAATTAGATTTTTTGGTATATTTTTTATTAAATATCAAAATTCTTTTCTAATTACCGCCCTTTTACGTTGAGCGCCATTTCTGTAACGTGCTACTTTTATGATGTGGTCTGGTAGATTTTTATTATATACCTCAAGTAGTATGCGTCACTTTTGAATTATACTAACTGACGTTTTAAACGGTATAAATAAAGGATTTTGTTTATCTGGTTTTACCCAATCTAAAAGAAATCGAGAGTGTGTGATTTGGGGTCAAGGAGGTAATTTGTTCAGCCTTATACAGAAGAGAGAGTAAGTATCATTATTGCCCCTCTGTTGTGACGATTTTTTCTGTATGTTGTGCTGAAATTTTCATTAACTACCCACTACAATAAATTATAACACTTTATAATTCAATATTAATTTTCAATAATATTGCTTTATTGATTATTGACTTTTGTCTCCAGCCACCAAAATATAGGTATCACAATTAATCTTTTTAAAAAAAAAAACATCCTCTCGACTTTACCGAGTAAACATAGATCTGTCTAAGGAACAAAACATATATGTTGTTATTTAACCAATATTACGCTATAATAAAATACATCAGTTATTACATAATTCTTAGTAATTCCCCAGGGTTCAGGGTGAATTCTTTGTGTTATGAGAGTGTCAGAAATGGCTAATTGCTACGCTTTACAAATATCAAAAATTAATAAATAACTTTGTTTATTTTTCAAATATTACGTAGTTTCCGGAATTGCCGTAAGAGAGCAGCATGTATTTGTTTACTTTTGAAAGAAACATATGATAAAATGAATATTTTTTGTTCTATTTCACTGTTAAAAAACGAGTTTTCTTCTGTACTTATTACGAAAAATGTTTATATTACCTCGCTCCGTGTTGTCCTTACTGGATTGAAGTTTTATTCTGTGTTGAGGTACGTCTTGCGTTATTATTTCCTTTTCGTTTAGAGTATTTTCTGATTGTCTACTAGAAGTAGGCCGAACTATATTGGATCCTCAGAATGGTTTCATCCACTGGTTTTTAATGTATAACACCATTTAATTTGGATTCCTCAGGTATAATTAGTTAGTATTCACTTTGTTTATTACTCTTGCGTGAATTTCGCCTCCTCCAACGTCCAAAAAAGGTTATTTTTTTTTTTTTTTTGTCGCATCGTTTCTTCAACTCTCCGGTTTAGTTCAAACTTTTTTTATATCTTATTAACAATACTTGTTATTTTTCATCACTCTTAGTAACACATAGTATTTTTATTATGTAGGCAGTTTGTGATTATTATAAATTTATATTTTATTTATGGAAAAATAATTCCCTTCCATTCCGGTTTCTTTACTAATTTAATTTACATAATATGTTTTGGTTAATTTTTTTATGACATTGTATATAAATATTTTATCATTTTATTATCATTAAATAAATTTATATATTATTTATTTAGTCTCGAATAGTGTTCATACCCGGTACTGCTTCCTGTTGCCATTTCCTTCATAGGATTATTTTAATTTTATATTATCTTTGGTAGTTAAAATTTTTATGTCTTTTAAAATTAACCCTGGGTTTTCTTACAATCTAACACAATTATTTGAAACAATATAATATTAACTTGGGTATAACAAATTGTGGTTCATACAATATAAATTACAATAAATAAATAAAATTACAAAAATCAATTAGTATTATTACATACTACTTCCATAGTTTTATCCTATCCAAAACATACAGCACAGTTTAGTAATACATTAATTTCACTTTGGTTTTTCACCTCAATGGGTACACTAGAACTCACTTCGCACTATATACCACTCGAATTGTTTATTATGTTGAGTGATATAATTAAATTTTGAGCGAGCTTTCGTTTTACCCATTTCTGACTTTTATTCTCATGATTTACTTTATTGGGACCAGGTTATGTACCGTTACATAAAGCCCCCCCACTAGAACAAATTTATTTTAGTTCAACTCGTTGATAGAAATAAATTGTTGATTTGTTCAAGTCTCCTAATGGTCTTGACTTTGTTTTCATAATAGTGTTTCATTTCTGACTGATTATACACTGACTGGTAATTCACACTGGTGGTAATTGCTGTTTTCTTACTATACTCTCTCTCTCTCTTGGAGGCAAATTCATCAATTATTTCTCTGGGTAGTGGTACTTCCACATTTTATTTGATAAGGACTGGTCACACTAATCATATTAAACTTGTTTTAACACTCATTTCTATTTGCTTCTATAAATTCGCTTTATCAATTAAGCTTCGGTCTGCTATCTTCCTTCTATTTTCTTCATTTATACTTCTGGAATCTAATATCACTCCTTTCAGCTATTTTATAATTATTATCCCTTAAATATTCAATTTCCCTAACATTTTTCCCTATCCTGTGCGGTGGTTCCAGTCGGGTGGCCACTCTGGGTCCATACACCGCTGTCCATCCTTACACCTTCTGAGACCAGGGGAACATCATCCCTGCTCATAAAAATTATTGCCGGAACATTTCTACGGTCAATACATAAAAATAAAAAAATTATAAGTAGTAGTCAATTAGCGACTAGTACCAAACACTTTTGGGATTCTTCATACTGTAGCTGTTTGTATTTATTTATATATTTCTTCTTCTCCTTGATTCCTTCTTCTTTTCCATTAATTAATAGCATATAACATTATTGATAGGCCTTATGTTAAAATTCTGTTGACTTTACTTCTTGTGACATATTTCTCCGTATCCTTTCTTCTTATAAAATCTTCAATTCAGAGAAATTCTAACTATTGTTGTAGTAATTATCATCCTCCTTCAGTTTCATTAGAGTCATTAAATTATTCATTATTCTTCTTATCTGAGCACATTACCATCAATTGTTTATTTATTTATTCTTCTTTTGTTACCATCAAAATATTATTTTTCCTATTAGTCCATTTTAAATCAGTTCTTTATAAATATTATTTAATCATCTGTTCTCTTTTAGTCTCTTCACTTTAAATTATATGGTTTCGAAATAAGTTGAGTACGATGTCCTTACATGCTTTTAGAATTTTGGGGTTTTTTTTATTTACAATGGGTTGCTTGGTCCTGTATCCATAAAATCCGTCCCTTTTTTCTGGTTTGTTTGGAGTCTGTCTAACCGTGGTCCATTATTTCAGGTACTCCATGTTCTCGGATTGCTGGGGTGTTCGTAATTAATTCTCTCCTTGATAATCTTCTTACCATCCGGCTCTCCCACTTTGCTGCTATGAAACTTTCACTTAAGTACCAGTCTTCCGTCATAATTCGTTCCTTTTTGACTAACCAGTATTGTACCTCCTCTAACATAACATAGTTGCTCATTTTTAATCTCATTTCATTCCCTTTTACCTCTGAATTATTTGCCCAATATTTGCATGTTGTCTTCCATCTTGATAATCTGACTAATATCTTCTGATGCACTTCAATCATCGACACATTTAACTGGGATGTAAACTTAATTAACTCCCTTTGTTCGTTAATTGGAAGGTTGAATACATTAATTAATCCACCTGTAATCATCTCCCATTCTTCCTTGGTATTTATTATTTTCTTTCTACTTGTTTTTATTATTTCCTTGATCTTCTTTTCCACGGTTTGAATATCCTTTTTGTTGTGGCTATTTTTATTTTCAGATGGCATTACACCTTGGTATTCTGTAATTTCTATTTCCTTCCTACTCTCTTCTGTATCCGGACTTACTTTAATACCTTCTGAAGCGCTGTCTGATGGTTCATCCAAATTCTTGACACTATGGTCCATTTGTTTAGTTGTCTCCTCTTGGTATGTATCTGCTTTTTGGATACGCGTATTAACATTTTCAAACTTCTCCCCAAAAGTTTTCCATATCTCCTTATTGAAATTCTCTATTTTACACTCAAATTGTTTTAAATTCTCTTTATTCTCTTCAAATTTTGCATTCATCTCTTCTCTTTGCCCTTCAACCGCTTCCTTCAGTTCATGGTATCGTTCATTCATAGTTTGTTTTAAGTTTTCCTCCTGTTTCTTAAAATTCTCCTTATTTTCTTCATTGGTTTGTTTCAAGGCTTCCTCCTGTTTTCTAAAATTTTCATCTATTTTGTCAAATTTTTCCTCCTGTTTCTTAAATTGTTCATTAGTTTGTTTATTCTGTTCCTTAAATTGTTCATTAGTTTGTTTATTCTGTTCCTTAAATTGTTCTGCCATAAATTTCATCAGATCTTGCCAATTAGGTTCTTCTCTGGCCACCACTTTGTCTGGTTGGTCGCCTTGGGCATCCTCTTCCACTATTTCCTTTTCCGTATCCATAACTACTTCGGTTTCTTCTGTATCACTTGTCTGTTGGTCCATTTCACTGTCCGTGACTAACTCTATTTCTTGTTCCTGTCCACCTTCTTCAATCTCCTTTTCTTCTGCCCTCTTCTTCGATTTTCCTCGGGTATTAGGCATTTCTTGTTTTCTCATAACTGCCAACGATAATTAGATTTTTTGGTATATTTTTTATTAAATATCAAAATTCTTTTCTAATTACCGCCCTTTTACGTTGAGCGCCATTTCTGTAACGTGCTACTTTTATGATGTGGTCTGGTAGATTTTTATTATATACCTCAAGTAGTATGCGTCACTTTTGAATTATACTAACTGACGTTTTAAACGGTATAAATAAAGGATTTTGTTTATCTTGTTTTACCCAATCTAAAAGAAATCGAGAGTGTGTGATTTGGGGTCAAGGAGGTAATTTGTTCAGCCTTATACAGAAGAGAGAGTAAGTATCATTATTGCCCCTCTGTTGTGACGATTTTTTCTGTATGTTGTGCTGAAATTTTCATTAACTACCCACTACAATAAATTATAACACTTTATAATTCAATATTAATTTTCAATAATATTGCTTTATTGATTATTGACTTTTGTCTCCAGCCACCAAAATATAGGTATCACAATTAATCTTTTTAAAAAAAAAAACATCCTCTCGACTTTACCGAGTAAACATAGATCTGTCTAAGGAACAAAACATATATGTTGTTATTTAACCAATATTACGCTATAATAAAATACATCAGTTATTACATAATTCTTAGTAATTCCCCAGGGTTCAGGGTGAATTCTTTGTGTTATGAGAGTGTCAGAAATGGCTAATTGCTACGCTTTACAAATATCAAAAATTAATAAATAACTTTGTTTATTTTTCAAATATTACGTAGTTTCCGGAATTGCCGTAAGAGAGCAGCATGTATTTGTTTACTTTTGAAAGAAACATATGATAAAATGAATATTTTTTGTTCTATTTCACTGTTAAAAAACGAGTTTTCTTCTGTACTTATTACGAAAAATGTTTATATTACCTCGCTCCGTGTTGTCCTTACTGGATTGAAGTTTTATTCTGTGTTGAGGTACGTCTTGCGTTATTATTTCCTTTTCGTTTAGAGTATTTTCTGATTGTCTACTAGAAGTAGGCCGAACTATATTGGATCCTCAGAATGGTTTCATCCACTGGTTTTTAATGTATAACACCATTTAATTTGGATTCCTCAGGTATAATTAGTTAGTATTCACTTTGTTTATTACTCTTGCGTGAATTTCGCCTCCTCCAACGTCCAAAAAAGGTTTTTTTTTTTTTTTTTTGTCGCATCGTTTCTTCAACTCTCCGGTTTAGTTCAAACTTTTTTTATATCTTATTAACAATACTTGTTATTTTTCATCACTCTTAGTAACACATAGTATTTTTATTATGTAGGCAGTTTGTGATTATTATAAATTTATATTTTATTTATGGAAAAATAATTCCCTTCCATTCCGGTTTCTTTACTAATTTAATTTACATAATATGTTTTGGTTAATTTTTTTATGACATTGTATATAAATATTTTATCATTTTATTATCATTAAATAAATTTATATATTATTTATTTAGTCTCGAATAGTGTTCATACCCGGTACTGCTTCCTGTTGCCATTTCCTTCATAGGATTATTTTAATTTTATATTATCTTTGGTAGTTAAAATTTTTATGTCTTTTAAAATTAACCCTGGGTTTTCTTACAATCTAACACAATTATTTGAAACAATATAATATTAACTTGGGTATAACAAATTGTGGTTCATACAATATAAATTACAATAAATAAATAAAATTACAAAAATCAATTAGTATTATTACATACTACTTCCATAGTTTTATCCTATCCAAAACATACAGCACAGTTTAGTAATACATTAATTTCACTTTGGTTTTTCACCTCAATGGGTACACTAGAACTCACTTCGCACTATATACCACTCGAATTGTTTATTATGTTGAGTGATATAATTAAATTTTGAGCGAGCTTTAGTTTTACCCATTTCTGACTTTTATTCTCATGATTTACTTTATTGGGACCAGGTTATGTACCGTTACATAAAGCCCCCCCACTAGAACAAATTTATTTTAGTTCAACTCGTTGATAGAAATAAATTGTTGATTTGTTCAAGTCTCCTAATGGTCTTGACTTTGTTTTCATAATAGTGTTTCATTTCTGACTGATTATACACTGACTGGTAATTCACACTGGTGGTAATTCCTGTTTTCTTACTATACTCTCTCTCTCTCTTGGAGGCAAATTCATCAATTATTTCTCTGGGTAGTGGTACTTCCACATTTTATTTGATAAGGACTGGTCACACTAATCATATTAAACTTGTTTTAACACTCATTTCTATTTGCTTCTATAAATTCGCTTTATCAATTAAGCTTCGGTCTGCTATCTTCCTTCTATTTTCTTCATTTATACTTCTGGAATCTAATATCACTCCTTTCAGCTATTTTATAATTATTATCCCTTAAATATTCAATTTCCCTAACATTTTTCCCTATCCTGTGCGGTGGTTCCAGTCGGGTGGCCACTCTGGGTCCATACACCGCTGTCCATCCTTACACCTTCTGAGACCAGGGGAACATCATCCCTGCTCATAAAAATTATTGCCGGAACATTTCTACGGTCAATACATAAAAATAAAAAAATTATAAGTAGTAGTCAATTAGCGACTAGTACCAAACACTTTTGGGATTCTTCATACTGTAGCTGTTTGTATTTATTTATATATTTCTTCTTCTCCTTGATTCCTTCTTCTTTTCCATTAATTAATAGCATATAACATTATTGATAGGCCTTATGTTAAAATTCTGTTGACTTTACTTCTTGTGACATATTTCTCCGTATCCTTTCTTCTTATAAAATCTTCAATTCAGAGAAATTCTAACTATTGTTGTAGTAATTATCATCCTCCTTCAGTTTCATTGGAGTCATTAAATTATTCGTTATTCTTCTTATCTGAGCACATTACCATCAATTGTTTATTTATTTATTCTTCTTTTGTTACCATCAAAATATTATTTTTCCTATTAGTCCATTTTAAATCAGTTCTTTATAAATATTATTTAATCATCTGTTCTCTTTTAGTCTCTTCACTTTAAATTATATGGTTTCGAAATAAGTTGAGTAAGATGTCCTTACATGCTTTTAGAATTTTGGGGTTTTTTTTATTTACAATGGGTTGCTTGGTCCTGTATCCATAAAATCCGTCCCTTTTTTCTGGTTTGTTTGGAGTCTGTCTAACCGTGGTCCATTATTTCAGGTACTCCATGTTCTCGGATTGCTGGGGTGTTCGTAATTAATTCTCTCCTTGATAATCTTCTTACCATCCGGCTCTCCCACTTTGCTGCTATGAAACTTTCACTTAAGTACCAGTCTTCCGTCATAATTCGTTCCTTTTTGACTAACCAGTATTGTACCTCCTCTAACATAACATAGTTGCTCATTTTTAATCTCATTTCATTCCCTTTTACCTCTGAATTATTTGCCCAATATTTGCATGTTGTCTTCCATCTTGATAATCTGACTAATATCTTCTGATGCACTTCAATCATCGACACATTTAACTGGGATGTAAACTTAATTAACTCCCTTTGTTCGTTAATTGGAAGGTTGAATACATTAATTAATCCACCTGTAATCATCTCCCATTCTTCCTTGGTATTTATTATTTTCTTTCTACTTGTTTTTATTATTTCCTTGATCTTCTTTTCCACGGTTTGAATATCCTTTTTGTTGTGGCTATTTTTATTTTCAGATGGCATTACACCTTGGTATTCTGTAATTTCTATTTCCTTCCTACTCTCTTCTGTATCCGGACTTACTTTAATACCTTCTGAAGCGCTGTCTGATGGTTCATCCAAATTCTTGACACTATGGTCCATTTGTTTAGTTGTCTCCTCTTGGTATGTATCTGCTTTTTGGATACGCGTATTAACATTTTCAAACTTCTCCCCAAAAGTTTTCCATATCTCCTTATTGAAATTCTCTATTTTACACTCAAATTGTTTTAAATTCTCTTTATTCTCTTCAAATTTTGCATTCATCTCTTCTCTTTGCCCTTCAACCGCTTCCTTCAGTTCATGGTATCGTTCATTCAGAGTTTGTTTTAAGTTTTCCTCCTGTTTCTTAAAATTCTCCTTATTTTCTTCATTGGTTTGTTTCAAGGCTTCCTCCTGTTTTCTAAAATTTTCATCTATTTTGTCAAATTTTTCCTCCTGTTTCTTAAATTGTTCATTAGTTTGTTTATTCTGTTCCTTAAATTGTTCATTAGTTTGTTTATTCTGTTCCTTAAATTGTTCTGCCATAAATTTCATCAGATCTTGCCAATTAGGTTCTTCTCTGGCCACCACTTTGTCTGGTTGGTCCCCTTGGGCATCCTCTTCCACTATTTCCTTTTCCGTATCCATAACTACTTCGGTTTCTTCTGTATCACTTGTCTGTTGGTCCATTTCACTGTCCGTGACTAACTCTATTTCTTGTTCCTGTCCACCTTCTTCAATCTCCTTTTCTTCTGCCCTCTTCTTCGATTTTCCTCGGGTATTAGGCATTTCTTGTTTTCTCATAACTGCCAACGATAATTAGATTTTTTGGTATATTTTTTATTAAATATCAAAATTCTTTTCTAATTACCGCCCTTTTACGTTGAGCGCCATTTCTGTAACGTGCTACTTTTATGATGTGGTCTGGTAGATTTTTATTATATACCTCAAGTAGTATGCGTCACTTTTGAATTATACTAACTGACGTTTTAAACGGTATAAATAAAGGATTTTGTTTATCTTGTTTTACCCAATCTAAAAGAAATCGAGAGTGTGTGATTTGGGGTCAAGGAGGTAATTTGTTCAGCCTTATACAGAAGAGAGAGTAAGTATCATTATTGCCACTCTGTTGTGACGATTTTTTCTGTATGTTGTGCTGAAATTTTCATTAACTACCCACTACAATAAATTATAACACTTTATAATTCAATATTAATTTTCAATAATATTGCTTTATTGATTATTGACTTTTGTCTCCAGCCACCAAAATATAGGTATCACAATTAATCTTTTTAAAAAAAAAAAACATCCTCTCGACTTTACCGAGTAAACATAGATCTGTCTAAGGAACAAAACATATATGTTGTTATTTAACCAATATTACGCTATAATAAAATACATCAGTTATTACATAATTCTTAGTAATTCCCCAGGGTTCAGGGTGAATTCTTTGTGTTATGAGAGTGTCAGAAATGGCTAATTGCTACGCTTTACAAATATAAAAAATTAATAAATAATTTTGTTTATTTTTAAAATATTACGTAGTTTCCGGAATTGCCGTAAGAGAGCAGCATGTATTTGTTTACTTTTGAAAGAAACATATGATAAAATGAATATTTTTTGTTCTATTTCACTGTTAAAAAACGAGTTTTCTTCTGTACTTATTACGAAAAATGTTTATATTACCTCGCTCCGTGTTGTCCTTACTGGATTGAAGTTTTATTCTGTGTTGAGGTACGTCTTGCGTTATTATTTCCTTTTCGTTTAGAGTATTTTCTGATTGTCTACTAGAAGTAGGCCGAACTATATTGGATCCTCAGAATGGTTTCATCCACTGGTTTTTAATGTATAACACCATTTAATTTGGATTCCTCAGGTATAATTAGTTAGTATTCACTTTGTTTATTACTCTTGCGTGAATTTCGCCTCCTCCAACGTCCAAAAAAGTTTATTTTATTTTTTTTGTCGCATCGTTTCTTCAACTCTCCGGCTTAGTTCAAAAATTTTTTATATCTTATTAACAATACTTGTTATTTTTCATCACTCTTAGTAACACATAGTATTTTTATTATGTAGGCAGTTTGTGATTATTATAAATTTATATTTTATTTATGGAAAAATAATTCCCTTCCATTCCGGTTTCTTTACTAATTTAATTCACATAATATGTTTTGGTTAATTTTTTTATGACATTGTATATAAATATTTTATCATTTTATTATCATTAAATAAATTTATATGTTATTTATTTAGTCTCGAATAGTGTTCATACCCGGTACTGCTTCCTGTTGCCATTTCCTTCATAGGATTATTTTAATTTTATATTATCTTTGGTAGTTAAAATTTTTATGTCTTTTAAAATTAACCCTGGGTTTTCTTACAATCTAACACAATTATTTGAAACAATATAATATTAACTTGGGTATAACAAATTGTGGTTCATACAATATAAATTACAATAAATAAATAAAATTACAAAAATCAATTAGTATTATTACATACTACTTCCATAGTTTTATCCTATCCAAAACATACAGCACAGTTTAGTAATACATTAATTTCACTTTGGTTTTTCACCTCAATGGGTACACTAGAACTCACTTCGCACTATATACCACTCGAATTGTTTATTATGTTGAGTGATATAATTAAATTTTGAGCGAGCTTTAGTTTTACCCATTTCTGACTTTTATTCTCATGATTTACTTTATTGGGACCGGGTTATGTACCGTTACAATATTTACACGTTATACTATTGTACTCTCTTGACATACTTCCAGCACATTTTGATCACTGAACAAATATTGAATTCCACATTTGTTAGTGAAGTTGATGTAAAGAATATATATTTACATGAAATGTTTTATTTAGCATTTCTAATAACATTTTCTCAGTCTCAGCAGTATCTGTAAACAGGAACCAATCTCATTGCGAGCCAAAGTAATTTCCCTGTTATTATTTGATATCATCATTTTGGAGTGTCGATGTACGGAATTTATAAGATTCTGACTTCACAGTTTGGACAATTAGGAGTGCTGGTTCCAGCTGAACGTTAGTTCCAGCGTGCAGAAGTTGGGTTACAGAAAACTGATTTAAGAAATTGTTATCAAAGTAGCAACATAGATAGACAGACGGGCGAGAAAAGTTGGAAATATGAATATGAACCAGTTACCAACTATTTCACATCTTATTCCCCTGCTATATGAATATAATTTCGTAAATCTGTCTAAAAATAGGTTTCTACCATAGCTGTAATTACAAAGACATTGTCGTCTCACATGGTAAAGTAACAGCAAAAAAATCCACAGCTCTAGTTCTGAACAGGCTTGATAACTGTGTCATAAAACAGAAACAAATAAGAATGATTCAAATGTAATAAACTTTAAGATATTTTGGCGACAATTTGTTGCGTGTGTTTGGATACGAGCGCGCGTGTTATCGCTGCACACTTTGATGCCTAGATTGTATAATATGATTTCTCGAGGTTTTTAATTTCTTTAATTTTTGTAAGTTTGTAAAAATCGTGGGAAATATTCCTACAACGATTAGTCCCTGACTATACTTCATTCGAATTACAATGAATGTAGGAAGTTCTTCAACGAGCATTTTATATTGTCTATTTGTCTATCTGATTGGGAGGTGTCTCACGATAACTTTGGAATGCATCAACCAATTTTCGTAAAACTGGAATGTGTGTCTAAACTTTTATTCCAGAGACCTTTCTTGTTTTTGGAGTCGGCCTCCTCAAAATAGGGAGGGGGGCAAAAGGAGAGGGGGCAAATTTTTTTAAATCGAAAAATCCATATACGGTATCAAATTAAAGATACGTTTACAAAAATTTGAATACAGTGTTCGGAGTTTGAAATTTCAAAATTTTAGGACTTCAAGACCCCCCAAAATACAAAATTTTGAAAAATTGTAAAAATCCTTGCCGGATATCATAGTAAAAAAGAAATGTTAACAAAAAGGTGAATATAGTGTTTATATTGAAGATTTTTTTTTAACTTTGGACGGGATAAAAACGGACGTCAAAATTGTGAAAAATTTAAAGTTTATTTGTGAATTCAAATTATGATGTATTTTATTCAAAATTCGAACTCGGTATTCTAATAATTTAGCAAAATTAAAATCTGTCAACACCCCTTGCAAATTTTTTACTGCCTTCAAAACGTTTGGAAGGTGTGTTTACAGAAACGTTTTACATATTATCAGTAATGTATATTTGTGAAAATTGTTAGATTTAGGCCTATAGGTATATATGCCTACATAAACTTAAAGTTAGGACTAAACTAATTGTCATTTGGGCATTTTGCTTTTTAACTAAAAGAAATTATCAGGTATACTAGCCGAAATATTCGTACATACAATAGAACAAGAACACATATTAAACAATAACAAATACACCAACAAAATCTTATATTGGCACAGATATGTTGATGACATTTTACTCCTATACAACGGCAACAAAAGACAAATTCAAAATTTCCACAAATACATTAACACTATACACCAAAAATTAAAATTCACACTAGATTTAGAACAAAATAATAGCATAAACTTCCTGGACCTTACAATTACCAAAACAAACACACACACACATACAAAATATACAGAAAACCCACCACAACAGACATGGTCATACATAACTCATCAACCACCCAACTCAACACAAACATGCAGCTTTCAACTACATGCTCCATAGGCTCACTTCAATACCCCAAAACACACATGACTACCTAGAAGAACTCAACACAATCAAATATATAGCAGTCAAAAATGGATACAATCCCGATTTAATAAACAAACTACACAAACGCATCCTAAACACAAATAATAAAACACATAAAACCAACAGTACACAACCCAGTAAATACATCACACTCACATACTACGATTCCAACACACACAAAATTGCGAACACATTCAGGAAACACAATTATAAAGTAGCATACAGGACTAACAACACCATCAGGAAACACATAAATAATACTAACAAAGACACAGACACATTCAGCAAAACAGGGGTCTACAAATTAAACTGTAGTGATTGTAACCAGTTCTACATCGGCCAGACGGGAGGATCTTTTTCCTCAAGATACTCTGAACATTTAAAAGCCCTCACCACAAACTACATACACTCCACACTCGCCACACATTTACAAAATGAAAACCACGGTTACACAAACATAGAACACAACATGGAAATACTACACTACTAACCTAAAAGTAGAAAACTAAACACAGCAGAACAATATGATATATACAGACATCACACACTACAACCAAACAACATAGGCCTATTAAATGACCAATTACACTACAGATCACATATACTTTTTGATACACTTGTCCAAACACACACTTTGAATCCCAGCGCCAATTCCCCCCACCAGCAACCCCCACCACACACACCTACAACCCATAACGGTTACTTTGTACAGACATTCTGTATTTCAAATCCCACTGAGGAAGACGGACACCACGTTGAAACGTTTGGGACAAAAAACCAAAAATAAGTGTTCACTATGAAAGTTTGTGTATATATATATATTATAACAGCACCAAATATTAACTATTTGGGGTTATATGTTTACCGCATACTGAAAGCATATTTAAATAAAAAGTAACAGTCAAAACTCCATTTGAATGTAGAGCATTGAAAATAATGCTTTGAAAAGCAACGCACACGTGGTCATTATGTAATCAGTTCGCTGTACAAGGAAGCGACCACACCCAAACTGTTAATTATTAATATCTCGGAAACTAATAAATAAAGGCGAAATCCAAGATAGCCAAAATGTTTGCCGAGATATTAACAATGACGTGTGCAAATTTGATGCAACATAATTAACAAATGAAAGAGTTAATTAAAATAATTGAATAACTTCTGTAAAAATAGAGTTACAGTAATGAGATTTTACTACGTTATAAAGATAATACTTTCTGACAGATTGTATATTTTAGATTTCACACAACTTGATTTGCAACCAAGTTATTGCAAAATTAAATAAGCACAGGATATCCGCAGCGACAAATTGGTTCCGCCGGGTAATTATATTAGATAATAATATTCTATTCTCCGTCTGTGGGAATCTAACTTCATTCTCACGGACCAAGGGAATTCAAAATTTTATGTGGTAGGGAGAGTGTGTCAACCAATGAAATCATTTCATGCGAGCCCCGGCTAGTGCGGTGTTTGCTGGTTGAAAACTCACTCTTCTGTCAGTACTCACGAAGTTAAGACGTAGTCCTTCGATCGTCTAGTAACCAAAGTGGTGAAGATCAACAAGAAGACTCTACGTGGTCAACACACACGCAATTACGAACACACTAAGTACAGATCATCTGTATAGCTCGTAATTGTTGCGTAAAGGCGAGATACTCTTCAGTACATCAACCAAGCTTATTGTGTACTACCAGTTAGTCATAAGCACGCAAGAGATCCACCAGACTTCAAGACCAGACTTCAAGAATACAGCAGAGAGGCCGTCTAAATTATTGGTGAACAGCTGACGAGCAGAGCGACCACTCGAACGAAGCACACACACACACACGGACGTGCAACGTGCGAATCGACGAGGGACAGGAAGCAGTTCCAGCAGACAACAGCAGACGTTAAAATATTCACAAACAGCAAGGAAGCAGAGTGTTGCCGAATTTTGAACTCCACGACCGAATCCAGCAGTTCTAAGCAGATTACTTTCTCTAACCAAGGACTCGAATCGACGAGGGACAAATCGGAACGACATCCTCTTCAGTAACAGGAAAGCAAAATCCACTTATTTATTTTTCAGATCAAATTTTCTATTTTTCAATTAAAACATTGTAATTCAAATAATGCAGGTGCCAAATAAAAAGCAAAGACTCTAGTAATTAAAAAGTAAATTCGTTGTGATAATCTGTATAGCAGTTTAAGGCTTTAGTAAGTTATAGTTAAGAAATAGAAGTAGTATAAAAGCGCTATACAAATCTTAACTGACGATCTAATCTTAGATCATACTGCAGTAGATCAGAAGTAGAATCACTAGAAATGAAATAACGTGAACTAGACTGTCACGTCTAATTTATTTTAATTAATTATTCTAATTAATTTCGGAGTTTTATATTTTGTTTCATGAACATTTAGATTCAATTTAATTAAATCAATTTAATTAAATTCAAATCAGTTAATAAAGTAAAATTTAAATTGCAATTAACTCGCCAAAGAACGAGTTCAGTTTGTTTTAACTATTGACAAATCGAAAAACATCGATTCATTGTTTAGACTATAAGAAAATTAATAATATAATAACCATTCTATTCTTGTGTGTTGTTGGTGTAATAAACAACGTTTTATTACTCCATATAACAGTGTTTTATTGTTGTACGATAAAGCCTACCAGTCTCACAAAACTCTCCCCCTTTAAAGTAACTTATTTTGTGTGTTGTTGTAATAATTTGAGATTACTAGCTTGCGAACTTCAAATCCAAAATCCACACGCCCTAGTCGGAAGAATCTGCAAGATCAGACAGCAGGTGGGTACTCACACATTACACGACATAACAATAACGCATAGAAATATAGAAGTGCGTGTAGTTATAATATATATATAATAAATAAATTATCAAGTTATTCCGGCTGTTTGTGTGTTGACGGCATTTCTGTAACGGTACAAATATCTCAATAAAATTTTCAAAGCGCCTGTTATGTGAAGACTAGCTGAGAGCACAAAAAGTATGAAATCCCACCTGCTTTTTATAACACAAAATGAACAGCCAAAATTGTTAATTACACATTACTACCATTTGCAGTTACGCTTTGGAGATTAAGCATATGGTACTTCGACTGCGCCACTTCATATTTTATTAATTAAAACTTCTACGTTTTTAGTTTACTTTAATAATAGTAAACATCGTTATGTAGTGTACCGTTAGTAAATATACGTAATTCTGTTTCAATATTACACAAGTGTTCATGTAGCGTTTCTATTATCTCAGATATTTTGTTTTAAAGTTAAAATATGTTCGTTTTATAAAAAATAAAGAACTGGCGTTTAAGCTTTTTTATTAGCTGGGCATGATTCTGGACTGGCGCGAGTCGGCACAGTGGTATCGTTCGAGACTCAGAATTTCAACAGCTGTGATGCAGGCGTGGGATCTAGCCAAGGTCACGCCTGCAAGCCGCTATTGCTCGCACATAATACAACGGCTCTGTCCAGCATTCCTGGGCTAGATACGTAACACAGAGGCACACTTGCACAACGCGCGAGCGCCCGCGCACACACTACACAGAACTCCCTCTTCACCTTGTGACTCGCCACTGCACGTGGTTACTAGAAGGTTTCTTTGTCTCATACTCTCTGGCAGTAGTAGAATGAGAGTTAAGGGGCGCAATAGGCCGCAGACGTAATGCTTGAAGGAAGAAGAAGAATAGTGATTCTACGTACAACTGGATAACGGTGAGTCCCAAATTGTACGGGCATTTACCAAACACTGATCCAAGCAGAATGCAAATGTACAGCCTGCCTACGATACGTTTCTCGATTATGGTTCAAAATCCCTTCCTTAAAGTAACATCTGGAACTACTTCCTTTGTTCCTTCCCAAGTCGGGAAAACTCATGAGTTCTCGTAAGCAGACTATAAAATTTTTATTGAATTTGCTATTCCACTGGTTTAGTAATTAAAAGAAGCAACTCCAATAAAAGAGGATGTGGTTTCCAGTGATATAAATTGGGAAATAGAAGCAGGCCTGATTAAGGATGATTAAGGATATAGATTCATTGATTAATGATATACAATAAGAGAATTGCTACAAGTTGTCTACTTTGCCAGTAAGAGATTTAAATTACTCGCAAAAAGTTTCTTTTGTTGTTAAAAAAATCTACAACAGTCCAGAAAACAAAGAATTGCAGGGGATCCTCCTCTAATCATGGTAGTGTGATTTCTTCACACTTATCCTAACTGAGTCAAGTTATTTTATCGATAAGTAAATTATGATGTCTTTAACTCCTAAACAAAACACGTAACAACACTGAAAATCGCGTTTAGTCTAAAAGTGGAAGTGTGATCCAATTTTTAAATTCGAAAAAATTCGTCCTGTAGAAGTTTATAGACAGATAAGGAAGAGTATGGCAATAACCTTATGAACGAAGCAGCGTAAGAAAATGGTGTACCATGTTCATTGAAGTAACCCATGGGGTCGGCGGTATAAGATTGTTACCCAAAATTGGGTAGCCTTGAAGACCGTCGGTCTAGTGGATGTTGTGACCACGGAGAAAATCATAATAACTGTCTTCCCCACTCATCCGGAGCGAGGCGGAATCGATTTTGGGAACATCGGAGATTTCCCTATTTTTACAGCCGACGAGTTGGATCTGGTAATCAGGACGATGAAGGACACGAAAGCTCCAGGCTCCATACGAGACAGGAGATCTCCAAAGAGATGCTGTAGGGAGGTCTTCCGTCAGGAATCAGAGTTGTTACTGAAGATGTGCTACGCGACCTTGACATCGTTCACACGGGGGGGGGGGGGTTCTGCTCTCGTTGGAAAGCAGCACGCCTGGTGCTTATCGGCAAGAAAAAGGTACCTAGAGCTCCCATCGTCTACCGACTACTTTGTATGTTGGATAGGGCTGGGAAGTTACTGTAGAACATATCAGTACAAGACTGGCAACGGCGATCAGAAAACAGGAAATTTCCACGAGAAGTAGTTCGGCTTCAGGTCGGAAAGGTCAACGATAGACGCAATACAGGAAGTGTATGAGGGCCACAACTTCTCTCGAAGTGTTGTGTTGCTGGTGACATTAAACTTTAAAAATGTGATCTTGACTAAGAAGAGGATCCCCACTCTAATCCCGGTACGAGTCATAATAGATGAAGTGGTCGAGTCAAAGCCGATGGTAAAGTACCTAGGAGTGATGATTGACTCAAAGCTGAACTTTTTTGAGTAGGTGAACGGTGGACAAGGCAGTGTGATGTTCTTAGTCGGTTCACGGCCAACATTGGCGCCACGAAGTCAAGCAGAAGAAGACTTATAGTGGCAGCAGTCCAGTCAGTCCTACTGTATGGAGTGGAAGTGTGGGCAGACTCCCTGAATAGTAAGATCTACAGGAAGAAATTAGCCCAAATCCGAAACGAAGTCCTCTTCGAGTATCATCGGCCTACCACACGGTTTCCGAGCCGGCTGTCTTGGTCGTTGTCGGAGTAATGCAGATCGACCTTCTCGCCAAGTTGCGTAAGATAATCTTCCAGAGGAAGAAGGAGGTAGCTTTGTTCCCAGAGGCACGAAGCCAAATGATGGAGATCTGGCAGAGAGCTTGGGAGCAAGAAGAGCGAGGTCGCTGGACGAGAAGGCTCACCAAGCAGGTGCAGCTGTGGGCAGAGAGGAAGCACGGGGAGACCAACCCCTTTTCTGACACTGTATTTTGATCTTATCTGAAGAATGATGGAAAAGCCGAGTCACCAGAGTGGCTGTACTGCCCGGGAGCTGCGGACGATGCCAGCCAAACATTCTTCGTCTGTGACAGATAGGAGCTACACAGGAGATTGTTGCACAGGAGATCTCCCCGGATAACATCGTCGAAGCGATGATTCGAGGAGAGGACACCTGGAACTGTGTGGCACGCTCCGCAGAAGAGATTCTTCGGGAGAAGAAGATAAACTTGGACAACACAATATAGAAGAAGAATAACGAGTCAGACATGAGCCCTGGGCTGTATAATAAGCCTAGCCCGAAGTAATGTGTCAAACAGTTACAGTTTAGTGTCCTACAAGAGGGAAGGGAAGTGTTTTCTTGTTGGTCGAGTATTAATACTTGCTTAATACTTAAGTATTATCTTAACGGTAATTGGTGCTTTAGTCTGTCAGAATTTTTTGTTTAACGTAGGACGCTTGGATACTGTGCTGTGCCCCGCCAAGACAGTTTGATGATCGACTCTTCATCCGACCCAGAACAATGTGCAGTTTTTTACAGTGAAATAATTTTTCATTAAACTCTTCTTTTTCTGTAGCCTCATTTCGAAACAATTATTGCTGTTACATATTTATACTATCATAAAATTTTAGTGTCTTTAATTAACATTATTATACTTGTTTTTGACAAATAGGCTACACTCCTAAATAACAATTCTTTATAACAACAAAAACAATAATAAACAACAAATAGCCCAAAATTATTACCCAATTGTTTTAATAGAACAGTGTAAAAGATAATTACAGAAGGTATGCATAAACATAAGTTCGGCACATATGTAATAAAAAATATTCTTTTTGAACGGAAGTGAAATATTACGTTGATTATACAAAAGCAATTTTCTCACGTTGGTTCATCAAATTAATTTTTGTTCGTAATTGACTGAACGTAAAAAAGCCTCTCCTCCTACTGAGGAAGAAATAAAAACTAAAAAAACAGTTAGAATCACCTTACTTACGTATTATAATTTCCAGATGGTTAACAGAAGCTGGGGTCTTATTATAAACTTCGCCAAAACCAGAATTAAAATTTCCATATTAAACGATGTACCACGAATATATGTAAATCACTGATATTTTATTTGGCGTTATATGTTGAAATTAAATAATGTATCCTTGAATTCTGGATGACTTTTTTGTTTCACTGAACGACGTAGTGAGAGTAAACCAAATGCTCGCATAGTAGATACAAATTCTGACATTCATACAATGTAAGCGACGTTAAAGAAGGCTCGCGATTCGTGCACAGTTCTGTTTCTCCAAGAAAGTTCCTACAAATTTCAGCTTATTACTGAAAACACATTTTCAACAAATGTAATATTTTGTCATTATACTGCTAGCGCTAAATCGGTAAGGAATGCACATATTACCACCGTCCTCTGCCAGAAAGGTACACAGGGGGGTGCCAGTTAGTTATTATCTTATTACCACTATCTTAATCTTGAAACAGAAGCTCAGAACCACGCTAGGTGTTTATGCAGCTTTATGAACAGAAAATTTTACTAAACATAAAAATCGGTAAAACATTCAGTCTTTCGCATACGATATTGTCTAATTGTATCAGAAATCTCCGTGCCGAAAATCAGTGCTTGAAAGTCATAATCGATAGACTTTTCGACCACAATTAGGAACTGTGTTTATTTGTATTAAAAAAAATTAAATAAATAAAAGTTAATGTGAATTGGTCATTTGGGCAATACGAAAACTGATCAGCACAAACACTAGCGAAGCGGTAGGAGATTATGGTCAGCTAGTGATGGAGTTCAGTAGTGCTTCTGACGGTATTCCCACATGGGACAGTAGTATACAGTATATTATGTTTCTGATTTTAATTATTTGAATAACTAATCAACTCTCATTAACTTGTATTACCAACTAAACTTTACAGCTATTGTTTAAACACAAAGTATTGTGTCAAAATATGTGATATCTTATTGGTTACTCTAATAAACTATATTAGATATTTTAATTAAAACTGTGACATACTGAAATATTTAATAGTTTTAAACTTTTCAAACTTTAGAAAGTACTTGAAAGAGCCATACAAAATCACGTGTTTTCCAAAATAAATATACTGACGTTTATAACTGATTCTATTAATGGCACTTATCTTTTTACTATTCAGTTTCTCAAGCTAATGTCGGAATTTCAAATACTAAACGCAACATACACGACTGAAGTCAACAACAATAACATCAATAATAATAATAATAGTATAAATATAATTATTAGTATTATAGTATAATCATTCATCTTAAGACGAAATTACAACTGAACGAAATGTATTTACTTTCATTCAGAAATCAGCTGTAACGAGTATAAGGCTCCTGTTGGTTCGACAATCCCAATGTAACATTTTTCTATTTTCTGTATACTCAATATTTGCCTTGGGTAACGGAAAAATTGTAAACTCCGGCAACTATTTGACTACAACAAAAATACACGTTAATAAAATAATAATAATAATAACAGAAATGATAACAACCTTACAGAAACTGAGATAACTGTATTTTTTTTGAGGACTGTAATCAGCGAAACAATAAAAAAATGTTGTAGCTTCTTATTACACCATGTTTACCATAGTAGTTTACGTAGCTTTAGACATGTCCTTTTAATTAACCAAGAAAAAAACAGTATAAATTTAAATCAAGAATGAGGTTTGACAATACTGTAATACTGTTCTCTCAAGGCAAACCAGAGAACAATCACAGGATTCAGAAAGCAACGCGACATACCTGCCTCCCCTTGAAAAAACTGTCTTCTTCGAGTGCTGCGACTATTTTTAGAACACACGTAACTATACAGCAAGCCTATTGGTACGCCTGTCCATTAGCTATACGAACATAAAATCAAAGTGCATTTGTAGACCTGCACTAATTAATTTGTCACAGATGTAAAGTTTCACTGATGTGTGTGTGTGTGTGTGTGTGTGTGTGTGTGTGTGTGTGTGTGTGTGTGTGTGTGTGTGTGTGTGTGTGTGTGTGTGTGTGTGTGTGTGTGTGTGTGTGTGTGTGTGTGTGTGTGTGTGTGTGTGTGTGTGTGTGTGTGTGTGTGTGTGTGTGTGTGTGTGTGTGTGTGTGTGTGAACGCGGGTGCGTAAACTCCGTATGCAAGGATTTTATTTATTTTTTTTTCATTACACATTTTTACTGGGCTACGAACAACGTAATTATGAAGGATAAGACTATTACCACATCGATCTTAAAATTTTTACTTCGATTGCGACGTATGTAATCGAATCTATTTTCGCCCGATGCTAGCTGGAAGTTGAACAGCATTAACTGAATACCATTTTTAAACGCCTTGAAGCATTATTGTGAGTCCATTGTATGAATCAACATCATAATTGGCTGGCTGATAAAGGAGAATAGATCTTAGGGGGAATAATGATATTGACGAAGAAAAAGATGCTTACAAGCGTCTCAAAAACCCAACACCATTAGGTAGACCTACAATGGGAGAAGAGAAACTGTTTTACCGTTAAAGTTGTCAATTATGATTGTGTTATAAATGATTTATATAGGCTAGTACGTACTTATAAGTTTATGGGTTACTCTTTTTCTTAGCAGCTTTTATACAAGGTTGTTCAAAAACAGACCGAACTATTTGTATAGCATGTCACCCTGTACAAGAGTGAACAGCTTAATTAAGTCCTGCTAGCGACGGTTTATTCTGTTCCGTTATAAGCATTATACACGCTGTAGTAGGCACGTGCACACACACCGTCCGTCGGATTCACCTATAACGAAGTGAGAATGAAGATTTTAACACAGCGTATGTGTTAAAATGTGATGAAATTTTACTGCTAACATCGAAAAAATTTAGAGAGTAATTTCTACTGCATTCCAAAGTTTCATTACCATATGCAGTTGCTGTACGCAGTTGCTGACCGATTTCAAAATGGTCTCTTTTTGATAGTCAGTCAACAAACGCAGCACGAATTTTTCAGTAATACACATAGCCTAACGAATTTACTTTGTTCTATCAAAATTTACTTTTACCATCGTATATTGATGCCCACTCTCTCAGGAAGTCTCTGCAATTAAACGATGATTACAATTACCACGTCTCGAGCTCTCTTGTTGTGATCTTCGATATTGGTTTGATCTGCATGTTTTCGCCCTCTTTATAAATGCTTAAAATAATCGTTCGGCTGAAGCAGGTCTCCCCGTATGCTTAGTTGAACAACCAGAATGTTTCTGTAAAGTTTTAACCTAGTTTTGGCGCAAAGTTTCATACGCACATGTTGTTCTTCGAGGTCTTTTTTAGTTAGTTTGTCACTAACCCGACAGACAGCAAGCGCACGTCCGCACTCAGTCTGATGTAGCTCTAAGATTAATACTTATAACGGAACAGAATAATGGTAGTTTGTTGTCAATAACTGTCGCTAGGCGCACTCAAAGTTGCAACACGTTGTTTTTTAAGGTTGGTGTGTTATTCAAAATCTTCGGTTATTTTTATAACACAACTCCAGTCTCCCTGTCCCAAGCACTGCCTATACAGGGCATCCTCCACTTCCAGTCCGCGTGCCTCCATGTTTCCTCGCACACCATCTTTCCAAGATCATCGCAGTATTAACGCTTTCCGTCTTTCGGATGGTGTTCACTTAAATATCTTCTTCGGCCATTGTTCGTTCCCCACTCCCTTCACTTGACTGACCTACTTCAGTCCATCCTTTTTCTGTAAGAGCTGCTATGGTTTCTTCCGCTTGGATCCGTCTTTTGATCTCCTCATTAGAGATCCTTTGCAGTTTCGATATCCCTGCACTGCGTCTCAGTTTGTCTACCTCGACAGTCTTTTAGCTGCAGCATCAAGCTCCATAGTTCCGATTCATATCTTAACTCTGGCTCCACCATCAACTTCCAAATGTGTAAATGTGGTTTTAATCTCTATGGAACGTGTATGTCCTATTACGTTATGAGTAGCTACATACACGCATACGTAGGTCTACTTATAGGCCTACGCGTAAGTACAAAGACATAATTTGAACAGTCGTCTTTGATTATTGCATTATTTTTATTTAGAATTATAATTCAATGCTAAGCTAATGACCAATGGTTAAATGCACGGGTCCCGACGGCTGAAAGTCGGAGGTCTGAGACAAATACGTATAGGCCATTCGTATTTCCCCGCTGAAAGTCGAAATGTAAACCTTTTTTAGAACTTATCCATTATGTGTTTGCTCCATACATTTATTATCTATTTTCGGTACAGTTAACATAAGATTTCCACAAGATATTACAGTTATTCTAAGGATATTTTTTATCGAAGCCAAGAAATAATTATTAGGACCAGGCTGGTCAAACAGTTGAAATTGAAGTTTTTGTAGAAACATAGCCTAATGCTGACAGTTTTCTACCCTAGCATCGGGTTTTCGTTGGGCAATATAAAGAAAACGAAGAGTTTTCTATTTCCGGTTACGAATACAAGCCCAGCAATATTCTTACCTATTAGGCCTACTAATAAAGAGGAAATAGAAACAGGAGCGATTGTTATTTCAGATAATGTCGAACTTATAGGGCGTCCAAAACATGCCTAGAAATTACGTCGTTGAGATTCAGTTATGCACTTCAGCACACACCCAATCTATAGAAAACACGTAGAGGTTAGGGAACAGTGCGGTAGAAATAGAGGGCTGGTCGAACAGTATTGGTAGACATCATAGCTGTAACGATTTACTCCACCAACTCCTGACTGTCAGAACCCGTTACTGACTCCTAGAACAGCAGTACATTACAGGCGATTGTCCTACTTTTGGACATACAATACTCGCGCATTTCGCTTTTCCGGACGTTCAGAATTGATTCTCTTTACTCAAGTTTCGTACTATATTTCGGACTTTCGTACGTTCCACAATGACGGAAGAATAAGTAAATAATCCTGTAGACAACAATACACATTCGTCATAATTCCTGCTATTGCAGACGCCATTTCGTACTGACGAGTGTAAATTTAAGCAAGAATAATATCCGATTTCAGTATTCTATACAGTTTACAGAGCCGATAGTATAATTACGTGTAGGCCTACGTCTAAACTAAGTAAAAATATTTACAAGCAGAATTATCACTGTTGCACACCACTATATAAAAATATTCCGATTAGCGCTTTCAAGCTTCACAGCTCATCGTCAGATCGGAAGTAAACAAATAACATAAAAACAAACCCTTCACCCCCACCCCACCACACCCTGCTCACACACAACAAGCTATAATTCAATGTCCCTTCCCCCCCCCTCTGAGCCCTGTCCCTCCATCTGGACAGTTACATATTTTTCTAGCAAATTCCTTGTGTTTCAGTGTTGTGTGTGTGTCTGTGTATGTGCATTCCTTTTAAACCTACCCGTCTTTCTCCCCCACATCTGGGCCAGTCTCCAGCCAGTCTCCCCCACTTACCTTAAGTAAGTGTGTACCCTTATTTAAAACCATCCAATTAGTCCTCTACAATTTAATTCTTAATCTTATCTATCTGTCTTCTATCATTTACTTCTTAATTATGTTATAAAATATTTCTTCATTATCAAATTTAATTTTAGTATTAATTAAATTGTCTAACCCTTTTTCTCTTTCTCTCAATATTTCTAACTCCTTCCTAAGCTTCCTTTCAACTGTGTTATTTACTACTTTTACAATTTCGTAGTCTTCCAAAGGATTAACAAACTTATGGTTGTCTTCTATGAAATGTCTTGCATGTAACGAATTCGTTGTTCTATTACCTTCTCCACGTTTGTGGTCAGACAACCTGCATACGAATTTTCGTCCTGTCTCCCTTAGGTAAACTTTGTTGCAGTCTTTACATTTTAATTTATAAATTCCGCTTTTCCGTAAAACTGGGATTTTTTCTATATTTTTATTCCTTATCTTATCAAATACCGTTTCACATTTTTTAATAGCTATATCTACTCCGTATTTATTAAAACATTTTATAATTTTTCTAGTATGTGAACCTATGTATGTCAATGAGCCTGTATAATTCTTTTGTTCTGGTTCTATTTTAGCTTTTTGTATGTTAAACCTTTGCATAAATTTATCCACTATGTTGGTGTTATAGTTATTATTAATCCTTACAATTCCCTTTATCGTTTTTAACTCCCTATCTTTTGATTCGGTCTATTTTAAACACTTCTGAGCTCTATAACAAAATGAATTGATTGCCGCCATTTTATATCTATAAGGGTGGTAGGACTCTCTTGGTATAATTATATCAGAATACGATTCTTTCCTAAATATCCCAAATATCTGCATTAATCTGCTAAAAATATTTAGGCCTACTGTACATATTATGGAAGCGGATCGTATACGTTTTCGGGAACGCATTAAATCCAAAACGGAAGACCTGTATTTATGAACCGTATGTTACACATGTAGATTACAATTCAGTTTTTTGACACTTAACGGATAGCATACAATTATTGTTTTTCTTGATTTAAACAACTTAACACCCAGGATAGTAAGACGTGTGGTCTAATTTCTAATTTGAACAGTAGGTCTGTTTAGACTGAACAAAATATTCGATTTCGTTTTTTTTTAACTTCTAAATGTTTCAAATCGTATTAAGATCTTGAAGATACAAACCAAAAATATACACATATTTTTCACCAGCATGTGTTTCTAGATAACAGCCTTTTCATCTAGTAATACAGAAAAGCGATACTAAACCAGGCGCTGGTCATTTCATAATATTACCTTGGAATAGCATGTAATAAAGTTAGACACTCGTTAACAAGTAAATTGTGTTTGTGCATTAGACTTATTTGTTTTACGTGTTTTAAACTATTGTGGTCGAAAGGGTATTTCTCAATGCGCTCACACTCCAAATGTAATCCTATTTATATGATAAATCGCGCAGCACGGACCGAATTTGGTCGTTACACACAGATTCGTACACCTGCCCTCACAGGGTTCGCTTTTTACCAGCTGTTTATCCCACTCTGTACGGTACACAGGCTACATTGCAAGATTATACGCGTAGTACTAAGAAAACATTTCCCTTTCTTGTTAGCTCCCATCATATGACGATTTTCAGTATCAGACGATCTTCAGATGTATTTCAACTTTTTATTTTGTATGTTTTTTACTTGTTTGTTT
Organism: Magicicada septendecula; assembly: GCA_034769895.1. Classification (NCBI taxonomy): domain Eukaryota; kingdom Metazoa; phylum Arthropoda; class Insecta; order Hemiptera; family Cicadidae; genus Magicicada; species Magicicada septendecula. The sequence goes on from CM068367.1 coordinate 497,426,793, forward strand.
TTCTTTTATTCATTTTTATTATTTCTATTGAGTAATCTTAGAGATAGCTCAAGTTTGCTTGACCGATTTTGTACAATCAACTGTTCGTTGTGTAGATTACAAACACAAACAGTTAAATACAAACAAGACTAATTAACAAGGGTTCTCTTTTTTCAACTGAATTCTATACCTAGCTGAATCAAGACCTAAAACGTTAGTACCGGTACTATTTATTTTCGTTCTATATAGGCTGTGCGTTGAAGAAGTTTGTCAACAAATGTTTCAAAATCGTTCCATTTCATATTAGCTTACTCAGACTTTTTAAAGACTGGCTTCTATGGTTATATATGGTTATACATGTTCAAATAATATGCATTTACTTTTTACAAACATGTATAAAAGAAAAATATTAAACTGAAAACCAAAAACTATTATGTCATACTTAAAACACACGACACGGTGAAATACGATAAAGACTAAACTAAAGTAGAAACATTCAAAAATGTAACTTCGAAATATAAGAATAAACGACATAATGAAGGAAAAATTATAAGATAACAGCAGCTAAAAATACAGCTACAGCTCATAAAATGAGAAAAGTATGTAATAAAAGTAAAAAGTGTAATAAACGCTAAACAAATAAGAAATATTACATAATTTTAATTAAGTTCAATTATAACTATTGTAATAAAACACAAAATGTGTTAATTATAAATGATATATATTTTAAATAATAATTGGTTAATACAAAAAATGTATTTATATTTTTTTTTTATTATTTGTTATTTTATTATTTTTCTTGGTTAATTTTCATGTCATTAATTAATCTTAATTGGTGTAGTTGTTTTTTAATTGTTTATGTTCAATTAATAAAAAATATACTGCTTAATAACTGTGCGTGTTCTGATGTAAGACTATTTATTTCTTCACTTCAAATAGATTATCTAGGCCGTATCGATCGCATGTAGCAGCCAATTTAATATCTGTTCTTCTTCTTCTTCTAGCTCGTCTCCTTAAGAAGTTCACCTTTTCTCTTAAATAATTAATATAATTTAATTTAAGGCTTAGCTGATCAATAAAACAGTATTAAAACAATAAATGAGTTTATTCGTCAAACAACTATTTGAAATTGCCGCAACGGCTTGAATCTGATTCGATATAAAGTTACAGTTCGATTATTTTATATATTCCAAATATTTCAATGGAATTATTATATTATAAAGGTTCTTTTAACTGTAGAAATAGTCAGGAAAGGCAAGAGAATTCAATACTTACAAAGTATTCAAAACATATTCATGAAACAGACAAAATAAAAAGTATAATGTATATAAAAAGTTAATATTACGATACTGTTTGTTTCTCTGACGTCACTCGTCACGTTCCCAGCATCCTCTTCGAATGGAATCAAGATGGCTGCCTTAATGAGTTGATCTGCGATGTAAATTCAGCTACGAGTTTTTTTCTTCAAATAAATATCTCCGTTGGTTAATTCCTCTCCAGTGATGTTGTCCTTGGAATATCCACAAGTTGTAGAGTGTAGTGTTATTTACCCACTGGATTTTGGTTCGGTAATAGTAGTGTTATGTCCCAAAAGGTTCCCTTCACTCGGTGTCTGTTTATTTGAGTTCAATTTGGTTCTTCTGTCGTGTCTATATGTAGTGACGGTTTAATTTAATATTATTTAAGGGTTCAGTGATCAATATTATAGTAGTCTTCACTTTGATTTATCTTCTATTCATCTTTATGTAGCTTGTCATATACCTCGGTTAGTGTTAGTTAAAATTTTTGTTAATATTTCTCTGAGAAGTCTTTTGACAAGTCTATCTCGTTTGGCTTTTAACAATCAACTAAACTGATTTTTGTTCCTTCATATATAAGATTTATAATATTTCGGTATCATTTCTCATTGTTCAGCCATCAGCTGTTGTCTTTGAATTCAATTGACATTTTTATGTTTAAATGGCTATAAATTATTTGTTTAGTACCTTTATGTAATTTTAATTATATAACAATATTCCTGATTTTATTTTATACAATTTAATACTAAATTTTCCCTATTTTGGTTTGAATTGTGCTTCTGGATTACATTCTTTGAAATTTATCTGTAGGCCTTATCATGACTTACAGAATTACCTATTACATGGTTTAAAATATGTTTTATGTTACAATTTACTTTTCACTCGATTCCTAATTAAATATCTGTAATTTACCTAATTTACATCTGGCTATTATTTTAAACATTTAACAAATTATTTGCATTTTACTAGTACACTTTACTGATTGTGGCCTTATCTGGTACAAACCCCTATTTTAAGTCAATTTTACATGTTGATTCCTCTCATTACTATTATAGGTCATGGTTATTATTATGATAATGTATTTGTATATTGAACAGGGTAATTTACATCAAATTAGTCTATGTTCTATTAACTTGTATTCTTTGATTAGATTTATATGGTCAAATTTGAATTTGTTTTGGTCATCAATTTCCAATTTTCCTAGCAAAGCTATTATTAATTCATCTTATTAATTTTATATTTTTTGATACACTATTTCTGGGTTGTTTGAACTCTTATTTTGCCTTTCCTTACTTTACAAAATATTAAATTAATTAACATGATTATAATACAATAAATTCTTACATTCTAACATCTAGCTTTTACTATTATCAACACATCTTGTATGGTATTCACAAACAATAATAACATAAAATAATTATAAAAATAAATACATTAAAACTTTATATTAATAATAGGTTTTTGTTGTCCTTCTTTGAAAATGGTTTGGGGCGTTCCCCTTAATCACATTTATTTTAATTATAATTAGTTTTTACATCATTTTTAATTATATGTATTGGATTCTCTTATTTGGGCTAGTCTTTTCATTTAAATTGGTATAGTTGATATAATTTTATTTCTTTTGAATTATTTATTTGCTGCTCTAGAGGTTTTTTTCTTTATAATAGATTTTTTTTGTATCTGGATTATTATTTACCTTTAATTCATTAGTCCTGGGCTATTACTCCTTACTGTTTCCTATTTTACAAATTGTCATGTTATTTTATTTGTTCCAGACTATTATTCATTATTATTACATATCTTGCTAATTTCATGTTCATTTATTATTCCTGGGCTGTTACTCCTCACTACCCCATATCTTACTGGGTCTACTAATTATTATACTGAGATGATACTCTTATTATTTATTTTTCAACACTTTATGGCTATATTTTGACTACATATAATTCCTTTGAATCGACTTTTCTAGTTCTGTTAAGTTCTTTTATTGATAATTGTAAATACTTTTCTGTTAATTTTTATTTAAGTTGATATTATTCCTTCTAGATTACTTCTTCCCTTCCTTTCATATATTATCTTATTTTGTAGAACAAGGTAAAAACTTCGTTGTGCTACACTATCTTTTCGAATACAGTGGCCTCTCTCTTAACTGACCTTTCCATTAACCGACTGTTTCACTAGAGAGGGTGAAAAAAATTAACTATACATACGCACACTAATAATACGTTATTAATCCCAAATAATGGGGATCATGAAAGTGAGAATGAATCCGACGAGGATCAACAAAAACAATTCTCACTTCGCTAGGAAAGACGCTCTGGAAATAGAGAGACGCTCCCTTCGATATGTTAAACAATCGCCTACTTCAACGCCAGTCGACGTACTGAATCTGAAAAAGTGGAGAGATTATGCAGCTGACAGACGTCAGAGTAACATAAAACAAAAAAAATTACCGACTTTTTCTCATAAATCCGAGGGTTTTAAACTTTTAAAGTGTAGAGTGTGCAATAAACTGTTTGTTTTTACGTAGGTAAAATATACGTAACACGTTTTCGTGTTACAACTTTAATTTTCTGCCTACATAGTTTACTTAAGACCCAATATCTTCGTTTCTTTATTAATTACAACCGACATGAGCCAAAAGAAAGCAGTCCGTAATTTCTTTCTTGTTATCATAATTAAGGTAAGTCATTCATGTACACTACCGTATATATTTTATTTACTGTTCTGTTTACTGTATTCGCAGATAATTAAAGCAAATATAATTTAACCATTTATCCAATTTTATCGTACGCACTTCATTTATAGATACAGTGCAAAGTGGGTTGTACGTACATGTACTTCAATTATAGGCTATTCAATCTTTGTTCTTGACGGTCGTAAATGACCTACCGTTCTGTTAATCGACTTTTCCATTATCCGACCGTTACCCAGTCCCATCTAAGTCGGATAAGAGAGAGGCCACTGTATTTTCTGTAATAACCATTAATGAAAATATGCACCACATGCGGTCGTGAGATGTATTTGCACAGTTGTAAAAGACCTCTTGATAAAACTGTCCTGTTACCAAAAGTTACCTATGTGTATTGAATTCTAATACTCGATCTGTAACGCCCAGCGATATTAGAGACAAGTTTCTGTCTAATAATTTATAAATAATCACTTTCGGTCTGGGCTGGCATTCTTCCTCCTGTCTACGAAATGTGCAAACGTACTTACGAGGAAGACACACGAAAAAGCTGAAATAAGAAAAAAGAAAACTTAGGGAAATGTGTCACAGTTTTACAAATTATAAAAGTTTCTTCGATTACATATATTTATCATACATAAAGAATAAAAACAAACAATTTTGAGAGCTATTTATATGTAGCAAGTGGCACGGACGCTATGCATTTCTGACGTTGCCTGGACACCATCCAAATGGTACGAATATTTGTACCCTGTGACATGTACATACTTAGGTCAGTAATAAGTATAAACAGAAATCTTTGTAGTGCTTTACAAGAATTTGATTTTAAGCTGTTTCAGTAATATCTTAGATTAGTCGAATGTAGAATTATTAGAATTAGTTTTGTATAGACTATACGAGACCGAGGGAGTGCGCGCCTGTGTATTATATACATACGCACATATAACTGCGTATTTATATATTCACATACATATTTATTCATTCATTTATTATTAAACACCTTTCGCCTTTGTAATATTTTTTTTTGAAAATACTGTTTTTCGTATTTCAATAACCCAGAATATCCTTACTGAGTAAGAATGTAAGCGTAATATTTAATGCCTAAACTTAAAGCATATTTGATATAGGCATAAAGTTTATCTCTTCTTCAGATAAATAATAGAAAAATTTACAGGGCATTGAAAATGCTTCAATAAATCTAAAAAATATATGTATTTATGTTCATTCACCAATCAATGAATTCATTCTTCATTCACCAATCAATGAATTAATTCTTCATTTACCAATGTACAGATTATAAGTTAAATGTAGTCGCATTCATAAGCGAAGTTTTATATGTGTACTACGTTATTGACAACAAAGAAGTAGTTTCTATGGAAACTCACCGGTTCCCATTTTCGATCACGCACCAGCGATCGGCCGCAAATGTGCGACACGTCCTTATAAACATTTTCAATGTTAAAAGTTGTTTCTATTATAATTGCAAAACACGTGATCACTTGTGTATGTGAACTAACGCGTATGTTTTCATCTGAGGATAGGCTATGTGTATACATTGTTTTTCTACTAATTCTCAGAAGCCGATTTCTCATTCCCGACTGACTGTTACTTCTCGAGAACGTCAATGTCAGTTGAATTATTATTATTATTATTGAACATTAATAAACACTTTCAAATTTTTCTGATATATATGTTCTTTCAATTTTTTATTAATTGATTAGTGATATTCAATTAATAATAATAAATTCAAGACTCATTCTTTAATTTAGTAATCAAAATCGTTATTATTTTTACCTATTTTTGAAGTGTGTTCTTTCATTAGCTCGGCTTTTATTCTCATAATGATTAGTACCATGCAAATCAACTCGCAGCTATCTATCCTATATTACGTATGTAACTGACAAAGTAATGCCCCATCTCTCCTATACTGCTTGTATAGTCATCTGTTACTGCCTTAAGGCACCTCTGATTGTCCTGTATGCTGAACGCAGGATGTTTATTTGGCTTTTTAAATCTGTTTAAAATTTGTTACATGTTTCAAGTTTATAAAATAGCCGTTCATAAAAAGACGCCTCGAATACAAAGTTAATTAACCCAAAACCCATGTTTGGCTAAACCTAATACTAGTTTTCTGAATTATCAGGCAGAAGTGTTACAGTTGATATATCCAGGACTTAGAATAGAAACGTTGCTAAGATTTAAATTACAATAAAAACGAAAATACTATTTGAATGCGGTGACTTGTAGATGTCTGGCCATCAAATGATGGTTCAGAAACCTAGACCTTTGCCACACACTGCTATACTGTAACTTGATTGAAATGAGAATGAAATGTGCATTGGGTGCACAGCGTTACAGTCCCCTAAAATGAATAAAGTAAGGGAATATAGAGCAAGGAAAGGAGATTGACAAAATAATAAATGAATTAAAAACAAAAACTTCAAATTTTTAATAATCAGAATATACTGTTACTTTTTCAAATGAACAGATTTAGACTAATCTTACGTTAGGCTATATACTGTTCAAATATGTAAAACGTTTAGAATCATGCGATGAAGTATCTGCGAAATATTGTGCTTGTCCGTTCGTCCGTGTGTATGCACAAGTGCGAGCGCGCGTGCAGATGAAAATCCTTAATGAATGCTCAAAATCGTTGTTAAACTCGGTCAGAAACTTGAAAACCTAGAGTGCTTCAACAAATGAACCGAAGAATGCAATGTTAACAAGTCAAGGACGCAATGAACAATTGAGTGAAAGGGCATTTCCTATCTCATTTGAAGGATACAAATACTTCGGAAGATAATTTCTTTCATTCTTATCAATGGAAACGTTGAGCAGGGAGTGCATCAACGATGTTACAACAATGATGCAGTAAGATGATACTTACGACCAATCAGAATGTTTACATTGTAAATCTCTAGCCTATTTTCCATTTGCATTGACAGCCCTGAACTCACTAGATAGTAGAGTGACCCTGATAAAACAAATTAACATTGAAAATGTTTCATTCAAACAAAAGTATAGAAACACACACTGTTATTATTATAGACTTGATAATTATATATTATTATTATACTTAATAATAATATAATATTATACTATAACAATACATATTGTTATATTTAAATTTGTGGAGCCCCACGTTCTTGGGACGCCAATTTTATATAACTGTTTCCAGGTATTTAAACAGTTATAACGATACCAGGTGTAAACGTATATAACGATGCCAGGTGTAACTATAATAAGAGTAGTAAATTTATGAGTAGTTAAAATTTCATGTTTATTGTTTTAAAAGCATTATAAATAATAAAACATTGTTAATAATCTCCGATCAATATATCACTCATTATTAAGTGTTTATCTCTTAAGCTATACGGCACACATTTAAAACACTCTTACATCTAGACATGTTAATAATCTTAATCTAGACATTTACTCAAACTGATTTAATAAAAGAAATAAAATTTAAATGCAATTAAGTTTTATTTTAATTGAATTCATTTAAATCAGATCTGACCTCAGCTTGCTCAGTCTATACCAATGTTTTTTAAAAATAAATTTAAAATTATATTAATTACTCTTAGACTGGCATTTGTTTCGTATTCAAAATTTAAATTATTCTTTTCTACAAAATGCAAATATCAAATCATTTCAATTATTTTTCTTTGATAAAAAAAATAATACCATCTCAAAATTAAACTCTTTTTTTTCTTCTTCTATATTTATCTATATGCGATCGCTCATTCTTACGACTAAAACATTTACATAAGACTCTATTACATTTTTACCTAATTATAAACTTTTTTGTTTTAATTCATTGTCTCTTTATATAGTCTTTATGAACTCTTTAAAAAAAAATCATTTATAAATGCATTATGCATGTCACCTCGAGTTTTGATGCTCTTACGACTTATTGACGGGGTCCAGCGTTGTCCAGCGTTGGGTTATCCTTACTCCTGGCTTGGCGTGGTCCTGGATATGTCCAGAGTCCAGCGTCGTTCTCCGGTGGTGTGTGGTCCGTCCCAGAGAATTAATATCGGCTGCGAGGTGGATCTCGTTCGGCTGTTAGGCGTCTAAAAAGCATCTCCTAACGTCCACCATCTCGCGTCGCTCTTTGTAGCTTCTCTGTAGATACTCTTGCTGACTTAAACGGCCCCGGTACTCTACGTTTACCGTAATAGTGTAAACATAATTACTGAAAACGTCTTTATTCGTTCGTAAATGAGACTTATAACAAAATAAAACTGTTCTGCCGACGGACAGAGTGTCCGACTGCAACTGTGTCTTGAAAAGAAGAGAAGGGCTTCCAGTCGAACCCTTAATTTATACCCTCTCGAGATTCCGCACCTGTTGGTTCCGAAATTGTCCTGTCGAGACCTGCAGATCACATGATAGCCTCCACTCCCGAACCTTTTCATATATTTGCAATTTTTTGCAAAAAATTGCAAATGGCAACGTTTTGTACGGAATTGAGATAGCACAAATCACAGATAATTTGATTAAGCACTCACAGTATTAATTTGATCGTCTTAGTGTTATTTCCGTATTTTTGGCACACTTATTTCGCACTGACTTCGCGTAGTGTGTCCTACTAACGTCATTTTCTTACTGTGGATAACTATAAAATTTACACACACTTTGGTGCCTTTTGTTTGTTTATACACTAATTAGTTTTCACACAGTGAATTAAAATAATTATTTTAGTAATTAATTGGGGAGGGTTGATGGGATTCCTGTCTGTACATGCATCACTAACACACACAAGATACACGCGTAACACATATACAATCGAGCAGGTGTTCCTTGCCTGTTGGAACAGGTTCATTTCTCCCCTAGTGTAACAATGAAATATTTTTACAATCCCAGACATGTCCATTTACACCAAACTTATAATAATTTTACAAATTTTACATTTATTTAAATCAATGCTCAATACAGCATATGGCTGTATCGTTGCAATACTTAATAATAATATATTATTATACTTAATAATTATATATTATTATAATTATAATAGGTGCAGCAGAAATATCTGACGGTTGTTTCTGACTTCTTAAAGCCTCAAGTAATTAGAGTTCCTTGACAGAAAAAATTAACGGCATTCAGTCATTGTTTCCAGCAGCATTAGCCTTTGAAAAAAGGATTGAAATAGACATTTGTAGACCGAACCAAGGGATGGAGATTCCTTAGGGATACAAATTAATATTTACACAGGTGCTAATGAAAGTTTATTAAGTTTTTGAGAAGAAACGCAAAGAAGCGGGATGATACTGAAGCGATTCCTGCGTTGGGTACTTTTGTGGCATATACGCTATTACATTAAATTTCATTAATTACATTTTACCACATAGTAGTTGATCATTTAGAGAGGACAGTGTTATCAATCTTAACAAAAGCAAAATCATAAATAAATTAGGGCTAAAACACTTTGCAGCCTGTTACGTGCCAAAATTCCCCCTAAGCAACGAAAATAAATATTGTTTCGATTTTACTACAAACGTTGCGATGATGGAGAACATAGCAGCTGCATGCATGTAAACTAAAATTAGATATGCCTTACTGTAAATTATTTTTTAATTTTTTACAATTAAACAATTGAAAAATTGTGTAAATACGGTAGGTTGTAATGAACTAACTCCAAAGTCCAAGAAAAGTATTTCAAAAATATTCAGCTCGAAATCAGCAGGTTAGTACTTTTTCTTTTACCACATTTAAAAAAGTTTTTTAATATTTACGTTACTCTTGTAATAGTATTTAAACATATAGAATGTTGTACTTTGCGTGAAGCACACATATCTGTTACAGTAGAGATTTTTATGCAAAAGTGGGGAAATTTGAAGTAGCTGTGTGGGGGAAAGACGTTTGATTGACCTGGCAACACTGGTTGCTATGGGGCCATGGGACGTGACGCACCGCACTTCTAAAAAGATGAATCTTTGTTAACATTTGATCATTAGCCGTCAGATTCGGGTGTTTACCCGGAACACGATGTGGTTGTGGGTGGAGAATTTCAGAAGGGCATCAATAGCAACAAAACCAACAGGAAGACCGCAATCATACGAACAGATTGAAAGACTGAGACAGTCCTCTGAGGCAGGCAGGTCCCAGTCGTTCGGTGCGTCTTCATTTGTCCGGTTTAAAGATCTCCGATCGAACTGTCAGAAAAATTCTGTATTTGGACCTACACGACTATCCCTACAAAATGATGGTCATCCAAGAATTGACCCCTCGTGACTGCAGAAAACGTCGAGTTTTCGCAGAGACGATATTGGAAGGTGGAGGGTCTGAAATGCTTACTTAAACTTACGTTTATTGGTATATAACCAATCCAAGAACATCCACTTTATATAAAACGGATAACAGAGTGGTGTCGGGGCGGTGATGATTGGCCGATATTTTTTTTTAAGGAAGTTACTGTGAATGCAGACCGGTACAGTTTGATGCTGCAAAACTTGCTCGTCCCAGAACTTTCCAGAATGCGCATAAACCGAGCCAAATTGTGGTTCCAGTAAGACTGGGCAACTGAACACACATCAAGGGCATCGATGGAAGAGGTATGGATGATGTTTCCAGGACGTCTCATTTCCCCCCGTGGACATATCGCGTGAACACATCGTTGACTCGACCTTTCGGTATATGATTTTTCCCTGTCGGTTACCTGAAATCCAAAGTTTACATAGATAAACCGCGTTCACTGCCAGAACTACGTGCGGTAACTGCCATACCAAGAAACATGCTCGTCTGTAATGAGAAGTTTCCTAGCATTGTGTTGATGAAAACGAACTACATTTACATGATGTTATTTTCCATACTTAATTATTTTTTTTAATCCAGTTTATTCTTAGCAGAAATAATGGCAAACTTATGTGTTCAAACTTATGGCATACTGACAATATAAATCAAAATTAACTCTTTGTAATTACTGTGTTGTTCATTGCAAAAACCGTTAGGTATTAATGCCGTACCATATATATATATATATATATATATATATATATTTCAATACAAATACAATACAAATCAATACAAAACATGACACAATATTCAAAGCACTCAACATTGAAAATACACAAAAAACTAACACATACACCACAATCACACACAATAAAACCAACTTGAAATACCAGAAGCCAACAGGAAGCCACAATAATAATTGTCAACCAACAACACATATGTACTTCACCAGACAAAAAAACCGGAAGGCTGAGGATGGGCACAAGATAGTACCCGAAACATGTTCCAAATAGAAAAATAACATCTTGAGGTAAATTTATGTATAAATATTAAATGTAATATATATATATATATATATTGTAATGGTACATATCTTCACCTAACCATAATGAAGAAAACATGACAAGATAATTTATTTAATCATTAACACTAGAAAAAAGGGATGAATTAGAATTGAAGAATGGATGAATCAGCATAATAAAACGATCAGACATATCAAGGTAGTCAGAACAGTAACTTATATTAATAAAGTAGCAACAAACAAACAAACCAAAATAGTAAATACAGAAATAAGGCGATTTAACCTGAATAGCCCAATAGATGGTAAGTGAGAGAGTAGAACTAGCCCCAAAGGACCAAGTATAACATAAATAATGACAACTGCAAATGGACGAGAACTAGCCACCGCACCAACATAAGTGTGTAAATAAGAAGAATAGTGACTAACAAACAGTTAACATGGAAGTGTATATAACAAAAAAAAAAATTTTTTTCGAAAAGTTTTATTTTATAATCTGCAGTAAGGAATGTCGCTGAAAGCAATAACGAAGGGTGTATGTGTGGAAAACATATTTTGTAAGGGACAAAAGGGGAACGAGCAAGCAAGCTGTAGTGACGGACAGGTCATAAATTTCGTAGGCAGCTGCGACGCGTACCCTGTTAACAGAGTTCACTGCTCCGGGTACGTAGAACACCAGTTTTTTGTGAAAACACATTGATTCCATAGAAAACTACATACAATGTGTACAGAGCCATTAAAGGAGAAAAGGCTTAACAATGGTCAAGCATACATGCGTACGCCAGCTGTCAGGAGAAAGCGACGAAGGGTGGATTGATTTGAAGGACTCCAGCGGTCGATGACAGGGTTTTGACCTTACTTGGAAACGAAAGCGCATAGAGTACGTCCAAACTCAAGGATGGGGTGTTGCCTGGCAACTAAAAGAAAAAACCAACTTTCAAAGAAGGGTAGGCGAGGCCCTTGAACAACAATAGATAATAACGGCAGAGCGACGAAGATGAGAAACAATGAAAATGGAAGAGAAACTCAGAGTTGTCACTGAAGACTTTAGAAAAAAAAACGACAGATACAATTTATTGCTGCGTTGGCTGGAAATGTCGACGACCTCAAAATACGAAGCAAGGGAAGAATCTGGTGGGGAACCAGAAGCCCTATCAGAGAACGCCTTTGAAAAGATGGGTAGTATTTGGACTTGGAGGGAAAAACATGAAACCAATAAGGACACGGCGTCGTTGGAATCAGGAGTCTGGTGGGAGATTTGGTAAGGAAAATATAGGAAGGAGACAGGGACGCGCTCAGAGGGTTCTAACAAAATTTCGGACGCGATCGGAGTGAAGTCGGTGACGGAAGAAATTAGCGTTTTATCGAACTTAGAATAATTCGATACACAGTGTGAGAAGGTAGTTTTCGAACTTATAACAAAAATTAATACAGTCATTACAAGCAAACGAACTATGAAGTAGAGTCACACTATTAGCCTACCAGTGAACATTAACTGAACAAATAGTAATCAGACAATAATGTAATTTCAGTGTATAAAAAAAAAAAAAAAACTTTACAACAATAACTTTTAAGAACGATTAACAACACAAACTACATTCATGAACACTTAATAACCAGACATACCGCAACAATGGTGCGTGATATTAATTCAGATCTGATGTACAACAGAGAACGCTAACTTTTATTCATAAATTATAATCCGAATGCGTGGAGTTGGTGAGTGAAGTATCTGTGAGTGACATCGTGGAATTCATCCAGTGCCATCTATCATCTGGAGGAGTTATCTGCACGATTCTAGAACGATCGACATGGGGGAATCATCACCGCAACTACCGAGTGATTGGATATTCGAATACCAAGTATAGTAAAACATGTCTTAATTAATTTAGATCCACTGTCTGTCATCTCAAAGAATCCACACACAATAAAATTCAATAAAGTAATCTTAAAGGAATTAAAGAAATCGATTCTAAAATTTGCGTAGAAGTAAAAATTATCATTGTTTATCAGTTTGGAGTAATGTTTATTTCCAAGTTCTAAATGAATCCGTAATTACAAAATATAGTAACAACTTAAGAGATATTCATATTAAGAATGTATAAGATGAAGCTAAACATTATAAGTTACTTAAGTACTAAACGCAATTGATGAATGATCATTAATATGCAACCATTAGATTGAGTTTGGATAACTAATTTTATTAATGTATTATTTTGATATTTACAATTTAATGAGTATTCAATTTTATTAATGTATTATTTTGATAGTTACAATTTAATGAGTATTCAATTTTGTTAATGTATTATTGTTTGATATTTACGATTCAGCCATGAGTATTAAATTTTGGTAATGTGTTAATTTTATATATTTACAAGTACTAATGAGTACGTAGAATTTTGTGCTATCTTAATATTTACAAGTAATAGCAAACTAATGTGAATAAATTTAAGAGTTATCAGTAGCAATGAGCATTTATTATTATTTTAACCCTGAGATAAAGAGAATAAACAGTAATTAATGTTAAATTGGCGTCCACACGCGGGACATTAAATAGATAATAACAAAATTTATTGTTAAATTGGCGCCCAACGTGGGGCATCTTTAAATGTTAAATTGGCGTCCACACGCGGGACATTAAATAGATAATAACAAAATTTATTGTTAAATTGGCGCCGCACCGCACGGCTTGATAAAATAGTAAGCTAGGGCAGTGACAGACAGTGGCTAGCAATAAGTTTAAAATAAGTACATGTAAGTAGCTTAAGCTATATTATTGTTGTCGTATATCGGTCTCTAAGTCTCTGAATGATAACCCGAAGTCAAGCTAAAATGGCATCTAGTGGAGAGAATTCAAATGAGTTTGATGTCAATAACCAGATGGGCTATGAGCAGCCTGAGGACGGAAACGCAATGAACGAAGAAAGCTCCACAACCGGTGCAGGAACTAGGGCCGGGGGACCGCAATCACAGTCGCAGTCATCTGAAGCAAATTTTAAAATGTTAATGGCATTGATGAAACAACAATTTGAAGAATCAAAAATGCAACATGAAGAGACAATAAGGAAAATTGAAGAATCGGAGAAGAAGAACGAAGAAATGCACAAAAGAACGGAAGAAAGAATCGCCGAGAAATTAGACGAAAAAATAGAGCTAATGAGAAGAGATTTACGAGGACAAAACCACCAGGTGGGTACTGATTTACAAAAACAATCAGAAAAATTGGAAGAAAACAAATTAGATGGAAATACTATGGATCAAATTGACACCGAGTATCAATCTTTAACAACTAAAGCATTGTCTGAACATCATATCTCAAGATCAAAAGAAAGATCTACAATTATTAATGGTAGATATGAAGGTGATAAAGATACTTGTACTGTGTTTGTTGGCAACTTACCAAACACAATTACAAAAAAGAAAATTATCAAATATTTCAGAAAGTTTGGTACGATTGTAAACACGAGATTGCGATATGCTGCAGTATCTGATCCACGATTTCCCAAAAGACGTACTATCATTAAGAAAGAGTTTCATAAAGACAGAACAAATATCCATGCATATGTACGTTTTACTGATGAAAATAGTGCATATCGTGCTTTGGAAGCAAATGGTAATGTGTATGAGGGTTACCACCTGAGAATTGAGTTAGCTAACACGGAAGCTGAAGAAAAGCAGAGAATTAAAAAGAACAAATTGAATACTACAGTTAATATTACCAGTACTGATAGAAAATTTAGAAGTAGGACTGGGGAAGTGCGTAAAAATTTTGAAACCAAACCTGAGATTAAGAAAATGAAAAACCGTTCTGATGAGTATCAAGGGCGAACTGCGTTAGCACGAAAGAAGAAAAGGATGAAATTTGCTGGACCATTCAAGAATATTGTGAAGATTGGTATGAGAACGAAAGGAAGATTTCAAGCGATGGAGATGAGATGTCTTAGAAGTCTTGAAAACAAAACATCATTATGTGAGTACGCGGACAAGAAAACGAAAATAATTAAAACGCCACAAGCTGTCAAAGAACGTATTTGTCAGAGGGTTGAAAAGAAGAGACGACAAAAAAAACCCAGCGCGTACATAAATAATGGTAATATGACCGGGGAAAGTTGTCGAAAAAGGATGAAGAGAACCACTTTCAACACTGTCATAAGAGAGAGAGAGAGAGAGAGAGGTCATAAATTTCTTTAAGTGTCAACGGCCGACTGCAGGGTAAGTGTGAAACGAAACTCACGAATTCAATACCCTTACTACCCTTACTAATTACCAACAAAATGTGTTGTAACGGAACTCACTTAACAAAACGTACAACTATGCCTCCACAAATAGAAAATTAAAAGTAATTAAATGTAACGGATTAAAGAAAACAATCTTAAGAATGTCCGAAAATTTAATAATTAAGTTAGATAATATTGGGTAAAATACCTTAGATAAGACTGGTTGTGTAAGATTACATTAACCGAAGAAAATAAATAGATATGAATATAATATGAATAAAATTAAATAAATGGTAAATAAAAAACATTGCCGTGAAAGTACGGAATATTAATGAAGAAAATTAATAGCGAATTAAATAGTAAGATGAGTTATACGAAGGAGCAGAAGGAAATTGATCATTAAGGAATGAAGGTCACGAATGGATAAACAAATGAGAGTTATGCATACCCAGGAAATAAGTGATATGGATTGAAACAAAAGCACCACCAGGGCATGACAACATGATGAACCCGAAAAAAAAAAAATGGAATTTCCTCGACCCAAAGGCACCAGAAGGCTGAAGTAGCTGTGATTAAGGAATGCTTGGAATGGGATTATTAAGAATATACCCAAAGCACCGATATCCAATCTCTGAGAACTGCAAGTAAAGGGGTACGGGGTTATGTAATAATGTCCAGATGCCTGGTAGGTAGATCGTTTGCAATTGCCTTGTATAAAATAGAAATATCATTCAGAAGCTTAGGGGGGCCTAGCAAAAATGTAAAAGAATTATTATAATTTGCTAGAACAATTAATGAAATGTCTTAGTAGTAACACGAGATAAAATAAAATAGAAATAAGAAAGCAAGTGTATAAAATTAATTATATTTTAATGATTAGTTGTCATAGTCAATAAATGTCGTGTTAATGATTATGAATAAAAAAATTAATGATAATAGATGTCAATAAGAGTGAAGAAGATAGAAGGGTAAATGTTTAAATGATATATATGTGAAGACAATTAATAGAATTGTGAGAGAAATATTTAAGTTGTATGTATTTAAGATCATGTTTAAGTAAGGACAACTTACAAGCTTAGTATAAAATTGTATAATATAATTGTGTTCCAAAATGTTAGTAAATAGAAAAGAAAAAATGTTTTTTTTAGTGAAAATGCTAGCGAGATATCAGAAAATATGGACTAACCAGAGACAGTAATAATAAAATAGGTTAGAAAACTATAGTGAATTAGGATATAGAAATACGTATTATTATTATTAATACCAATGTGCTGTTTATAATTTAGTGATGATAGAAAGTATGATGGTCACTAAGAATTCTATATATATGTGGTAAGTTTTTTTTTTAAAGCCAATTAATTTGGAGATATTGATGCATATTTTAGTAAGTTGTGACATAAAAATTAGATGTATTAAAGGATACAAAGAAAATTAATCCTAAAGGCAAGAAATATTAATACCAGTATCGAATAATTTATGAAATTGAATTTTGTAGATATTGAAATATTATATGAAGAATAGTTAAGGAGAATTACAAATTTAGTTTAAGATTTTGACTAAATATAAATTTGTAAATATAATAACATGTTAATTAGAGTGAAAGAAAAACGGATTCATTTAGGATGTTGAAAGCGAAAGTACTTTAGGGGGCTGGGGTGTGTTTACCATTATGTAACGAACCTTTTTCTGTTACGCTGAGAATATAGGTCAACGAGTAAATGTAAACAACACTATACTAGGTCCAATGAAGAACGAGCCACTACAAGGCAACACAAAGTACACATATTGGGAAGCAGATTTTGGCATTTAAACCTTACTGAAAGGGCGCAAAATTTTGGATCAATTTTGGATGTACAGAGTCCATCCAAACTGACAAAATTTGGGGACAATATAACAAACAAACAAAATTTTTCGAAAAGTTTTATTTTATAATCTGCAGTAAGGAATGTCGCTGAAAGCAATAACGAAGGGTGTATGTGTGGAAAACATATTTTGTAAGGGACAAAAGGGGAACGAGCAAGCAAGCTGTAGTGACGGACAGGTCATAAATTTCGTAGGCAGCTGCGACGCGTACCCTGTTAACAGAGTTCACTGCTCCGGGTACGTAGAACACCAGTTTTTTGTGAAAACACATTGATTCCATAGAAAACTACATACAATGTGTACAGAGCCATTAAAGGAGAAAAGGCTTAACAATGGTCAAGCATACATGCGTACGCCAGCTGTCAGGAGAAAGCGACGAAGGGTGGATTGATTTGAAGGACTCCAGCGGTCGATGACAGGGTTTTGACCTTACTTGGAAACGAAAGCGCAGAGAGTACGTCCAAACTCAAGGATGGGGTGTTGCCTGGCAACTAAAAGAAAAAACCAACTTTCAAAGAAGGGTAGGCGAGGCCCTTGAACAACAATAGATAATAACGGCAGAGCGACGAAGATGAGAAACAATGAAAATGGAAGAGAAACTCAGAGTTGTCACTGAAGACTTTAGAAAAAAAACGACAGATACAATTTATTGCTGCGTTGGCTGGAAATGTCGACGATCTCAAAATACGAAGCAAGGGAAGAATCTGGTGGGGAACCAGAAGCCCTATCAGAGAACGCCTTTGAAAAGATGGGTAGTATTTGGACTTGGAGGGAAAAACATGAAACCAATAAGGACACGGCGTCGTTGGAATCAGGAGTCTGGTGGGAGATTTGGTAAGGAAAATATAGGAAGGAGACAGGGACGCGCTCAGAGGGTTCTAACAAAATTTCGGACGCGATCGGAGTGAAGTCGGTGACGGAAGAAATTAGCGTTTTATCGAACTTAGAATAATTCGATACACAGTGTGAGAAGGTAGTTTTCGAACTTATAACAAAAATTAATACAGTCATTACAAGCAAACGAACTATGAAGTAGAGTCACACTATTAGCCTACCAGTGAACATTAACTGAACAAATAGTAATCAGACAATAATGTAATTTCAGTGTATAAAAAAAAAAAAAACTTTACAACAATAACTTTTAAGAACGATTAACAACACAAACTACATTCATGAACACTTAATAACCAGACATACCGCAACAATGGTGCGTGATATTAATTCAGATCTGATGTACAACAGAGAACGCTAACTTTTATTCATAAATTATAATCCGAATGCGTGGAGTTGGTGAGTGAAGTATCTGTGAGTGACATCGTGGAATTCATCCAGTGCCATCTATCATCTGGAGGAGTTATCTGCACGATTCTAGAACGATCGACATGGGGGAATCATCACCGCAACTACCGAGTGATTGGATATTCGAATACCAAGTATAGTAAAACATGTCTTAATTAATTTAGATCCACTGTCTGTCATCTCAAAGAATCCACACACAATAAAATTCAATAAAGTAATCTTAAAGGAATTAAAGAAATCGATTCTAAAATTTGCGTAGAAGTAAAAATTATCATTGTTTATCAGTTTGGAGTAATGTTTATTTCCAAGTTCTAAATGAATCCGTAATTACAAAATATAGTAACAACTTAAGAGATATTCATATTAAGAATGTATAAGATGAAGCTAAACATTATAAGTTACTTAAGTACTAAACGCAATTGATGAATGATCATTAATATGCAACCATTAGATTGAGTTTGGATAACTAATTTTATTAATGTATTATTTTGATATTTACAATTTAATGAGTATTCAATTTTATTAATGTATTATTTTGATAGTTACAATTTAATGAGTATTCAATTTTGTTAATGTATTATTGTTTGATATTTACGATTCAGCCATGAGTATTAAATTTTGGTAATGTGTTAATTTTATATATTTACAAGTACTAATGAGTACGTAGAATTTTGTGCTATCTTAATATTTACAAGTAATAGCAAACTAATGTGAATAAATTTAAGAGTTATCAGTAGCAATGAGCATTTATTATTATTTTAACCCTGAGATAAAGAGAATAAACAGTAATTAATGTTAAATTGGCGTCCACACGCGGGACATTAAATAGATAATAACAAAATTTATTGTTAAATGTAATGATACAATCAGCCACAACACTAAGGAAGTGACGTATAAAGTATGACAAAATAAAGTGAACCAAGAAGGAATACAAAACTTGTGTTAAACCATAGAAATAGACTCACTAATGAAAATTGTATATAATATTAATAATTGTAAGGACAGACAAGTTAGAAATACTAATTATTAAGTACTTAAGATATAGAAGGGCACAATAACCCAAACAGATAGAGTAAACTAGGACAAATCACATGAGCAAGATACTAACATTTCAGTGGTACAATAAAACACAATAGAATGAGAGTATTAAATTGTAATGATGATGAACATTTTCTAAATAGATGTAAGAAAGAGAATTTTTTAGTAAGCAAAGCAATAATATTAACCCACCAGTAACACTAAAAGGAGATTGAGTGTAAGGTGTTAGTGTTAATACCCCAAAGTGAGAATAAAACCCCATTAAAAAGTGATAAGAACACTGATAAAGCAGTGCCCAAAGTTTATAAGTGAATAAACTAAATTATAAGTGATAAGTTATGTGTGAGTGAGATCTAATATTGGCCAAACACAGGAAGGACTGTGATAGTGGAAATGCCAATATGAGTGGACACCCAAAATGTAACTACACAAACTAATATTATTAAACTTAAGTTAGTATTAGTAATCACTAACTACCATGGTTTTTAAATGTGTGTTAATTAATATTGTAGGCCTAAAGGACAATTCATAGTTTTAGGAAAGTTAAGAAACATAGACTACTAGTGTGTTAAATCACCATATAGAGAGTTTCTATAAGATTAAATTATAAAAACAATTAATAATCATTATATGATTTAGTAAGAGATAGTGAAATAGGATAAGGTTACATAATTAATGACACAAGGTCAAATAAGTTTAGTGGTAAGGATTTTCTATTACAATCTAAAAGATTAATCAATGTTTATATGTTTGTTTTCCTTTGATGACATTATAAAATAATTATTACTCACTGAAGAGTATGAGTGGATAATATATTTCAAATAAGTATGTGTTAAATGAATAAGAATTATGTTTTAATGACTAAGGTTTATGTTCCAAATAATTATGTTTAAATTATAAGAATTATAGCTATGGGAATTGTTAAAACCATTAGATGTTATGTTATATGTTGTAAGAAATAAGATTTTAAAACCAACAGAAACCAGTAAACAAGAAACAAACAATACATTCAGATACAATGAGACTAAATGTGAGTTATGACAGTAGACAAATTAATATAGGGAAACAATAAAATTACACACAATTACAAGAACCGACTTAAACATTTAACAAATGAACAGAATCTTGTATTAAAACAATCAGGACCCATTACAAGGAGAATAAAATGTAATATCAGTAATTAAAGAAAAATAGTCAATTGCTGTTTAAGCCTAAGCAAATTCCCAACTGTCAACTACAAAAAACTTCAATTTATAGAATTAAACACTGACATTAGGAAGACTAAACCACATAAACTATGAAATACAAATAGACAACCATGTTAAGGCAGAAATATTATGATAATAATGTAAATTAAGAAAACAGTATAATTAAATAAAATTCACAAAACTGTCAAAATGTTGATACCAAAGTTAACACTATAATATTGGATGTCAAATTAATCCTTGAGCCAAAA